>JANAVB010042620.1:8955168-9142668 GCA_029216955.1 Iris pallida | reverse complement strand
AAAATTAAGGACAAAACTGAACAGATAAGAAGGATAAAAAATCATACCTCAAGACTGAAAAAGATAAGGATATTGCTCGCGAATCTCATCCTCCCTCTCCCAGATAGACTCTCCTGGAGAGTGAATCCTCCATGCGACGCGAACAAAGGTATCATTTGTTTCCTCAGCACCTTCTCTCGTCGATCCAGAATCTCCACCGGCTGTTCTGGATAACTAAAGAGTAGGGCCCACCTCGATCTCGGAATGATCCTGTACATCGCTGGGATCTGCCACATATCGTTTCAACTGCGACACATGAAATACGTTGTGGACTCCCTCTAATGTAGGTGGCAATTCCAGTCTGTATGACACGTCACCGACTCTTCCGCTGATAACGAAAGGTCCGATGAAGCGCGGGCTAAGCTTTCCACATCCACCAAAGTGAATACTGCCTCATGTCGGAGATGTCCTCAGGAACACCAGATCTCCTACCTAGCACAAATATGGTCTCCAACTTAACTATAACAATCACATGATCAAACAAAATCACAAAACAAAAAAATCCTAATCCTAAGTCTAAGTTGTACCTTAAACTTCAAAGGTCTCCGGTGGTTATCGATCCAATGCCGTTGTCTGTCATGTGCCATGCGAAGTCGATCAATGATGAGCTTCACCTTCTCGGCTGTGTCGATAACCATCTTAGGTCCCAATAAAGCTCGCTCTCCAACGTCATCCCAAGACAAGGGAGTACGACATCTACGCCCGTACAACGCCTCAAATGGTGATATCTCAATACTGGCCTGAAAACTATTGTTATATGCAAACTCCACCAAGTGCAAACGATTCTCCCAGGAACGTGTAAAATCTATGACACAAGTCTGCAGCATGTCATCGAGTATCTGAATAATCCTTTCTGACTGTTCGTCCGTTTTTGGGTGGTATGTAGTACTAAACTTGAGCTGAGTGCCCAAACTAGTATATAGACTCCTCCAGAAATGGGAAGTACAGTGACTATCTCAATCCGAGACAATACTCATCGGAACTCCATGAAGTCTGATAACCTGATGCATGTACATCTCTGCTAGCTTCTCCATAGACAAACCCACTTTGAATGGCAAGAAATGGTCTGATTTGGTCAATATGTATACAATGACCCAAATCGCGTCTTTTCCTTCTAGTGTACGTGGCAATCCTGAAACAAAGTCCATCGTAATGTGCTCTTATTTCTAGTCCGAAATGGACAATGGTTGTAACAGTCCTTCTGGCCTCTATCTCTCTGTCTTTACCTACTGATAGATCAAACATCTGGCTACAAAGCGTGCTACCTCCCGATTCATCCCATACCACCATATATGCTCCTTCAGATCCCTATACATCTTGTTGACACCTTGATGCATAGAGAACTAAGAACGGTAGGCCTCATGCATAACCTGCTCCTAAAGGTCTCCACTAGACACATACAGTCTGGAACTATGCCTCAATGTGCCATCCTCTGTAATGACAAACTTATCCGCAAATCCTGCTCGAACCTCCTCTCGAATACACTGCGGAGCAACATCGTCGAACTGAGTCGACTTAATCCTCTCCATCAAATCTGACTGAATCTGTAGTCTCCACATCTGCATCTCAACTCCCGGCACAATCACCTCGATCTCTAGGCTCTCCAGATCTACAAACAAGTGACGGTCTACTGTCAAACATATAGCTACCGGATACCTACTCAAGGCATCAGCAACCACGTTAGCCTTCCCTGGATGATACTATAACGAAATATCGAAGTCCTTCATCAACTCCAACCATCTCCTCTGCCTCATGTTGAGCTCCTTCTGTGTAAATACATACTTCAAGCTCTTATGGTCTGTGAAGATCTCCACACGCTCTCCGTATAGATAGTGCTTCCACAACTTAAGAGCAAAGATAACTGCCGCCAACTCCAAGTCATGGGTAGCTTAGTTCTTCTCATGCGGACGTAATTACCTGGATGCATAGGCAATCACCTTCCCATGCTGCTATAAGACACAATCCAGACCCTTCCCTGAAGCGTCACTGTAGATAGTGAACCCGCCTGATCCTGATAGCAATGTCAGAATCGGGGCTGTCGTCATTCGCTTCTTCAACTCATGACCTGATACTCCTCTGACCAGATAAACTCTGCATCCTTCTGGGTCAGCCTAGTCAATGGCTCTGCAACCTGGGAGAAATCCTGAACAAACCTCCGGTAGTAGCCTGCCAATCCTAAGAAACTTATGATCTCTGCAACTGAACTCGGAGCGATCTATGCCTCAATCCTCTGATCTTCTTCGGGTCGACTGGGATCCCATCCCCGGTCACAACATGACCTAGGAAATCAACTTGATCCAGAAAGACCTCACACTTCGAGAGCTTGCCATAAAGCTCCTCCTTCCTAAGAGTCTCCAGAACCACTCTCAAGTGCTCCTCATGCTCCTCTGGGATCTTCGAGTACACCAAGATATCATCGATGAACACCACCACGAACTTGTCCAAGTACTAGTGGAACACCTTGTTCATAAGGTTCATGAACATTGTCGGGGCGTTAGTTAACCGAAACGGCATCACCATGAACTCAAACTGGCCATAAAGTGTCCTGAATGTTATCTTCGGAATGTCCTCCTTCTTCACCTTTACTTGATGGTAACCTGACCTCAGATCAACTTTGGAAAATACTCTCGCTCCGCTCAACTGATCGAACAGATTATCGATCCTCGGCAGCGGGTACTTGTTCTTGATCGTGAGGCTGTTAAGAGCCCTGTAGTCGATACACATCCGTACCAACCCATCCTTCTTCGGCACAAAGAGTACCGGTGCACCCCACGGTGAAGAACTCGATTAGATGAAACCTTTGTCCTGCAACTCATCCACCTGCTTCTTCAACTCTACTAGCTCGATGTTGTTCACTCTATAGACATGTTGAGATATCGGCTCTGCGTCGGGCACCAAATCTATATGGAACTCCATATCTCTGTCCGGAGGTAACCCTGGCAACTCCTCTGGAAATACATCCATGAACTCAGCTATCAATGGATGTGGCACGCTCTGCTCCTCTACTGAAACTCCACAGAAAACTCTGCTTCTCTGCTCCGTCTCTCGTCTGGTGAACTCGAACTTTGGCTCTCCTGGTACTCTGAAAAGAACTCTACCACCACGACAATCTATATTGGCATGGTGCCTGCTCAACTAATCCATCCCGAGAGCAGACTCACATCCAGTTCTCGGCCGCCTAAAACTACTCTCTGATCCTTACAAATATCACGGACGAGAATGATACCACCCCCAGTCGTGATCTTGCAAGTCCTAGGCAACGATTCAGAAGAAAGATCGTATCTAATAGCAAATGATACAGACACAAAGCTATGGGAAGCCCCCAAATCAAACAAAGTAAATGCGGGAAAGGAGATAAGAGAAGGCAATTAGAGAATTAGATGGCAGAAATTAGATAAGCTTTTTTTCCTAATGTGATTGAGTACCTCAAGACTTATATCATATATCTACTGCAGGTTGTAGTGATACTCTAGTGCCTCGTGTCAGAGATATCCTCAGGAACACCAGATCTCCAACCTAGCATAAATATGGTCTCCAACTTAACTACAACAATCACATGATCAAACAAAATCATAAAACAACAAAATCCTAATCCTAAGTCTAAGCTGTACCTCAAACTCCAAAGGTCTCCGGTAGCTATCGGCCCAATGCCGTTGTCTATCCTGTACCACGCAAAGTCGATCTTTGATGAGCTTCACCTTCTTGGCTGCGTCCACAACCATCTCAGGTCCCAATAAATCTCGGACTCCAACATCATCCCAAGACAAGAAAGTACGACATCTACGCCTGTACAACGCCTCGAATGGTGACATCGCAATGCTGGCCTAGAAACTGTTATTGTATGCAAAGTCTACCAAGTGCAAATAATTCTTCCAATAATCTCTAAAATCTATGACACAAGTCCGCAGCATGTCCTCGAGTGTCGAATAGTCCTTTCTGACTGTCTGTCCGTCTGCGGATGGTATGTAGTACTAAACTTGAACTGAGTGCCCAAACTAGTATGCAGACTCCGCCAGAAATAGGAAGTAAAGCGACTATCTCGATCTGAGATAATGCTCACCGAAACTCAATGAATCTGACAATCTGACGCACGTATATCTCTGCTAGCTCCTCCGTAGACAAACCCACTTTGAATGGCAAGAAATGGGCCGATTTGGTCAACCTGTCTACGATGACCCAAATTACGTCTTATCCTCCTGGTGTACGTGGTAATCCTGAAACAAAGTCCATCATAATGTGCTTCCACTTTCACTCCGGAATGGACAACGGCTGTAACAGTCCTTCTGGCCCCTGTCTCTCTGCCTTTACCTGCTGACAGATCAAACATCTGGCGACGAAGCGTGCTACCTCCCGTTTCATCCTATGCCACCATACATGCTCCTTCAGATCTCTATACATCTTGTTGGCACCTGGATGCATAGAGTACCGAGAACGGTGGGCCTCCTACATAACCTGCTCATGAAGGTCTCCACTAGGCACATACAGTCTGGAACCGTGCCTAAATGTGCCATCCTCTACAATGACAAACTCATCCGTAAGTCCTACTCGAACCTGCTCTCGAATACACCACAGAGCAACATCGTCGAACTGAGTCGACTTAATCCTCTCCCGTCAAGTCCAACTAAATCTGCAGTCCCTACATCTGCATCTCAACTCCCGGCACTATCACCCCGATTTCCAGGCTCTCCAGGTATGCTAACAAGTGACGGTCTACCGTCAAACACATAGCTACCGGATACCTATTCAAGGCATCAGTAACCACGTTGGCCTTTCCTGGATGATACTGTAACAAAATGTCGAAGTCCTTCATCAACTCTAACCATCTTCTCTGTCTAATGTTGAGCTCCTTCTGTGTAAACACATACTTCAAGCTCTTATTGTCAGTGAAGATCTCCACACGCTCTCCGTATAGATAGTGCTTCCACAACTTCAGAGCAAAGATAACTGTCGCCAACCAAGTCATGGTTAGGGTAGTTCTTCTCATGCGAACGTAATTGCCTGGATACATAGGCAATCACCTTCCTATGCTGCTATAAGATACAACCCAGACGCTTTCCTGAGACGTCACTATAGATAGTGAACCCGCCTGATCCTGATGGTAATGTCAGAATCGGGGCTGTCGTCAGCCGCTTCTTCAAATTGTAATGTCCCGCTCCGGGGTATGACATAACTTATCAAAAGCAATCTGACACTCCTCTGACCAGATAAACTCTGCATCCTTCCGGGTCAGCCTAGTCAATGGCTCTGCAACCTGGAAGAAATCCTGAACAAACCTCCTGTAGTAGCCTGCCAATCCCAGGAAACTCTTGATCTCTGCAACTGAACTCGGAGCGGTCCACGCCTCAACTGCTCTGATCTTCTTCGGGTTGACTGAGATCCCATCCCCGGTCACAATATGACCTAGGAAAGATCCAGGAAGACCACACACTTCGAGAGCTTGCCATAAAGCTAATCCTTCCTTAGAGTCTCCAGAACCACTCTCAAGTGCTTCTCATGCTCCTCTGGGGTATTCGAGTACACCAAGATGTCATCGATGAACACCACCATGAACTTGTCCAACTACTGGTGGAACACCTTGTTCATCAGGTTCATAAACAATACCGGGGCGTTAGTTAACCCAAGTGGTATCACCATGAACTCAAACTGGCCATACCGTGTCCTGAATGCTGTCTTCGGAATGTCCTCCTTCTTCACCTTTACTTGATGGTAACCTGACTTCAGATCAATTTTGGAAAATACTCTCGCTCCGTTCAACTGATCGAACATATCATCGATCCTCGACAGCGGGTAATTGTTCTTGATCGTGAGGCTGTTGAGAGTCCTGTAGTCGATACACATCTGTACTGACCCATCCTTTTTCGGCACAAAGAGTATTGGTGCACTCCACGGTGAAGAACTCGATCGGATGAAACTTTTGTCCTGTAACTTATCCACCTACTTCTTCAACTCTACTAGCTTGTTGTTGTTCACTCATTAGACGTGCTGAGATATCGGCTCTGCACCAGGCACCATATCTATAGAGAACTCCACATCACTGTCCGGAGGTAATCCTGGCAACTCCTCCAAAAAAACATCCATGAACTCAGCTATCAATGGATGTGGCACGCTCTGCTCCTCTACTGAAACTCCACAGAAAACTTCGCTGCTCTGCTCCGCTTCTCGTCTGGTAAACTCGAACTCTAGCTCTCCGGGCACTCTGAAAAGAACTCTACCACCACGACAATCTATACTGGCATAGTTCCTGCTCAACCAATTCATTTTGTGTATAATATCGTAGTTCGATAATGGCATTACGAGCAGACTCACATCCAGTTCTCGGCCTCTCAAAACTACTCTCCGATCCTTGCAAATATCACGGACGGGGATGATACCACCCCCAGTCATGATCTTGCAAGTCCTAGGCAACGATTCAGAAGAAAGATGGTGTCTAATAGCAAATGATATAGACACAAAGCTATGGGAAGCCCCCGAATCAAACAAAGAAAATGCGGAAAAAGAGATAAGAGAAGGCAATTAGAGAATTAGATGGCAGAAATTAGATAAGAGTTTTTTCTATTGTGATTGAGTACCTTAAGACTTATATCCTATATCTACTGCAGATTGTAGTGATACTCTAGTTCGAGTACCACTACGAAATCATACTAGTTGCGACTCTCTCGACCTGCATGGGCCACCACTAAAAAAGTGTCACAACTCGCACCCAGTGTAAGGGTACAAAAAGTGGGTACGTCGAGCCTACGCCACAGTGTTGACGGTAGAACATTGTCCTAGGTCACAATATCTAACAATATATAACTGTACATGTACAATGATATACTCTCTAAATGAGGACAACATAGAAGGTACAACTCAATCACAGAACCTGAGAAGGAAATAAAGGTATAAAAAGATGGATAATAATTTCAACAGAGAACTACAACTGAAAGTTAATAAGTTTGGATATTTAAACAACATCAAAATCCAAATAACTGAACTACATCTCAAAGACAAAACATCTAAATAAAGATAACTAGTCTAGCAGTCTAATCTAGACAATGGGCAAGCCCTCAACAAACTGTTGGATCCTCCTGAGGGCCCAAGTCACCAGTGTTATCTAAGCCAGCTCCATAGTAAGTAGGGCAGAACTCCTCCTCATCCTCTGTAATATTTTCAACGGGTCCAATCAGGACAGGAACGAATACATATCTCTCACACAGTTTATATCATGACAGGAAATATAAAGCATGCTATAGAATAAAGTATATGAAAACTGTAAGAATAAACATGAAGAAGAAGAGAGAATTTGATAATAGGAAATATTTAGGTATGGTAATAGAGAGCTGTAAGTGACTAGTGATTTAGAGTACAAGATAGACATGTGAACGGCTTGATTTGTACATAATTATACAACAGAGTTTGCACATGATTACACCACTTTGGAATTGTTCACATAACTACTTCTACTCCCCCGTACCCTAATCAATATACGAGGATCTAGACAGGTTATGTTATTGTACATGAAATTTATATATGAAGTTCATGAGAGTACATGAGAGCACATGAGTGTACATAAATAATAAGAGTCCACGAAATACATGATGTTCGTGAAAAGTACATGATATAATGTATCTGATGCACCCTAGGGGGATAACATCTCATGTAAAGATTCATATAGTACTAATTCGTGATAACATCGTATCAGCATCAAGTAAATTAGTCTATAACAAGAATATAATTCCTAACAAGTATGAAACGGTCAGAGAATGTACTCGCCTGATATCCCGAATGTCTGATGAGAATATGAGTCAGAACCATAGTATCTGAGTCATATTTAGAGCAACCACACGTTACAAAGTGTCCAACATGAATTTAGAGAAATATACAATGCATTCTAAATAATTCTAGGTCATTCTGGGTTAAAGTCAACCCTTGGTCAACTCTGGTCAACCTTGGTCAACCATTCTGGTCAACTAGGTCAACCCTAAGTCAACTAGTCCATTATTCCAAGTTTAGGTCAAACTTAAGTTATCTAGTCATTTTAAGTCCATTTGGGTCACGTTTAGATCAAATTTGATCCAAAGTTGACTTTTGTCAACTTGGTCAACTTGCTAGTCAACTATGCCAAGTTAGGCCCTATTGGGTCAATTCTAAACTAACTGACCAACCATAGGCTAATATCCTATGTCAAAATCAAATATATTCATTCAATTCAATATATATATATATATATATATATATATATATATATATATATATATATATATATATATATACACACACACACAAATATACACATACACATATATGTAGATATATAAAAGGAGTGAAAGCAAGTGTGTGTGTATGTGTGTGTGTGTGTATGTGTGCATATGTGTGCGTGTGTGTGCTGTGTTGTGTAACGGGGTAGACTAAATCTCAAAAATTGAGATTGAACTCATGTTCAATCTCAAGACAAAACCAAAAACCAAGTCTCAACTTATCAACCTACACTAACATTCTATAGTACATACATATATACATATACCAATACCTATAACCAATAGACTACAACACTCAATACATTTCATATCCATATATATAGGTATTCCAACTCTCATACATATATATACATATACAACTGAAATATCCTAATGTATCTCAGAAAACTGAGAACACAACCCACATTGCTAACCTATATACTATACCTTATAATTTCCAACCCTCACATGTATGTATATCAACCCACATACCCTCAAAAGAAACTGAACTCAATAGGCATCTTAGAAATCTAATTCAAAACTAAATATCAGTGTCAAACTCAGAAATCTGAGTTGAACACAAAATCAATTCTCAAAACCAATTCAATATCAAAAACCCATATACTACACAAACCCAACGCAAAACCTAAAATCTGAAATACACAACTAAAACTCATGATACATGACAAACACAAAGGTGTACACGTGTGTGTCATGCTCGTGTCCTCACAGAGTCGAACCCGTGTCCGTATCGTATCCAAACAGTGCGTATCGCACAGGCACGTACAAGTGTATAGAAAAATCCTCGTGGGCACGTGTCGTGCTCGATAGAACACCACACACAACACGAGGAGCCTCGTGCTCGTACACATAGCTAGGTGGGGTCTAGATCTAGGTGTACACCACCCTGACACGCTGTCACGACCCGCACCCGCTTTTCGGATACGAGACGTGTCCAAGCCAGCCTACGCCGCAGAGTCGGCGTAGAACGCTGTCAAGCCCGCAAGAAATAAATGCTCAAAATCATAAAAGAATAATATTTGCTGCTCATTCACATTTCTAAGTTTATTACAACATTTACAAGATTTATATTTAAAGGAAAATACACAGTTCTCACAATTAATGAAAATGACAACTAGTTCTACTATCTAGGTCGGCCTCAGCATACCCATGACTTCCCAGTACTAGGAATGATCGCGGCTAAACCTGAAAAATGTTGGTTTCCAGTCATGAATGGAACAAGCACACAAACCGACGACAGTGCGAAAACATAATAGAATTTACAAGACATGAAAATAACATATAAGAAATAAAACTAGAAAGTACTGATGACATGGCACGGTAGAGAAGACAAGAAAAACAAATAAAATACAACTACCTATGTGGTGTGAAATATCTGTTTCGGCATGTGAACGGTTAGGGGGTAAATTCGGCACCCTACACGTGTCGTGTGCAGCTGCTATTCTCTACGAAAGACACGGAGGATAGTTCTGGGTAGTCCACATGTCTACTAAGATATTTCTCCTTCCGACTACTCCGTGTGACGAGTGTGTCAACAAGCAGCAAGATATATGTATAAACATGAAATGTATCAACTACTAAGAATCGAAAAGTAATCAGAAAGTGTACTTGCCTGTGGTCCTTAGCTGGTGAAACCGATACTTTTGTTGGGTCCAGGTTAGTCATGATTAGCCTAAAGTTGATATAAAGTGGTTAGGAATTACAAGAATTAGGGTCGTACGATTTTCACGGTCAGAATAACTTAACAAAGAATTTGTTTTTACAAAAAAAAAAAAAAAAACCTGTAATAAGAAAATATATATTCAAAAATACTTATAATTTATTTGGAATATATATCATACTTGAAACTATGCATTTTGAAATCTATAGTTTACTACTTAAAAATACTTTTGAAAGTCAAGAAAATCATTTAAGGCTAAAACCCGAATACCTATGTATTCTTTAAATAAAAGCCCAAATTATATTTTTTTAGAAATATATCTGAAATATAATTTGTTTTTAGAAAAAGTTTTATAATAGTTATTTATAAGTTATAAAATACAGCCCATAAATAATACAATAATTTTTCCAAAATAACCATAGCCCACTATATAATATATAAAACGCAATATATATAAGCCTTTAAATATAGAAGTCAATTATGTTTTAGAAAATAATCTAAAGCCCCAAAATAAGTTTATTAACTAACTATCGAGGCCCAAAATCAAAATATTATCTAGGAGAAAATATGGCCTATAACTGTATTCAAGTTGAAAACCTACATATACCTAAAAGCCCATAAAAATACCCAAGGCCCAATAACAAGCTCAACCCACTGCCCATTACCCAAATTAACTAATAACAATAATAATAATTAATAACGAAATGTTATTAATAATATATTAATAACAGTAATAAAACTATTGTATACATGTAATTATATCAAAAGCCCATAGTTTATTTAAACTCAGCAAAAACCCTGTTAATAAATTACATTGGACCCAGCCATGGTCTATAGACCCGGCCGCCCCAAATGTTCTTCAGCAACCCGGCCCAAAATAAAATGAAATAACAAGTATTGACATGGGCTCAGACTTAAGCCCAAGCCTAAGTCCTTAGATACTTAGGTCCCTTCCCTTACTCCTGACAAATTAAGAAAAGGAGAATGAAATGACAAAGGAAAAGGGGGAAAAGGAATTCTCACCGGCGGCGATCGGCCAGGAGGAGTCGACGGCAAGCTCAAGGCGAGAGGCGGAGGTCTCGGCCGGTGGACTGGCGAATCGTGTCCACGGCGACCGGAGGGAGCACGACTCGGAGTGAGGTTCGACACGGCTCCGGTCGTGGGGAGGACTTCAGAGGCTTCAGAGGTCGTCGGAGGAACTCACAGAGGTGGGCGGCTGCGTAGCCGAGCCAGAGGTGGAGGTCGGAGTGGGAGACGGAGGAGGCAGGTGAGGAGATACGGAGGAGGTCGTGGCGGGAGAAGGGTGGCACGGTGGAGATGCGCCATGGGGTCGAGGGCGGCTCGTGGAGAGTTCGGCGGAGCGGTTCGAGCCTGGCTGGAAGCTGGCGAGGGCGTGGTGGCAGCTGTCGACCGACCGCTGTATCACTCTCCTGGTGGAGCGAGGGGCGGTGGTCAACGCCAGTGAGGGCGTAGGAGGTCCTCGGCCAGTAGCAGCGAGGATCCACGTGACCGGCAGTCAACGACGCCCGACGGCAAAGGGATCGGAGGCGACGCTCGCGCTCCTGCGGAAAAGGCTCCCAAACGGCGCTCGACGGAAGCGGTGATCGGCCGCCGCTGGAGCGCGGGGCGTTGCTACTGTGGGGAAAATAGGGCAGATGGAGGTGTGTCTCGGTGGCGCTGGGGTTTTCCTCGGCGGGACCGAAGGCGGCGCACGGCTAGCCAAGATCGATTTGGGTCGGGTTGCTCCGGCGCACACGGAACCAGGGAAGAGTCTCCTTAGACGATGCTGCGCACGCACGACAACGGCTCGAAATCTGGAGGAAGCAGAGGCTTCGGTGGTCTGCCACAGCGGAGGTAGAGGTGCCCATGTACGATGGCTCTGGAGGTAAGTGGAGGTGGTTGTTGGTAGAGTTTGATGATTTTGCTCTTCGTGTCGGGTGTGTCCGACATGAACTGGACTTGTAATGTGTGATGGAATAAGATGGACACGAACATACGGGTCTGGACAAGGTGGTTCTGTGGTGGCTGTGTTGGTGGTTTTGGGTAGGGGTGTGCATCGGTCGGTGGTCGACCTATTTGGTCACAACCGAAGTCGAACCGAAGTTAATCGGTTTGAAAATAATCAAAATCAAACCAAACCAACCAATTGGTCGGTTCGGTTTTGAAACCGACCGACTTGGTTCGGTTTGGTTCGGTTCGACTTGGTCGGTTTTGATCACAGAAAAAAATGGACTGCCATTAATTTAGGTAATGTTGCTTATTTTGTGGTGTGGAACTTCAGTCAATCACATGGAAAAAAAATGGACTTGATCTGATTTGGAAGTAACATTATCGATCACAGGAAAAAAATGGACTACCATCAACTTTTGTGTGGTCTTGTATGACTAATTTATTAACTACTTTGGAACTTCAATTGGAAAAAAAAAAAAGCAACAACCTCTGCCAAACAACAACCCTAGCATAAACCATTCAATTTCAAATTTCAACAGTCAGTACAATGAAGAAGATGCATATTATGGAATGAGAGTGACCTATGTCATAATCATCATACATGAAATGTGCACAACAATTATACATAAGAATGAGAAGAAAAGTTTTCACTTTTCTTTTCATTCACTGCTGCTTAGTCCCAATTATTTAACACTAGCCTAGTAGTCTTGGTATCCCCCACCAACCGGTCCAACCCAACCCTAATAATCTAACACTCACATAGGGTTTGGTTCGGTTCGGTTCGGTTTTAATCGGTTTTGGAATAATGAAATCTTGAACCGAACCAAATCGGTCGATTTTAAAAAATGTGTAGTCGAACCAAACCGATCGAACCATCGGTTCGGTTAAAAATTGATCGGTTCGGTTCGGTTCGATTTGGTCGGTTTGACTTAAATGTGCACAGCCCTAGTTTTGGGTGCGGCGGGTGACGATCGGGAGTGGGGATGGTTATGATGATGGCGGCTGATCTCGGACCGCGGCGGTGGCAGGGATAGTTGTGGCGATGGAGGGATATACTGATGGTCATTGTGATCGGGTGCTTGGCAGGGGGTCAGGTGGCGGTTCCTGAGATTTCTATAGGTTTTCCAATTCTCCTGATACTTCTGTCTGCTATATATATCTCCAAATAACTGTCACTCTAAATCCTATGAGAAATATGTCATACTTTGGGTTAGATGGGAGAGGATCTGGTTAGAAGATTTGAGCGAAAGATTTAAGGGAGGTTGATAAGGATTAGCAGATTTAAGAAGAATTTGAATCAAGCAGCCAGGCTGCTCCCCCTTTATTTAAAATCGAATAAAGGTTTTAAAACAACCCCGTTTAATCAAATCCATTAATAGATAATGGTATAAATTTGAATCAATATCAAGTTTAAAATAATCCAATCTTAACGAAATCTACTAGTAGATAAATATACTAATTTAAATACTCATCTAAAAGCTCACATTATATAGATTCAAAATAAGATAGAACAATTTTAATCGAGTAAAATAATTAGGCTAATCCAAATCTATTAATGATAATAATATTAATCATCAATCAATATTTATCAAACTAATTTGAATATATGAATTTAAATTCGAATCAATGAACGATCAACCTAATTACTCAAAATAATATTTTATTTTTGTCAACTAATCATATAAAGTTAGATATCCAATAGATATTCTATGTCATCAATGTATATATATTACATATATATATATAATTCAAAATTCTATCTAAAATAGATATAACTAATATTTTATTAGTAGAAAATATTCTAAACCACTTTAGAAATCCTTATTCAGATATTCTAAAACAGTGCCTGCATCAATTAATTTATTCATAATAAGGATATAATATTGATATCATTCAATTGTATTTTATAAATTCAAACTGTACAATATTTCATAATAATAAATCCACCAGTTAAAATCTATCTCCATAAAATCTCATATATTTTGAAAAATCTCTTTTCTACTCTATATACAAAAATATTATTTTTCTACATGGAAAATATTTAAAACTAAAATAAAATAAATAAATAAAAAAATTCGGGAAGAGGAGTTACAAATCCACCCACCTTAGAAATAAATTCGTCCTCGAATTTAGGAATGTCGAGCTTAGATAGGTTGAAGGAAAGGTAGCAACATTGAATTTTAATAAGATCGATATTGACTGATAGGATAAAATCAAAGGTGACCAAAACTTGCTTAATAAGAATTTTTGATCAAAAGAACATAGTGATCGAGTATTGACTAGGAAGGATGGAAGTGGAGAAGTACCTAGATATGGCTTGGTGCTGGAGTCTTAGGCTACGGTCTTGATTCAACAGGTCCTAGATGTTCAAGAGATCGATAACCCTAAGGATATTTCACTAATCGAAGACCCTACCCACCTTAGAAATTTTCTCTCCGAAATTTTGGACGGCACAATTAGTCGTGATCAAGAAATGTTATAATTGCTGATCAAAATGAATTAGGTCGTGAATAAAATTTGAAATTTTAAGAAAAGATGCTATGTGGCACGATTAACTACCCTTGGAATTATATAAGCGTGATCAATGGTCAAAATTTAAATTTGTTTGGCACAATGAAATATTTGGGAAAAATTATTTAGGCATGATTATGGACTCGAAATTAAGAAAGTACACGAATTGACATGATCGAGATATAACCCAATAGTCTAGCTCGACTAAAAGTCGTAAGGATGATCCAATTTAAAATCGTCTTAGCACGATCAATTATGTAGGCATAATCCTAGAATCATAATCTCGGTGTGATTGTAAATGGAAGGAATTCAAAAATAAGTTTAAGGGATGCTTAGGAAGACAAATGACCATAAAGATAAGAGATATGAAAGGATAAAATTAAATAATAATAAAATAATTTTAAGTAAGTGAATTGTAGGCCATGAAATCAGTAGCCATATGTCAAAGAGGACGTAGTCTTCATAATATTCGAAAATCGTATGTATATATGAAGTCACTTTGCCGAGAATTTATGCCTCGCCAGTGTACACATGGCTGCAGTAAACCTTGGTTTCATGACTCAGTTATGTCACGATATCGAATATTTTATTATCTTTGTCAAATATTGACATAACAACTCAAGGAGCAAATAGGACAATCAAGACATAGTTTTAATAATATTCGATAACCCATGTTACTTGAAATTACTTCAACTTAGGGTTCATGCCACGCCAGTGCGCTGCTAGCTGCAGTGAACCCGTAGTCTCGATAATTCAAATAAGTGACGACAGTGCGCTGCTGTCCTGTCATCGCAAGTCATCAAAATTATTTCGACTATATCTCCAAAAATATCAAAGGAGTTTAACAAAATATCCTACAAATTGATAAAGATAGAAAAGTGTAAGTACCTATTCTTCATGTACAATGTCAGCTTCTTGAAAAGAAAACAATTGATTAGGAAGGATAATGTTCGAAGTCAAAATATGTAAAAATCTCATAATCCTTATTTCACGGATATTCAATGTTCGACGATTGAAAGGAAACTTCTGAATCCGAAAACCGAAAACGTAACTCAAGATTAATAGATAATTGAGGGAGAAGTTATTTTAAAAATTTCTTAGGTCCAAGGAAAAGAATATAAGTGATACGAACTTATGATATGACGATGTTTAGAAAAAACATAAAATAAAATTGTATCAGTGATCATTATTAGGAAGAAAATGACCGAAGGCAAAAGAAATATATATTAAATTTATATTTCTCTAATATTCAAGATCGAGAAAAATATGTATAAAGCACTATGTCTACCTGTTCATGCACACATATATAGGTATAGCCTAAGTAAATCCCAAAAATTCTAAATTATCATTCTAAGAGGAGGATATCCTATTTCCAAGAAAATATAAATTTAAAATAGCAATATTATATATATTATATTCAATATATAATTTATAGAAATTATTCTCAATACTAGAAATGGACTACCAATATATATACACATCTATATGTCTCCACGGACGTCGTTGGTCGTACTACGTGACCATCAGGACTTGGGTTAAGTTCGGTCTAGTTCGGAACAACCAGATCCTCTAAAAGTCAATAATCTAAATAATAAATAATTTAATTATTCCTAGGGTTATGTCGTGATTTGGTCTGGTTTTCTTAGTTAGTGCACACTTATAACTCGACCTCCTCTACCATGGCTAGAACACTAGTAAAGGCACTCGACCACACTCTCAGTGCCTAAATTCTTGGTCATCTTGCGCTCCGAAACTTAACCGTGACTAAGGCCTTCTATACTGAAAAAAAAATCTAAAATCACACTTTTATTCAAACGAATAAATAAAAGGGTATTTTCCAAACTTTCGGAAAGAGGGTTATGAATCTACCCTTCTTAAAATACCGGCGAATCAAAATGTGATAGTGTATCCTTGAAAGTCATCTAGTGAGACTTATGTAGCAGCCTTAACTACCCAAAGGTCAATTTAAATTAGGGACTCCTAGTCCTAACCATTCTCTTAAAATTGATTTACTCCTAGTTATGAATGAGCATTTCCTATTCGCAGGCTCGCAGTAGTACGACTAATATGGTACTACCACGAGTTCGCACAATTTACAAAAACTGACCTGGGCCACCACAAAAACTTGTCATGATCCGCACCCACTTTTCGGGTACGAGACGTGTCCAAGCCAGCCTATGCCGCAGAGTCGACGGTAGAACGCTGTCAAGCCCGCAAGAAATAAATGCTCAAAATCACAAAAGAATAACATTTGCAGCTCATTCACATTTCTAAGTTTATTACAACATTTACAATATTTATATTTAAAGGAAAATACACAGTTCTCACAATTAATGAAAATGACAACTTGTTCCACTATCTAGGTCGGCCTCAGCATATCCATGTCTTCCCAGTGCTAAGATTGATCGCGGCTAAACCTGAAAAATGTTGGTTTCCAGTCAGGAATGGAACAAGCACACAAACTGACGACAGTACGAAAATATAATAGAATTTACAAGACATGAAAATAACATATGAGAGATAAAACTAGAAAGTACTGATGACATGGCACGGTAGAGAAGACAAGGAAAACAAATAAAATACAACTACCTATGTGGTATGAAATATCTGTTTCGACATGTGAACGGCTAGGGGATAAATCCGGCACCCTGCACGTGTCGTGTGCAGCTGCTATTCTCTACGAAAGACGCGGGGTATAGTTCTAGGTAGTCCACATGTCTACTAAGATATTTCCCCTCCCGACTACTCCGTGTGACGAGTGTGTCAACAAGCAGCAAGATATATGTATAAACATAAAATGTATCAACTACTAAGAATCAAAAAGTAATCAGAAAGTGTACTTGCCTGTGGTCCTTAGCTGGTGAAACCGATACTCTTGTTGGGTCCAGGTTAGTCATGATTAGCCTAGAGTTGATATAAAGTGGTTAGGAATTGCAAGAATTAGGGTCGTACGATTTTCACGGTCAGAATAACTTAACAAAGAATTTATTTTTACAAAAAAAAAAACCTGTAATAAGAAAATATATATTCAAAAGTACTTATAATTTATTTGGAATATATATCATACTTGAAACTATGCATTTTGAAATCTATAGTTTACTACTTAAAAATACTTTTAAAAGTCAAGAAAATCATTTAAGGCTAAAACCCGAATACCTATGTATTCTTTAAATAAAAGCCCAAATTATATTTTTTAGAAATATATCTGAAATATAATTTGTTTTTAGAAAAAGTTTTATAATAGTTATTTATAAGTTATAAAATACAGCCTATAAACAATACAATAATTTTTCCAAAATAATCATAGCCCACTATATAATATATAAAACGCAATATATATAAGCCTTTAAATATAGAAGTCAATTATGTTTTAGAAAACAATCTAAAGCCCCAAAATAAGTTTATTAAATAACTATCGAGGCCCAAAATTAAAATATTATCTAGGAGAAAATATGGCCTATAACTGTATTCAAGTTGAAAACCTACATATACCTAAAAGCCCATAAAAATACCCAAGGCCCAATAACAAGCTCAACCCACTGCCCATTACCCAAATTAACTAACAACAATAATAATAATTAATAACGAAATGTTATTAATAATATATTAATAACAGTAATAAAACTATTGTATACATATAATTATATCAAAAGCCCATAGTTTATTTAAACTCAGCAAAAACCCTGTTAATAAATTACATTGGACCCAGCCATGGTCTATAGACCCGGCCGCCCCAAATGTTCTTCAGCAACCCGGCCCAAAATAAAATGAAATAACAAGTATTGACATGGGCCCAGGCTTAAGCCCAAGACTAAGTCCTTAGATACTTAGGTCCCTTCCCTTACTCCTGACAAATTAAGAAAAGGAGAATGAAATGACAAAGGAAAAAGGGGAAAAAGGAATTCTCACCGGCGGCGGTCGGCCAGGAGGAGTCGACGGCGAGCTCAAGGCGAGAGACGGAGGTCTCGGCCGGAGGACTGGCGGATCATGTCCACGGCGACCAGAGGGAGCACGACTCGGAGTAAGGTTCGACACGGCTCCGGTCGTGGGGAGGACTTCAGAGGTTTCAAAGGTCGTCGTTGGAACTCACAGAGGTGGGCGGCTGCGTAGTCGAGCCAGAGGTGGAGGTCGGAGTGGGAGACGGAGGAGACGGGCGAGAAGATGCGGAGGAGGTCGTGGCGGGAGAAGGGTGGCACGACGGAGATGTGCCATGGGGTCGAGGGCGGCTCGTGGAGAGTTCGGCAGAGCGGTTCGAACCTGGCTGGAAGCTGGCGAGGGCGTGGTGGCAGCTATCGACCGACCGCTGTAGCACTCGTCTAGCGGAGCGAGGGACGGTAGTCAATGCCAGCGAGGGCGTGGGAGGTCCTCGGCCAGTAGCAGCGAGGATCTACGTGACCGACGGTCTACGACGCCCGGCGGCAAAGGGATCGGAGGCGACGCTTGCGCTCTTACGGAGAAGGCTCCCAAGCGGCGCTCGACGGAAGCGGTGATCGGCCGCCGCTAGAGCGCGAGGCGTTGCTACTGCGGGGAAAATAGGGCAGATGGAGGTGTGTCTCGGTGGCGCTGGGGTTTCCCTCGGCGGGCACGGCTAGCCGAGATTGATTGGGTCGGGTTGCTCCGGCGCACACGAAACCAGGGAAGAGTCTCCCCTGACGGCGCTGCACACGCGCGACAACGGCTCGAAATCTGGAGAAAGCAGAGGCTTCGGTGGTCTGCCACAGCGGAGGTAGAGGTGCCTGTGTACGATGGCTCTGGAGGTAAGTGGAGGTGGCTGTTGGTAGAGTTTGATGATTTTGCTCCTCGTGTCGGGTGTGTCCGACACAAACTGGACTTGTAATATGTGATGGAATAAGATAAACACGGACACACGGGTCCGGACACGGTGGTTCTGTAGTGGCTGTGTTGGTGGTTTTGGGTGCGGCGGGTGACGATCGGGAGTGGTGATGGTTGTGATGATGGCGGCTGATCTTGTGCCGCGGCGGTAGCAGGGATAGTTGTGGCGATGGAGGGATATACTGATGGTCATTGTGATCGGATGCTTTGCAGGGGGTCGGGTGGCGGTTCCTGAGATTTATATAGGTTTTCCAATTCTCCTGATACTTCTGTCTGCTATATATATCTCCAAATAACTGCCACTCTAAATCCTATGAGAAATATGTCATACTTTGGGTTAGATGGGAGAGGATCTGGTTAGAAGTTTTGAGCGAAAGATTTGAGGGAGGTTGATAAGGATTAGCATATTTAAGAAGAATTTGAATCAAGTAGCCAGGCTGCTCCCCCTTTATTTAAAATCGAATAAAGGTTTTAAAACAACCTCGTTTAATCAAATCGGTTAATAGATAATGGTATAAATTTGAATCAATATCAAGTTTAAAATAATCCAATCTTAACGAAATCTACTAGTAGATAAATATACTAATTTAAATACTCATCTAAAAGCTCACATTATATAGATTCAAAATAAGATAGAACAATTTTAAATCATATTTAATCGAGTAAAATAATTAGGCTAATCCAAATCTATTAATGATAATAATATTAATCATCAATCAATATTTATCAAACTAATTTGAACATATGAATTTAAATTCGAATCAATGAACGATCAACCTAATTACTCAAAATATTAATTTATTTTTGTCAACTAATCATATAAAGTTGATATCCAATAAATATTCTATGTCATCAATGTATATATATTACATATATATATATATATATATATATATATATATATATATATATATATATATATATATATATATATATAATTCAAAATTCTATCTAAAATAGATATAACTAATATTTTATTAGTATAAAATATTCTAAACCACTTTAGAAATCCTTATTCAGATATTCTAAAATAGTGCATGCATCAATTAATTTATTCATAATAAGGATATAATATTGATATCATTCAATTGTATTTTATAAATTCAAACTGTACAATATTTCATAATAATAAATCCACCAGTTAAAATCTATCTCCGTAAAATCTCATATATTTTGAAAAATCTCTTTTCTACTCTATATACAAAAATATCATTTTCTACTTGGAAAATATTTAAAACTAAAATAAAATGAATAAATACAAAAATTCGACAAGAGGAGTTACACATGCGTCCATGCGGTGTCCACGTATCACACGAACAGCGTGTCGGGAAGGGCTGTGCGCGCGTGCACGATGTCAGTCGAATCTGTGCAGGCGCGATAACTTCACACACACTCAATAAAATCTCGTGAAATTTCATAAGCATGTGGGCAGAGGTTGCCCCCACATGTCCACAAAATTTCATGCTAAACCGTGTCGTATCCATCGAGTTATGACCCTCAGGATGCAGGATAGTGCACGGACTGTGCACGGGATCTCGTGCTACGTCCCCATGTCCGATTTGGACACCAAAAATAGGTCAAATCGAGATCCGTCTTCACAGAACTTGTTTCAAATATAAAAAACAACAAATTTATGAAAACAGAATCGATAAATAAGAACTTTCGATTCTAAGAGGCATTTCATCGAACACGTATTCTAATACACCGACACGCGTCCGATACGCCTACCAAACGGATACGAAATGCTACCAAACTACATCTACAAGTCTGTGACACCTAGATGGATGCATCTGTGAAGAAAAATTAGAATTACAGGGGATTAGAGGGATTTACCTATTGGGAGTCAATATCTCAATGAAACGAGCCTCCAAACGTTCCGACACCGATTTTCTCCGGTCCAAAGCCTCTGATTCCTTGCTAGCAAGTCTCCAGAAAGTTCCTCTCCTCCCAAGGATCGTAACGTACTTCATTTGGTTTGATTTGGATGAGAATTGAGGAAAAGATGCTATTGGAAGGGAATGAAAATTTTTAGGGTTTTGAGAAAGCTTGACGGCTACTATACTATAACACATATGGGGGGGCTGCTGTTGTGCCGGCCAGGGGTGGTGCTAGGGTTAGGTTAGGGTTTAGGATGAGCCACAATACAACTAAAGTCCAAAAGGAGCCCATTTGCAAAAAGGCCAAAAAGCTATATATTAAATAGCCTAAAAATAACTTAAATTGTTTCCTAATTAGGACTAAGCTCTAACTTAAATTCTAATTAGCTAATTAAGTCTCTAATCACATGGTTAGTCTTCTAATCAAGGTTAACTAAGGTTAAACCATCTGCTAATACCAAGAGCACCAATCAAAAACTACAACACCAATCAAATTAATAATAAAATAATCAAAATTCAAAATATCACATAATTACTAAAATACCCCAAATATAGAAAAGTGGTAGTGAAAAATATACCATCCTTAAAATAATTTCATCCTCGAAATTAAAAACAAAACTGAACAGATGAGAAGGATAGAAAAATCATACCTCAAGACTGAAAAAGATAAGGGTATTGCTCGCCATCTCATCCTCCCTCTCCCAGGTAGACTCACCTGGAGAGTGATTCCTCCATGCGACGTGAACCAAGGGTATCGTCTGGTTCCTCAGTACCTTCTCTCGTCGATCCATAATCTCCATCGGCTGTTCTGGATAACTAAAGAGTAGGGCCCACCTCGATCTCGGAATGATCCTGTACATCGCTGGGATCTGCCACATACCGTTTCAACTGCGACACATAAAATACGTTGTGGACTCCCAATAATGTAAGTGGCAATTCCAGTCTGTATGACACGTCACCGACTCTTCCGCTGATAACGAAAGGTCCGATGAAGCGCAGGCTAAGCTTTCCACATCCACCAAAGTGAATAGTGCCTCGTGTCGGAGATATCCTCATGAACACCAGATCTCCAACCTAGCACAAACATGGTCTCCAACTTAACTATAACAATCACATGATCAAACAAAATCACAAAACAAAAAATCCTAATCCTAAGTCTAAGATGTACCTCAAACTCCAAAGGTCTCCGGTGGCTATCGGCCCAATGCCGTTGTCTGTCCTATACCACGCAAAGTCGATCTCTGATGAGCTTCACTTCTCGACTGTATCCACAATCATCTAAGGTCCCAATAAAGCTCGCTCTCCAATGTCATCCCAAGACATGGGAGTACGACATCTACACCCGTACAACGCCTCGAATGGTGACATCTCAATGCTGCCTGGAAACTGTTGTTGTATGCAAACTCCACCAAGTGCAAATGATTCTCCCAGGAACCTCCAAAATCTATGACCCAAGTCCGTAGCATATCTTCGAGTGTCTGAATAAACCTTTCTGACTGTCTGTCCATCTGCGGGTGGTATGCAGTACTAAACTTGAGCTGAGTACCCAAACTAGTATACAGACTCCGCCAGACAATGCTCACCAGAACTCCATGAAGTCTGACAATCTGACGTACGTACATCTCTGTAAGCTTCTCCGTAGACAAACCCACTTTGAATGGCAAGAAATAGGCTGATTTGGTCAACCTGTCTACGATGACCCAAATTGCATCTTTTTCTTCTGGTGTATGTGGCAATCCTAAAACAAAGTCTATCGTAATATGCTCCCATTTCCACTCCAGAATGGGCAATGGCTGTAACAGTCCTCCTGGCCTCTGTCTTTCTGCCTTTACCTGCTGACAGATCAAACATCTGGCTACGAAGCGTGCTACCTCCCCCTTCATCCCATACCACCATATATGCTCCTTCAGATCCCTATACATCTTGTTGGCACCTGGATATGCATAGAGTACTGAGAACGGTGGGCCTCCTACATAACTTGCACCCGAAGGTCTCCACTAGGCACACACAGTCTGGAACCGTACCTCAATGCGCCATCCTCTGCAATAACAAACTCATCCGTAAGTCCTGCTTGAACCTGCTCTCGAATACACCATAGAGCAACATCATCGAACTGAGTCAACTTAATCTTCTCCATCAAGTCCGACTGAATCTGCAGTCCCCACATCTGTATCTCAACTCCCGACACTATCACCTCGATCTCCAGGCTCTCTAGATCTGCTAATAAGTAACGGTCTACCGTCAAACACATACCTATTGGATACCTACTCAAGGTATCAGCAACTACGTTAGCCTTCCCTGGATGATACTGCAACGAAATATCGAAGTCCTTCATCAACTCCAACCATCTTCTATGTCTCATGTTGAGCTCCTTCTGCGTAAACACATACTTCAAGCTCTTGTGGTCTGTGAAGATCTCCACACGCTCTCCGTATAGATAGTGCTTCCACAACTTAAGAGAAAAAATAACTGCCGCCAACTCCAAGTCATGGGTAGGGTTGTTCTTTTCATGCGGACGTAATTACCTAGATGCATAGGCAATCACCTTCCCATGCTGCTACAAGACACAACCCAAACTCTTCCCTGAGACATCAATGTAGATAGTGAACCCGCCTGATCATGATGGCAATATCAGAATCGGGGCTGTCGTCAGTCGCTTCTTCAACTCATCAAAAGCGACCTGACACTCCTATGACCAGATAAACTATGCGTCCTTCCGGGTCAGCCTAGTCAATGGTTCTGCAACCCGGGAGAAATCCTGAACAAACTCCTGTAGTAGCCTTCCAATTCCAAGAAACTCCTGATCTCTGCAACTGAACTCAGAGCGGTCCATGCCTCAACTGCTCTGATCTTCTTTGGGTCGACTGAGATCCCATCCCCGGTCACAATATGACCTAGGAAATCAACTCGGTCCAGAAAGACCTCACACTTTGAAAGCTTGCCATAAAGCTCCTCCTTCCTAAGAGTCACCAAACCACTCTCAAGTGCTCCTCATGCTTCTCTAGGGCCTTCGTCGTCGATGAACACCAGCACGAACTTGTCAAAGTACTGGTGGAACACCTTGTTCATTAGGTTCATGAATACTACTGGGGCGTTAGTTAACCCAAACGGCATCACCATAAACTCAAACTGGCCATACCGTGTCCTGAATGTTGTCTTCGAAATGTCCTCCTTCTTCACCTTCACTTGATGGTAACCTGACCTCAGATCAATTTTGGAAAATACTTTCGCTCGCTCAACTGATTGAAACAGATTATCGATCCTCGGCAGCGGGTACTTGTTCTTGATCGTGAGGCTGTTGAGAGCCCTGTAGTCGATACACATCCATACCGACCCATCATTCTTCTATATAAAGAGTACAAGTGTACCTCACGGTAAAGAACTCGATCGGATGAAACCTTTATCCTGCAACTCATCCACCTGCTTCTTCAACTCTACTAGCTCGCTATTGTTCACTCTATAGACATGCTGAAATATTGGCTCTACGTCGGGCACCAAATCTATAGGGAACTCCACATCTCTGTCCGGAGGTAACCCTGGCAACTCCTCCGAAAATACATCTATGAGCTCAGCTATCAATGGATGTGGCTCTCTCTGCTTCTCTACTGAAACTCCACAAAAACTCTGCTGCTCTGCTCCGCCTCTCGTCTGGTGAATTCGAACTCTGGCTCTCCTGGCAATCTGAAAAGAACTCTACCACTACGACAATCTATACTGGCATGGTGCCTGCTCAACCAATCCATCCGGAGAGCAGACTCACATCCAGTTCTCGGCCTCCCAAAACTACTCTCCGATCCTTGCAAATATCGCGGACGAAAATGATACCACCCCCATTCGTGATCTTGTAAGTCCTAGGCAACGATTCAGAAGAAAGATGGTGTCTAATAGCAAATGATACAGACACAAAGCTATAGGAAGCCCCCGAATCAAACAAAGCAAATGTGGGAAAAGAGATAAGAGAAGTCAATTAGAGAATTAGATGGCAGAAATTAGATAAGAGTTTTTCATAATGTGATTGAGTACCTTAAGACTTATATCCAAAATCTACTGCAGGTTGTAGTGATACTCTAGTTCGAGTAATACTACAAAATCGTACTAGTTGTGACTCTCTCGACCTGCATGGGCCACCACTAAAAATATGTCACGACCCACACCCAGTGTAAGGGCACAAGAAGTGGGTACGTCCAGCCTACGTCGCAGTGTCAGCGGTAGAATGCTATCCTAGGTCACAACATCTAACAATATATAACTATGCCTGTACAATGATATACTCTCCAAAATGAGGACAACATAGAAGGTACAACTTAATCATAGAACCTAAGATGGAAATAAAGGGATAAAAAGATGGATAATAATCTCAATAGAGAACTACAACTGAAAGTTAATAAGTTTGGATATTTAAACAACATCAAAATCCAAATAACTGAAGTACATCTAAAAGACAAAATATCTAAATAAAGATAACTAGTCTAGCAGTCTAATCTAGACAATGGGCAAGTTCTCAACAACTGTTGGATCCTCCTGAGGGCCCGAGTCACCAGTGTTATCTAAGCCAGCTCCATAGTAAGTAGGGCAGAACTCCTCCTCATCCTCTGTAATATTTTCAACGGGTCCAATCAGGACAGGAACGAATACATATCTCTCACACAGTTCATATCATGACAGAAGATATAAAGCATGCCATAGAATAAAGTACATGAAAACTGTAAGAATAAACATGAAGAAGAAGAGGGAATTTGATAACAGAAAATATTTAGGTATGGTAATAGAGAACTGTAAGTGACTAGTGATTTAGAGTACAAGATAGACATATGAACGGCTTGATTTATACATGATTACACTACAGAGTTTGCACATGATTATACTACTTTGGAATTGTTCACATGACTACTTCTACTCCCCCGTACCCCAATCAATACACAAGGATCTAGACAGGTTATGTTATTTTACATGAAAGTTTATACATGAAGCTCATGAGATCATGAGAGCACATGAGTGTACATGAATAATAAGTGTCTATAAAATATATGTTGTTTGTGAAAAGCATATGACATGATGTATCTGATGCACCCGAAGGGGATAATATCTCATGTAAAGATCCATATAGTACTAATCTGTGATAACATCGTGTCAGCATCAAGTAAATTAGTCTATAACAGGAATATAATTCCTAACAAGAATGAAACGGTAAGAGAATGTACTCGCCAGATATCCCGAATGTCTGATGAGAATATGAGTCTGAACCGGAGTATATGAGTCCTATTTAGAGCAACCACAGGTTACAAAGTATCCAACATGAATTTAGAAAATTTTACAATGCATTCTAAATAATTCTATGTCATTCTGGGTCAAAGTCAACCCTTGGTCAACTCTGGTCAACCCTAGTCCACTGTTCTGGTCAACCCTAAGTCAACTAGTCCATTATTCCAAGTTTAGGTCTAACTTGAGTTATCTAGTCATTTTAAGTCCATTTCAAGTTTAGATCAAGTTTGACCCAAAGTTGACTTTTGTCAATTTGGTCAACTTGCTAGTCAACTATGCCAAGTTAGACTTATTGGATCAATTCTAAACTAACTCACCAACCATAGGCTAATATCCTATATCAAAATCAAATATATTTATTCAATTCAATATGTAATATATATATATATATATATATATATATATATATATATATATATATATATATATATATATATATATATATATATAATACACACACACACACACACACATACTTGCTTTCACTCCTTTGATATATATACATATATGTATATATATATATATATAAAATATATATATATATATATATATATATATATATATATATATATATATATATATATATATATAAAATATATATATATATATATATATATATATATATATATATATATATATATATATATATATATATATATATATATATATATATATATAATACACACACACACACACACACACACACACATACTTGCTTTCACTCCTTTGATATATATACATATATGTATATTAGTATATTTGTGTGTGTGTGTGTGTGTGTGTGTGTGTGTGTGTGTGTGTGTGTGTGTGTGTGTGTGTGTGTTTGTGTGTGTGTGTGTGTGTGTGTGTGTGTGTGTGTGTGTGTGTGTGTGTGCTGTGTTGTGTAAGGGGGTAGACTTAATCTCTGAAACTGAGATTGAACTCAAGTTCAATCTCAAAACAAAACCAAAAACCAAGTATCAACTTATCAACCTACACTAACATTCAATAGTACAAACATATATACATATGCCAATACCTATAACCAATAGCCTACAACACTCAATACATGTCATATCCATATATATAGGTATTCCATGTATATATATATATATATATATATATATATATATATATATATATATATATATATATATATATACATATACAACTGAAATCTTCTAATGTATCTCAGAAACCTGAGAACACAACCCATATCGCTAACCTACATATTATACCTTATAATTCCCAACCCTCACATGTATGTATATCAACCCACATACCCTCAAAAGAAAATGAACTCAATAGGCATCTTAAAAATCTAATTCAAAACTAAATATCAGTGTCAAACTCAGAAATCTGAGTTGAACACAAAATCAATTCTCAAATATCAAAGCCAATTCAATATCAAAAACCCGTATACTGCACAAACCCAACTCAAAACCTAAAATCTGAAATACACAACTCGAACAAATAAAACTTGAAAAACACAAAGGTGTACATGTGTGTGTCATGCTCATGTCCTCACAGAGTCAAACCTGTGTCCTTATCATGTCCAAACAGTGCGTATCGTACAGGCACGTACACGTGTATAGGAAAATCCTCGTAGGCACGTGTCGTACTTGATAGAACACCACACGCAACAAGAGGAGCCTCGTGCTCGTGGACGTAGCTAGGTGGGGTCTAGGTCTACATGTACACCACCCTGACATGGATCTATGCTGTGTCCACGCAACACACGAACAGCGTGTCGGGAAGGGCTGTGCGCGCATGCACGGTTTCAGCCGAATTAGTACAGCCACGATAACTTCGTACACACTCAACAAAATCTCATAAAATTTTACGAGCACATGGGCAGAGGTTTCCCCTATGTTTCCACAAGTTTCATGTGAAACTGTATCATATCCATCGAGTTATGACACTCAGGATGCAGGACAGTGCACAGGCTGTGCACGGGATCTCGTGCTACGTCCCCGTGTCCGATTTAGACACCAAAAATATGTCAAATCGAGATCCGTCTTCACAAAACTTGTTTCAAATATAAACAGCAACAAATTTGTGAAAACAGAATCGAAAATTAAGAACTTTCGATTCTAAGAGACATTTCATCGAATACATGTTCAATAGACCGACACGCGTCCGATACGCCTGCCAAACGGATACGAAATCCTACCAAACTACATCTACAGGTTCGGGACACCTAGATGGATGCATCTATGAAAAAAAATTAGAATTTATAGGAGTTTAGAGGGATTTACCTATTGAGAGTCAATATCTCAACGAAACGAGCCTCCAAATGTCTCGACGCCGATTTCTTCTGGTCCAAAGCCTCTGATTCCTTGCTAGCAAGTCTTCAGCAAGTTCCTCTCCTCCCAAGGATCACAACATACTTTGTTTGGTCTGATTTGGATGAGAATTTCGGAAAAGATGCTATTGGAAGGGAATAGAAATTTCTAGGGTTTTGAGAAAGCTTGACGGCTACTATACTAGAACACATATAGGGGGGCTGCTGTTGTGGCCGGCCAGGGGTGCTGCTAGGGTTAGGTTAGGGTTTAGGATGGATCACAATACAAATAAAGTCCAAAAGGAGCCCATTAGCAAAAAGGCAAAAAGTTATATATTAAATAGCCTAAAAATAACTTAAATTGTTTCCTAATTAGGACTAAGATCTAACTTAAATTCTAATTAGCTAATTAAGTCTCTAATCACATGGTTAGTCTTCTAATCAAGATTAAATAAGGTTAAACCATCTTCTAATACCAAGAGCACCAATCAAAAACTACAACACCAATCAAATTAATAATAAAATAATCAAAAATTTAAAATATTACACAATTACTAAAATATTCCAAATCTAGAAAAGTGGTAGTGACACACATCTTCTGATCTGATTAGATCCAGAACTTATCCTAATCCACCTCCTCCACCCGGTGCTGAGCCTGCTTCTGCTCCTGCTGATGATCCAGATGCCCCTGCTCCAGCTGCTCCTGCTCCAGGCTTTGACCCGCACTTCTATCAGCAGTTCGATGACTTTGTTGCTCTCTCTGAGAAACGTTATCAGTGCTTTGACGAGTTTGTCACCCTCTCGGGACAACATCATCAAAGTTATGTTGATGCAGAGTTTTGACACACCTCACAGACAAAGGTGTTACGGAACATCATAGCTGATCTTCACTAGAGCTTAGCGCATGACCCTGCACATCCAGTTTACATAATCCATCATCCCAGTTTTACTGGACCGAGGTTTGATGATGAGACTACTTTCCAACACTTTGATCCTACCACTGCCTACTTTGATCCTCATTGTCACGACCCACTCCCGAATACTCGGACACGAGTCGGACACGCCCAGCCTTCATTGTTAGACACAATAAAGTAAGCTGTACCAACTAGGGAAAACTAACCAGATAAACATGAAAGTATAGAATCACAGCATCTATATAATATGTCCCAACCAGAGTAAAGTAGAGTAAGGTACAATATCTGAAATTATTACATTTCAACTAATAAAAGAGTCTGCTAGTCTCAATACATGGAAAGATAATAGGAAAAGCTAAATGAGTCTCTAGACTCCTGCAGCCTCTAGGTCACAAGCAGCTCCAGCTGGCTCAGCCGGAAAATCAGTATCCTGTCCATAATAGGTGTCACACAAAGCCTCCATCTCACCTGCAACATATCCTATTCAGGAGCGGAGCAAAGTACAGTTCTAGGTAATGAACAATAACATTATGATATGGAAAGTAAATGCTGAAGAACAGGATAAGAACAAGGTATGTAAAGAATATGAAGAACATGAAATACTGCTATAAGATACATGAAAGATCATGACTATGTAAAGATACAGGAAAGATCACGACTATATCTAATATCAAGATCAGGATCATAGAAACTAATGTAAAAATAAAATCCTGAACATGTGTGTTATAGATTTGAAATACTTCTATAATATGTGACCGGCTTAGGTAAGACCATGAAAGAGCATGAAAAGATCCTGAAAGATCATGTAGGTACGGCTTAGGACCCGCGTGCACTGTGCGAGGCCTAAGCTAAAGATCATGAATAAGTATCCGGGTTTGGTCACATATCTAGAGTATTTCCCCACCCCAAGATTCAAGTAAGAACATGAAAGAACAAGACAAATAAGATCATGAACGTGTCGCAGTGTGTCAGCAATAAAGAACAAGGAAATGCACTGATCAAAACCATAGAGTGTACTTGCCTTGCTCCAGTAAAGTACGAGAAGGTAAAAGAGCTAGATATCCTCCTGTCATGATAATGACATGTACAAGTTGGTTAATACACAGCTAGATTAAATGGTTTTATCAAGTATTTCTATTCACAAATTATTTCTAATTATAAATCTTAAATTCCATGGTGTCAACATCACTCACTATATCCTAATCTATCAAGAACTTAAAATAGAGCAAAATACCTGTTATGGGTACATAGTTGGCTAAAACAACTGTTAAGGGGTTGTACCCTACTAATTCTATTAACCTTAATTAGTTGAACTGGTTGAAACCAACATGATCTTGTTATAGACAGGATCCTCACCAAACAGTGTATGGAAATTCAAGGAATCTAAGTTTACAAAAATTTAGCATTGATTAAAGGTTCAACTGAGATTCCATTCTCAGGATGTACAATCCTGGTTACACAGGAATCTCCCTGAGTTCATCACAGGATGTAATATTCCTGGACTTTACAAGAGTCTCCCTGAGAACACACAGAAATTATTCCTGTTTCAACAGGGATTACATTCCTGGAACAAACAGGAATTACATTCTTGATTCAACAGGAATTACTTCCTGGAACAAACAGGAATTTCATTCCTGGTTCTGGAAATGAAAACATTGGTTTCCAGTTTCCTGAGAACAATCTCAGATTCCTGGAATTTCTTCCTGAGTTCCAATCCTCTGTTAACAGGTTGCACCCTCTGAACTACACAAGGTTCTTTCCTGGATTATGCAGGAAAACTTCCTAAGTTACTGGAATCACACAGGGTCCTCTGAGTCATTAGGCTACTCAAATGTCTCAGGTTACTGTCATGAATTCCTGAGTTTACTGAATCATGGTACTCTAGTATCCAGTGAACATTCAGTCCTACATCAAGGTCCCAATCCTTATCTGCACATGATCTTTAGTCTAAGGACAGGCTGTTAATGGCTAAACTCTCATTCAGGTATATAGACTGAAGGTTCATTTATGGACATCTAATTGCTATAGTGAGGCATAGCAAATCCAGAACAGGGCTCCTTATCAGTCCTAGACTGAACATACGGGTTGAGTCTATCCATCTTACTATAGGCTGTTCCTTGGAATCTGTCCTGCATAGCCATGAAGGCATCTGCACTGATTTGCAACTAAGACCTCCTATTATCAGTTTTTGCTTATCAAGAGTAATCCTACTAATTAATCCTAATGAAATCCTTATCAGAACAGGGGAACCATCAATGCTGTTTCCAGCTTCAATCATTGTTACCATGGTCCTTATCACAGTAAAACAGGCCAACATTGCACCTGCAATACACAAGGTAAAATGCTTGTAATATAACACCTGAATTACTGAGACAGAGACCTACCCCACTTGTTCAGTCCATTCTAGGGCAATTCCTAATTTGGACTGATGACTTCAATAAATGAAGAGTCTACAATAGGTATTTGGTTTACTTCAATCTTTAACGAACTAACAAGCATGATTGCAATTTCCTAAATTCATTAACTGAGAATAAGCAATTACAACCATAGCATGAAAGGCATTTACAAGGTTGAACTAAACTAAAGTGTATTGTAATGACTCTTCCATATCAGCTAGAGTCAAGAAACTGACAGATTGTGGTCAGTTCAAAATGGGTTTGATACCATTCAGCCTTTTAGCAGGACAGTGATATAGATTAGCTTGATAACTGATACAAACTAGTTTAGAACAACTTCTAGTGCAATAACACCCCTCTATATTAATTCCTCTCAAAACAACATAGACATTCCACTACACTATGAACAGGAATCCTACTAAATCATTCCTATATACACAAATGCAATATCACCTTCTATATTATAACAATGTATCCTATAATCCTTCATATCAGCTCAAGAAAATTACCTGAGATGAACAACTTCTGAAGTGATGACCCGATCCCAAACTGGATACTACTCTCTCGTTCACTAATCCAAATCTGAGATTAACACAGGGATAAATTGAAAGACTTCAGATTCCTACTATCCTATGAGTTTCTCAGGGTCTCAAGAGCTCAAGAAAAATTCAATACATACAGACACACATACACATTCAGACATGATTCATGTGAACCTAATACTTACAATCTGAATCGAGATAGGATGAATCTGGTCCTCCACTGATCTGCAACTCCAGTAAATCTTCAACTGAAGGATCCACTCAATCAAGGAACAAGGAAGAATTAATTGGATGATCGATCACACAATAGGACTCAATGCAAATCTAACACAAGACTATACTTACAGTCGATGTGAAGAATCAATTGAACTGAGTAACTGGTCTTCTGCAATTTACTGAAAACTCAAAACCCACACAACCATCCAGTGCATTGATCCATCCAATGGTTCGATTTCGATCCAACTATTTCAAAAGAAATCGGTCAGATCCAAAGCAGGAAAATCAAATCGATTATTTCCAATCGATTTCCAAGAGGATCAAATTGGCTTCATGCCGGAAATCAAACAAACATATGGTGATCAGCAGTTGTTGAATTCAAAAATGAAAGATTAATTTGGAAAATAAGATTGGACTAATGATCATGTTCGATCTGTTCTTCTTTCGATCAAATCGATCGACTAGATCTAAGAAGAACTCGTGATCGATCATGGATTGATCATGTTCAATAGAGTGACTCAATTGAATCAAGAAAACAAGGAAGATTAGAGAATCACCTACTGGCCTTCAATCGATCCACTGATTTCGATGTTGATCCTCAACTCTTGCCACCATAGCTGATCGATCAGAGCTTTTGGGGAGGATGGAGTTGGGAATGGAGAATTGTGAAGAGTGAATGGTCTTAAATAGGAGCTGGATGGCGTGAGAGTCAGGCTAATCCTACTGGCGGGAAAACTTCTGACAAGGTGGTTAGAGCAGGGGAGAGGTGGGCACATGGCCACTGTTCATGGCCGTTGCAAATTCGAAAATTTGTGAAGAGCTTCTAATTCCTTCTCTACAGGAATTTAAGAAGAAAGGCTGAGAGTTAACAAAAGCTCAGGCTAACTGGTCATGGGCTTTTCAGTATAAGCCCAATCCAATCAATAGAATCAAGCCTAAGACTAAAGGATAGCTCTAAAATATAACTTCACATATTAATAAACATAATAATTTCCAATTTATTAATAAAAATTCAAAAATTTCAATATTTAGATAGGTGGAGTTACAAATCTCTCCCCCTTGAATAATTTAGTCCTCAAAATTGGAATGCAAACACAGACAATCAAGAATAGTGAATCCAAAGAGTTGTTTATTGAATTCAAAAAATATACAACACAAGCACTCAAGTGAACAAACTAGGATATCGCTCTCGCATCTCATCCTCACGCTCCCATGTGGACTCTCCCGGAGAGTGGTGTCTCCACATGATACGGACAAGAGAAATGGTCTGGTTCCGCAGACGCTTCTCTCATCGGTCCAAGATCTCTACTGACTGCTCCTCGTAAGTCAATCTCGGGCCCACCTCCAGCTCGGAATAGTCCACCATATGGCTCGGGTCTGGAACGTATCGTCGAAGCTGGGATACATGGAAAACATCGTGCACTCCTTCCAAGCTAGCTGGGAGCGCTAGTCGGTACGCCACCTCGCCAATCCGTGCCGTCACGTCGAATGGTCCAATGAATCTCGGACTGAGTTTCCTGCCTCTGCCGAACCGAATGACGCCTCTGGTTGGTGAGATCTTCAGGAACACTCTGTCTCCTACCTCGAACTCAAGGGGTCGTCTGGTGCTGTCCGCCCAACGCTTCTGCCGATCCTGCGCAACCCTGAGACGATCTCTGATCAGTCTGACTTTCTCTGCTGAGTCCACCACCATCTCTGGCCCAAGTAAAGCTCTCTCGCCAACATCGTCCCAAGATAACGGCGTGCGACATCTCCGCCCATACAGTGCCTCGAACGGAGTCATCTCGATGCTAGCCTGATAACTGTTGTTATAGGCAAACTCCACGAGGTGTAAATGGTCCTCCCACGAACCGCCAAAGTCGAGTGCACAAACCCGCAGCATGTCCTCCAGGGTCTGAATGGTCCTCTCGGACTGCCCGTCCGTCTGTGGATGATAGGTCGTGCTGAACTTTAACTGTGATCCTAAACTCTGCTGTAGACTCCTCCAGAAGTATAATGTGAAGCGGCTGTCTCGATCTGAAATAATGCTAACTGGCACTCCGTGAATCCTCACGATCTGACACATGTAGAGGTCTGCAAGCTTCTCGGTCGACAGCCCAACCTTGAACGAAATGAAATGAGCGGACTTCGTCAATCTGTCCACGATCACCCAAATAGCGTCCTTGCCACTGGGAGTACGCGGCAATCCAGAGACGAAGTCCATGGTAATGTGCTCCCACTTCCATTCCAGAATAGGTAAAGGCTGGAGTAGTCCTGCTGGTCTCTGGCGCTCCGCCTTGACTTGCTGGCACACAAGGCATCTGGAAACAAATCTGGTGACCTCTCTCTTCATCCCATACCACCAAACATACTCACGCAAATCCTTGTACATCTTGGTAGATCCCGGATGTATAGAATACTGCGACTGGTGGGCTTCCTGCATCACCTCCTCCCGCAAGTCCTTAGACACACACAGCTGACTCCCGTGCCTCAAGGATCCGTCCTCCGCAATGGTAAAATCGTCGAGCAGACCTAACTCTGCCTAAGCTCTAAGACCTTGGATTCCCTTATTAAGCAGCTGGGCCTCCTTGATCTTCTCTAGCAACCCCGACTGTATCTGCATATGCATCATCTGACCTCCGTACCCTGGGAGAACAATCTCAATCCCAAGGCTCTCCAGATCCTCCAAGAGATGTCGATCCATGGTGAGATACATAGCAATAGGATATCGACTGAGAGCATCTGCAACCACATTCGCCTTCTCAGGGTGGTACTACAGACTGATGTCGAAGTCCTTCATGAGTTCCAGCCATCTGCGCTGTCTCATATTCAGCTCTTTCTGAGTAAAGACATACTTCAGGCTTTTGTGGTCCGTAAAGATGTCCACTCTCTCTCCATATAGGTAATGCTTCCACAGTTTCAAGGCAAATATGACTGCTGCAAGCTCCAAGTCATGTGTAGGATAATTCTTCTCATGGGGCCTCAACTGTCTAGAAGCATACGCTATAACCTTCTTGTTCTGCTCCAGCACACATCCCAAGCCTTTTTCTGAAGCATCACTGTAGATGACGAACCCTCCTAATCCCGATGGCAAAGCTAGAACTGGTGCCGTCGTGAGTCTTCTCTTCAATTCTTCAAATGCTGACTGGCAGGCGTCGCTCCAGATGAATTCCTCGTCCTTCCGCGTAAGCTTCGTCATAGGCTCTGCTATCCTGGCGAAGTCCTTCACGAACTTCCTGTAGTATCCTGCTAGACCCAGGAAACTACGAATCTCTGTTACTGACTTGGAAGGTGCCCATGCTTCCACTGCCTCAATCTTCTTGGGGTCCACAGAAATCCCTTCTCCAGTCACCACATGCCCTAGAAACTCCACTCTGTCCAAGAAAAACTCACATTTCGAGAGTTTTCCGTACAGCTTCTCCTTCCGCAGAATTTCTAAAACAATCCGCAGGTGCTCGACATGCTCCTCTTTCGTCTTGGAATAGATCAGAATGTCGTCAATGAAGACTACGACAAACTTATCCAAATATTTGTGGAAAACCTTATTCATCAGGTTCATAAAAACTGCGGGGGCATTGGTGAGTCCGAACGGCATCACCAGGAACTCATAATGTCCGTATCGAGTATTGAAGGCTGTCTTCAGAATATCCTGCTCCCGAACCTTCATCTGGTGGTACCCCGATCGAAGATCGATCTTAGAAAAAACCTTCGCTCCACTAAGCTGGTCAAATAGCTCATCAATCCGTGGCAAAGGATATCTATTCTTGATGGTGATGTTGTTGAGTGCACGGTAGTCAATGCACATCCTCACCGTCCCATCCTTCTTGGGCACAAAAAGTACCGGTGCTCCCCAGGGTGAAGCACTGGACCGAATAAATCCTTTGCCCTCAAGCTCATCAATCTGTGCCTTCAACTCCGCAGCTTCCTTCGGATTGATCTTGTAACAGTGCTGGGACTTTGGTGCTGATCCGGGCACTAGATCAATACTGAACTCCACATCTCGATCTGGTGGCAATCCTGGCAGCTCCTCTGGAAAGACGTCAAGATACTCTGCAATCAGCGGATGCGGCAACTCCTGGTCTTCTACAACTGCTCCAAAGTAGACTCCCTCTGGCCTCTCTGCAACTCGTATGCTGATCTCGAACGGTAGAACTCCTGGCGGGCTGAAGATCACCTTCCCTTCATGGCAGTCTATTACGGCAAACTGCTCGCTCATCCAGTCGATGCCGAGGACTACGTCGAATCCAGGCAGTGGCATCACTAGAAGTCGAGCTCGAATCTCTCTCCCAGCAATAGTGATAGGGCATTCCACCATCTCACTTACTGGCACTGACCCTCCTCCTGTCATAATCTGACAGTTCCGTCTAGTGGGCTTGGGTGTGAAGCCGTGTCTATGCAGAAACTCATATGATACAAAGCTATGTGTGGCTCCAGAATCAAACAATACAATGGCAGGGAAAGAATGTAAGAATATAGAACCTGTAATCACATCTGGCACTGCCTCGTCCTCCTCAACTACAGCCATGACGTAAGCACGTCCCTGCTGTGCTCCTCCTCTCTGCTGCTGCTGGTGCTGTGCAAACCTCTGATGCTGGGGTGGTAGAGCTCCTCCTCTCTGGGGTACAGCAGGCAATGCTCTGGGTGGTGCAGCCGGTGGTCCTCCAGCTCCTCGGGATCCTCCTGCTAGTCTAGCTATAGCCTGAGCGCAGTCCCTCATCTGATGTACATCTGATCCGCAAAAGAGGCAAAGTCCCAACCTCTTGCGGCACTCGTCGATATGATGACCGGGGCGATGGCAATAGGCACAAGGGGTCGCCAACTGCTGCCTCTGATGCTGATGTGCTAGAGCTCTGGCCTGACGGTGATGCTGCTGCTGGTGTGGCCTCGTCTGGGTCTGAGTCTGAACTCTCTTCGCCGGTGCCTGGAAACTGCTGCTGCCCACATCTCAGTCCCTCTTCAGCTTGGGGTTCGCCTCCTTTTCCACAGCCTGAGCAATCTTCAGAATGCTCGCATACGTCGTCGCCTGACTGATCGCCATCGCATGTCGTAGCTCCCGGGTGAGACCCTTCTTGAATCTCCATGCTCTGTCCTCTGGCTCTCTAATCAGGTTCTCAGCGAACCTGCTGAGTCTGGTGAACTCCGAAGTGTACTGCGCAACCGTCATCGTCCCCTGCTGTAGCGCCTCAAACTGCATCCTCAACTCATCACGCTCCACCTCTGGAAAGAATTTCTCCTTTAACAGTGTTTTGAAAACTGTCCAAGACACCCGGGGCTCCGCCAACTGGGGGTCCTCCCGATACCAAGCTCTGGCCAAGTCGAAGAGTCGCATGCTAGCTACTGACACCTTCTGGTCCTCTGGAATGTTCGCCATGGTCAAAGTTCTCTCTGCATTCTCCAGCCATTCATCTGCATAGATGATCCCCTCGTCGCCCCAGAAGTCCATCGGGCTAAGGTGCTGGTACTTCTTCGCCGTCCCTGGTCTCGGTCCTCGCGGTGCTGGAGGTGCTACTGGTGCTAGTGCTGGTGCTGGCTCTCTGGTCCTCAGCGCGTCGACGACAGTAGCTCGGAACTGCGTGGCCTGCTGGTTCTGGGTCTCGCGAAACTGAGCAGCCTGGTGGTTCTGAGCCTCCATAAATTGCTGAAACATCGCCATCACCTGGTTACCGTCAAACATCATCGTCGACGGCAGTGCTGGAAAGATAGGAGGCGCTGTCGGAAGCGGATCTGCCTGAATGCCTGGTGCGGCCTGCTCTGGTACGGCCTGCTCCGAACCGCCTGCAACTCCAGAACTGCCTGCAACTCCAGACTGGTCTGCGGTCTTCCTCGTGGTGACCATCCTGCATAAAAAGAAAACTTGTTGAATAACAAACCCTAAACCTAACAAACAATGTCAATAATAATAAGCACCTGAAAAACTTGAATAACCTGATATACCCTTTATTTCCCGATTTTCCTATACTGTGATCAAGTTTCCCTAGTGTAATCAAGTTCTCCAATAGTACGCTAAGTCCTAGGTACCATTAGGATGGACCTGTATGGGCCACCACTAAAAACATGTCACGACCCGCTCCCGAATACTCGGACACGAGTCGGACACGCCCAGCCTTCATTGTTAGACACAATGAAGTAAGCTGTACCAACTAGGGAAAACTAACCAGATAAACATGAAAGTATAGAATCACAGCATCTATATAATATGTCCCAACCAGAGTAAAGTAGAGTAAGGTACAATATCAGAAATTATTACATTTCAACTAATAAAAGAGTCTGCTAGTCTCAATACATGGAAAGATAATAGAAAAAGCTAAATGAGTCTCTAGACTCCTGCAGCCTCTAGGTCACAAGCAGCTCCAGCTGGCTCAGCCGGGAAATCAGTATCCTGTCCAGAATAGGTGTTACACAAAGCCTCCATCTCACCTGCAACATATCCTATTCAGGAGCGGAGCAAAGTACAGTTCTAGGTAATAAACAATAACATTATGATATGGAAAGTAAATGCTGAAGAACAGGATAAGAACAAGGTATGTAAAGAACATGAAGAACATGAAATACTGCTATAAGATACATGAAAGATCATGACTATGTGAAGATACAGGAAAGATTACGACTATATCTAATATCAAGATCAGGATCATAGAAACTAATGTAAAAACAAAATCCTGAACATGTGTGTTATAGATTTGAAATACTTCTATAATATGTGACCGGCTTAGGTAAGACCATGAAAGAGCATGAAAAGATCCTGAAAGATCATGTATGTACGGCTTAGGACCCGCGTGCACTGTGCGAGGCCTAAGCTAAAGATCATGAATAAGTATCCGGGTTTGGTCACATATTTAGAGTATTTTCCCATCCCAAGATTCAAGTAAGAACATGAAAGAACAAGACAAATAAGATCATGAACGTGTCGCAGTGTGTCAGCAATAAAGAACAAGGAAATGCACTGATCAAAACCATAGAGTGTACTTGCCTTGCTCCAGTAAAGTACGAGTAGGTAAAAGAGCTAGGTATCCTCCTGTCATGATAATGATGTGTACAAGTTGGTTAATACACAGCTAGATTAAATGGTTTTATCAAGTATTTCTATTCACAAATTATTTCTAATTATAAATCTTAAATTCCATGGTGTCAACATCACTCACTATATCCTAATCTATCAAGAACTTAAAATAGAGCAAAATACCTGTTATGGGTACATAGTTGGCTAAAACAACTGTTAAGGGGTTGTACCCTACTAATTCTATTAACCTTAATTAGTTGAACTGGTTGAAACCAACATGATCTTGTTATAGACAGGATCCTCACCAAACAGTGTATGGAAATTCAAGGAATCTAAGTTTACAAAAATTTAGCATTGATTAAAGGTTCAACTGAGATTCCATTCTCAGGATGTACAATCCTGGTTACACAGGAATCTCCCTGAGTTCATCACAGGATGTAATATTCCTGGACTTCACAAGAGTCTCCCTGAGAACACACAGAAATTATTCCTGTTTCAACAGGGATTACATTCCTGGAACAAACAGGAATTACATTCTTGATTCAACAGGAATTACTTCCTGGAACAAACAGGAATTTCATTCCTGGTTCTGGAAATGAAAACATTGGTTTCCAGTTTCCTGAGAACAATCTCAGATTCCTGGAATTTCTTCCTGAGTTCCAATCCTCTGTTAACAGGTTGCACCCTCTGAACTACACAAGGTTCTTTCCTGGATTATGCAGGAAAACTTCCTAAGTTACTGGAATCACACAGGGTCCTCTGAGTCATTAGGCTACTCAAATGTCTCAGGTTACTGTCATGAATTCCTGAGTTCACTGAATCATGGTACTCTAGTATCCAGTGAACATTCAGTCCTGCATCAAGGTCCCAATCCTTATCTGCACATGATCTTTAGTCTAAGGACAGGCTGTTAATGGCTAAACTCTCATTCAGGTATATAGACTGAAGGTTCATTTATGGACATCTAATTGCTATAGTGAGGCATAGCAAATCCAGAACAGGGCTTCTTATCAGTCCTAGACTGAACATGAGGGTTGAGTCTATCCATCTTACTATAGGCTGTTCCTTGGAATCTGTCCTGCATAGCCATGAAGGCATCTGCACTGATTTGCAACTAAGACCTCCTATTATCAGTTTTCGCTTATCAAGAGTAATCCTACTAATTAATCCTAATGAAATCCTTATCAGAACAGGGGAACCATCAATGCTGTTTCCAGCTTCAATCATTGTTACCATGGTCCTTATCACAGTAAAACAGGCCAACATTGCACCTGCAATACACAAGGTAAAATGCTTGTAATATAACACCTGAATTACTGAGACAGAGACCTACCCCACTTGTTCAGTCCATTCCAGGGCAATTCCTAATTTGGACTGATGACTTCAATAAATGAAGAGTCTACAATAGGTATTTGGTTTACTTCAATCTTTAACGAACTAACAAGCATGATTGCAATTTCCTAAATTCATTAACTGAGAATAAGCAATTACAACCATAGCATGAAAGGCATTTACAAGGTTGAACTAAACTAAAGTGTATTGTAATGACTCTTCCATATCAGCTAGAGTCAAGAAACTGACAGATTGTGGTCAGTTCAAAATGGGTTTGATACCATTCAGCCTCTTAGCAGGACAGTGATATAGATTAGCTTGATAACTGATACAAACTAGTTTAGAACAACTTCTAGTGCAATAACACCCCTCTATATTAGTTCCTCTCAAAACAACATAGACATTCCACTACACTATGAATAGGAATCCTACTAAATCATTCCTATATACACAAATGCAATATCACCTTCTATATTATAACAATGTATCCTATAATCCTTCATATCAGCTCAAGAAAATTACATGAGATGAACAACTTCTGAAGTGATGACCCGATCCCAAACTGGATACTACTCTCTCGTTCACTAATCCAAATCTGAGATTAACACAGGGATAAATTGAAAGACTTCAGATTCCTACTATCCTATGAGTTTCTCAGGGTCTCAAGAGCTCAAGAAAAATTCAATACCTACAGACACACATACACATTCAGACATGATTCATGTGAACCTAATACTTACAATCTGAATCGAGATAGGATGAATCTGGTCCTCCACTGATCTGCAACTCCAGTAAATCTTCAACTGAAGGATCCACTCAATCAAGGAACAAGGAAGAATTAATTGGATGATCGATCACACAACAGGACTCAATGCAAATCTAACACAAGACTATACTTACAGTCGATGTGAAGAATCAATTGAACTGAGTAACTGGTCTTCTGCAATTTGCTAAAAACTCAAAACCCACACAACCATCCAGTGCATTGATCCATCCAATGGTTCGATTTCGATCCAACTATTTCAAAAGAAATCGGTCAGATCCAAAGCAGGGAAATCAAATCGATTATTTCCAATCGATTTCCAAGAGGATCAAATTGGCTTCATGCAGGAAATCAAACAAACATATGGTGATCAGCAGTTGTTGAATTCAAAAATGAAAGATTGATTTAGAAAATAAGATTGGACTAATGATCATGTTCGATCTGTTCTTCTTTCGATCAAATCGATCGACTAGATCCAAGAAGAACTCGTGATCGATCATGGATTGATCATGTTCAATAGAGTGACTCAATTGAATTAAGAAAACAAGGAAGATTAGAGAATCACCTACTGGCCTTCAATCGATCCACTGATTTCGATGTTGATCCTCAACTCTTGCCACCATAGCTGATCGATCAGAGCTTTTGGGGAGGATGGAGTTGGGAATGGAGAATTGTGAAGAGTGAATGGTCTTAAATAGGAGCTGGATGGCGTGAGAGTCAGGCTAATCCTACTGGCGGGAAAACTTCTGACAAGGTGGTTAGAGCAGGGGAGAGGTGGGCACATGGCCACTGTTCATGGCCGTTGCAAATTCGAAAATTTATGAAGAGCTTCTAATTCCTTCTCCACAGGAATTTAAGAAGAAAGGCTGAGAGTTAACAAAAGCTCAGGCTAACTGGTCATGGGCTTTTCAGTATAAGCCCAATCCAATCAATAGAATCAAGCCCAAGACTAAAGGATAGCTCTAAAATATAACTTCACATATTAATAAACATAATAATTTCCAATTTATTAATAAAAATTCAAAAATTTCAATATTTAGATAGGTGGAGTTACACTCATCCACCTACTGCTCTTGGAGATAATGACACATAGATGTGATGTGGGCTTCAGTTTAGTCTTTTTGGGTTTTATTTTGCTAGAGATGATGACCGTGTAGTTGTTTTTTGTACCAGTCTAAACTGTTATAGTTAGACTTTATCTAGTTGCTTTTCATAGTCATAAACTTTCATAATTATGACTTTCTATGCACTTTTGATGTACTTCAGTTCAGTTCAGTTTGCGATATATCAGTCTTTTAGTTCACTGTTACTAATTCTACTTATGCTGTGACTTGTATATTGTGGTTATTACTCTGTTTTTTGTCTTTGTCTATGATGTTCTATAAATTGTTGGCTTCACACATTACGAGGGAGCTACACATTTTGTACATTACAAAGGGGGAGAATAGCAATAGCAAAATTTCAAAAATTCAAACGATGAATCAAAGAACAAGTCAGGTATATTATTCAAATTTATATATTAGCTATATTTTGGTATAGACCCAAGTTTGTCAATTATTAAAATGGGAGAGATTATTGGTCCATTGCCTAATGGTCACACCTAATTTTGATAATCAACGATAACTTAAGTTGATACACAAAATATACGAACTGCCGCTAATATTTCAGGACAAGTAAAATCAATATCGAAGAGCGTACTACATCTACAACAAGCATTCAAGTCGTTTTCCAAAACCAAAATATATCGGAATCAGATCGAGTCATTTTACATTTTATTCTGTATTTTATTCTTTATTGAGTCTAGAATATATAATGTAAAATCGATCGGGTATTACTGGCTTAGGTTATCTATAGTCCACTTATCGAAAAAGCCTACCCATTTATCTCAGCTCCACTTATCCAAAAACCACAAACACTATGCAAATTTAGTCCTAATATTTATGTTCTAAATTGACAGAACTTAGACAGAACTCAAGCCGAGTTCGGTCCGAGTTCGATCCGAATTCAGTCTACTCAAATTCAAATATCAGTTGCCTCCAAATCTGCATACAACGTTCGTCTGCGAGATATTCGTATACGAACTCTGCCTAAACTCTGCCCTAGTTTGGTCCCTAAAAACACCTATAAATAGAAGAGAATTTTTTATTTCAAATCACTCATTCACCCTTCTCTCTATCTATTTCTAAAGTGTTTTTCAGCGATCTAAAGCTTTCACATTTCACCTATACATCTCTTAGCCAAAGCCAGTAACATCTGTTTGATTTAGAGTCTTTGGTTTACAGAGTTGTGAAGAGGTTTTTCAAGTTCAGAAAATATTTCAGTTTTCGAAGCCGATCGTGCGCTCGTCACCAAGCACGGTGTTGTGAAGTCGGTCGTGCACTTGTCACCAAGCAAGATGTTGTAAAGAGACTACAAGCTTTCAATTAGTTTGTGAATAGTGGATTAACAACAGACAAGAGTACCTACGACTAGACTAGTCCTTTCAGAGAAAAACCAGTATATATCACGATGTTCACTGAGTTTGATTTTCTATCTCTTGCTGCATTTATAATTTTCTCTCTTTATTTTTGCCATAGTTATTAACTGCTTTAATTTTATAATTGGTGATTATTTCTACTGCACACGCACACACTCTATTCACCCCCCTCTAGAGGTGCTCAACGGTGCTACAATAATAATGATAATGATAATAACAATAATAGGAATAGGATTAATCCTAACCATAAAGCTAACAATACTAACTCCAACAATAATAATAATAAAATACTCACTATGAAAATGTCAAGTCCTAACGACGAAGGCCAAATCAAGATCCAATAATAATAAAATTTAAATAATACAAAATTTTAAAATTACCAAAATATCAAATACGGTCCCTATTTTCAAAATAGGGAGGTAAAAAATTCTGATTCGGTTCACGAGTAACCCAGGTGTTGAGCACTGGAAAGCTGTGAAACGGTAATAAGATATCTCAAGAAAACTCAAATATATGCAGTGCACTACAGCAAAGATCTGCCGGTAGTAGAAGGCTTCAGTGATGCGAGCTGGTGCTCAGAGGTAGAGATCGAGAGATCTACAGGTATATTCATTTTTATAATGGGTGGAGCTGATATATCGTGGAAGTCGAAGAAGCAGACTATGCTCTCTCGTTTCTTTATGGAATCTGAATTCTTTGTACTAGATTCCACAGCAGAAGAAGCAGAATGGCTTCAAAAACTCATATAGGATCTTTCAGTGGTTGGGGTACATATACAGACGATACCGATATACTGCGATAACCAGACGACTGCGACGGTGGCATCAAATAACCTCTTCAATATGAAAAAGCGAACTGTGCGGTTAAAGCATAGGGCAGTGCACGATCTTATCAAGAGAGATGTTATTGAAGTGATTGATGTTCGAAGTCAGGAGAACCTGGCGGATCCGTTCACAAAGGACCTCAAGCGCCAGCTGATCGAAGACACGGCTTATAAAATGGACTTGAAGGCATTCTGATATTGTGTTATTGTAATCCTAATATAAAGTTTTATGCTATTAGTTCAAAGTGAAATCTACTAGGCATCTAACTTTTAGTTCAATGAAGGACCGCTAACTGTAATAATATCAGGAACAGTGGGTATATGTCCTCTGTGGCATAAAAATGATACGGACCAAACCACTGTTGTCTAGTATATGTTTTCTACAGAGAACAGATCATGTGGTGAGGATGGCTTAAACGCATAATGAGTGCTCAGGCAGAGTGAATGCCTGGTGTGCTTTACAGAAAGTATGGTAGCACAGTACTACAAGGAGTGTAATGCCATGCTACAGTGGGGTGACTCCACCATGAGGTTCCCAGGTAGGGGTAATGCCTCGGCTTTGCGAGCCAAGTCACAGCAATATAGCACCGCAAATAGGCAGGTTCCCTAATACTGTATGATGAAATTAAAGAGTTATAGAAGCACTATAAAGGGGACGATGTTCTCATGTTACAGTGGCATGACACCACGATGAAGTACCTAGATAGATGTAAAGCCTCGGCCTCGTAAGACATATCGTCGCGACGTAATACCGCAAGGAAGCACAAGGCTTCATGCTGAGTAGTTTGGCACTACATAGAGGCTTGTGACCTCATGCTATAGTAGTATGACACTACGATGAGGTTTCCGGGTAGGGGTAATGCTTCGGCTTTAAGCCATGTCATAGCGGCGTAGCACCGCTGTCTCCACCACTTTCCTGGAACAGGAGTATTTTTGACTTTTTCCTAATTACTATTAATAGTGTGGTTGTTGACCACTAAAATTCTTCGTTGGGTCCACTCCTACCATGTCCTCATTACCTCTGAGTACGAAGATTCTGCGGTGAACAAAGCCTTCATACTTTCCATGTCCTCATTACCTCTGAGTAAGTATGTTGGTTCATGAAATATAAAAGAGCAGAATAATTATCGGAGGACTGGACTTTTACTTCACGTTACAAACTCGCTTGTACAAAGAAAGCCTAGGGACAAAAACCTAGGTACAGCAATCTAAGTACAATTATTTATTTTAGATTCTGGGGGGTGACGATAGAGGCTCGGGAAAACGACGGCAACTCTGCCTTACTTCTTGGACGATCGGTATGCAGCCTTGGCTCCAGAAGATTTCTTGGCGTTGAAGAAATGCTCTCTTTTCTCTCTCTTTGCTTTTTCTCTCCATGTATTCTGGTGCTCTCTGATCTCGAAAAAAGGGGGTCCTCCTCTGCAAGGGAATGGCACCTTGCTATTTATAAGAAGGGAATACAATCATTAGGGTTTTCAATGATTGTCCCTTAAAGTGGCGGCGGCCTGTTGATTGATCAATCTGGGCCATTAGTTTTGAGTGTGATGAATCTGGGCCATTAATGTAGATTGTGCCAAATCCTCTCAGTAATTAATGCTAATTAGAATAAATCTCCCTTATGATGATCTGCTGATGTCTGCGAATCTGAATGAATAATTTTAATTCATTCTCCTACCACGTGTCCCAGATTATTGGGATTTGACCCAATCTTTGATTGTAGTAAATCTGGAAAATTGATTGGCTTTATGACACATGTCCTAGGAGCCACTGAGGGGATTAGAGCCGCATGAGGATTGAGCCGCATAAGCCCGGCCACGTGTCACGGCTGCTTGGGGAGTGGCCTCCGGACCTTCGAATCATATGATAATCTGGGCCACATGGACGTAGGTAGCCTCATAACGGGTAACTCCTTCGTGAGCCACATGGAGATGGTCCTCGTAAGCCGTATGGGGAGCGTCTGATTGAGCCGCATAGGGAGAGCCTCCGCTTGAACCGCATAGGGCTGTTTCGATCTGGGCCGCATAGGGCAACTTCGGCCTGAGCCGCATGGGGAGTCTCCGCTCGAGCCGCATATGACTGTCCATGTGTCTAGGCTGCGTGGCATTTTCTGGATCTCGGGAGATTGTGTCAGAGATCTCCTTCGTTTCCCTAGGAGTCTGTCATTATGACAGAGTCATAATTACATTTTTTTTGTCAGGCCTGTCGCCTTGTCAGAGCTGTCAGCCGTCAAGGTAATTAATGCAGTATAGGGCGAAGGAAAGAACTGATTGCAGAACACATGGCACCTCTCTGAGCCGTATGGAGATCACAGAGCCGCATAGACGCGTTGAGCCGCATGGGGCTCCCTGGCCGCATGGGTCTTTCTTTATTCTTTTCCATGCTTCTACAGTGGTTTCATATTATATCTTGAGTGCTAATTATTTTTGAAAACTAAACTTTATATTTTGGTTAATTATTTAAATAGTTAATATGGTGCATGTGTTATATTTTGAATATGATTAATGGTTAGCCGTTAGATTAGAATGATGATTAGTGATCCTAGAAGATTCAAACTCAATTGTCATGACCACCCAACAAGATGATTAGGACTAGCCTAATTAAACTTTAGTTAGTCTCTAGCTAGATTAGAAGAATTAGTTAGAAGATTTAACTAAACACCTCAATAGGAAGAGATATTTAATCCTTAACTTGTCATGACTAAAGAGAAGGGCTTAGTCGACATTTTCCATTGCCCAAAACCCTAATCCTAAACCTCTATGGCAGCCCATATTGTTTATAAAGCCCCACTTCATCTTTTTTCTCTTTCCATTTTCATTTCAAGCCCCAATTTAGGACCTTTTTCTCCCAAATTGCTCCTACACCCAAATTTTCTCCAAATTGAGCCAAATTCGTTTCATTCTCTTCCTTTTGGAGAGGAGAAGCCTCTACTGGCTAGCTAAGAAGGGATTGGAAGGATTTGGAGCCTTGAAGCTTGGTGGAGATCTAGATGTAGGAATTTTACATTGGAAATCTATCTCCCTTTTGGTATGAGCTCTCTAAACCCTTCCATTTTATTTAATTAGTGTAACTACATTCATTTAGGACCCCATTTGTATTAGGATACCATTAGAGAGGAGTTGAGGCTCTCATCTTCCTATTTGAAGGTTTTTCCCAATTTATTTTGATTTAGAAAAATCGAATTTGTGACCACCAAATGTTCGATACATATCCCCAAAGGAACTTCGTGTCTTTTTTGAGTCAAGATTGGGTGTATGTGTCCTAAATAAGGTACATGATATTATGTCATGGTATCTTATGATACAAATGGTTAGATTTGGGTATATACATGTATTTCTTTTGTCCAAACAACCCAAATTCGTCATAATATTCATCTACGTTTATAGTAGCCATAGCAACTTAGAAATGACATAACTTTTAGCTCAGAACTCCGATTAATCTTTCATTTAATAAAAGAACCGTATCGAAGTTAGGTTTCCAAATATATATATTAATAGGCCAAAATCATTCTAGAACTTTCTGTGAAACTGTTTGAGTGTCAAATGTCCGAAAGACGAACGTATTTCGGTATTTTTGCAATTTCGGAAGCTTCCGGACACGAAAATACGATCCATTTGAAGTTTCAAAAAGCTAATACGAAGGGCTACGACATACTTTAATCCTAAATTTTAGTAAAGGTCTAATTGGTACAGTATTAATTTTAAGTAGAAAAGTGACTATACGACATAGGCATTTTGTGTAACCTATGAGCCTATGTAGTATGGATATTAAGTGAATGTAGGTACCATAGGTTGTCGAGTATATGTATGATATAGTACATATATATGTGTATATATATATATATATATATATATATATATATATATATATATATATATATATATATATATATATATTATTAGGTAATATGTGTTAGTTAGTCTGTGTTAATGTTGATACAAATGGTTATCAAGTAAGCCAAATATATATAAGTTATGTGTCAAGGTATTAATGTTTTGGGCAAGGTACTAGTGTGATACTTGGGCACCATGAGGATATTGGTATCGTGACACTCAAGTATCATGGGTAAGGATAAGAGAGTATTGAAACTTGAATAAGATATCCTATTTGGTATCAAGTATTAGTATTAGAGTTAGTTGGAATATATTAGAGTTATCTTAGAAGTTAAGATAATTAGTGTATATAGATATCTTAGTATCTATGATATATTAGAGTTAGAAGATTAGATGGTTAGTTAGTTAGTGTCTAGTAGATATTAGAGTTAAGATAGATAGTATCTTAGGATACTAGATGTTAGTATCTTAGGAGTAGATAGTGTATCTTAGATTTACCTTTACCTTAAGGTAATGGTTTACCTACAAGGTAAGGTATTGGATTTACTTTCAAGGTAAAGGGGTTTACCTAGATACTAAGGTTAGATGTTAAGATATTGGTTAGCTAGTAGCTTAGGATAGATACTAGATATCTAAGATTGATATTGGTAGCTAAGGTATTTATACCTAGACCAAGGTATTGAACTTCCCACCAAGGTTTTTGTATTGGGATACCAATAGGACCAAGGTATATTGGTATATGTTATGGGTAGGTAAAGGTAATGGTATATGTAATAGGCATTGGGTACATCCATGTATATATAAAGAATAAATTGGCTAAAGTAATCCTAGATAGTAGGTAACTAGTAAAGATCTGTAAGATATATGTATTGATACTTGGTAATATTAGCTATTATGGCTATACCTTCAAGGTATAGACCTATAAACAAGGTATTAACAAGCATGGACTAGAAAATCTAGTTTATGCAAGGTATTGACCATAGAACTAAGGTATTAACTAATAGTGAAGGTATTTGAGATATGGGCTAAGGGTAAGTGGATAGTTTCTATAGATTATATATGTGATTGGGATACCATAGTATATGTGGCTTGTTGAGAATTCATGCATGATATATATGGATATGATATAGTACTATAAGGTATCCTAGAGTATGTGGGTCTATGGTTAGAATTATGACTAGCTTAGATAGAGTTGACCCCTTTGACTAGACAGTTGACCAAACTCTATATGTTGACTTAGTTTGACTGAGAGTTGACCAATGATTGACTTTTGACCTAGAGAGGCATAGTATCATGTATATTGTATTGTATACTTTAGTTATTATACATTGAACATATTATAACCTGTATTGCTCTAAATAGGACTCTGTGACTTCGGTTCAGGCATCTGTATTCATTAGTCATTTAGGGTATCAGGCGAGTACATTCTCTGATAGTTGTTTTCAGTATTTGATATCTGTTGTGATTCCTGTATTTAGCGATGCTATATTTGATTCTCGACACGTTGGTCACACGGATTGGTATTTCTGGATCCCGTCTTGAGATGTTACCATTGTTATCGTATTGACATTATACACGACTTGTTCATTAGACATTGTACATTATAGTTACATAAAATATTGTTCGTGTATCGTACATGACATGGTTGGATCCACTGTAATAGTTGGGACGGAAGAAATCCTAGTAAGAGAAATGATCAAATTTCTATTATATTGTTAGACATTATAAGTGTTAATCGTACACCTCACGTATGATTAACCAGGCCATATAGCTATTGTACAAGTTTTTAAGCTGATCATATCTCAAAACTAGTATTTTAAACACATAGTATGTATAGTAGTTATAGTTTCCATCATATTCTCTGAACTGTGCTTACATGTTGTCTATTTATTTCCATTCTTGTACATTGTACTCTTCACATCGTTCATCCTTTATAGTACCATTGTCAGGATATGATTACATATTATTAGCTTTATATTTCTCATCACTTATTGTACTCTCTACTTGCAGTTTTATAGTTTTTATCATTTTATTGGAACTACTGTTGGTTTATGTATTTGCTCCGTCCTGACCGGATACGTTGACAAAATATTACAGATAATTTAGATGACTATCCTACCTACTACAAGGCATATGAGGGTGGCACACAGGAGTATTGAGGAGGATCCTGCTCAGTAGATTTTACCTTAGATATAGTTTAGAATTATTAGTTTTCATGATGTATCGGATTGTTCCGATTGTTAGTTGAGACTATTTATATTCAGGATATGTACTTATTTGTGTTGGATACCTAAAATTGTGTGATTTGATAACTCTACTATTTATTCAGTTTATTCCTTTTATCTGATTCTATATCGTGCTCTATCTTCCTTAGACTTGTGATTAAGATTATGTAGTTGAGATGTCATATTATACCTTCCGTACGGAGATGACAGGTTATATGATTCATATTGTTAGTTGATAGATATTGTAGATGGCCTATACAGCATTCTACCATCGACACTGCGACGTAGGCTGGACGTATCCACGTTCTCGTGCCCCTAAACAGCATGCGGATCGTGACACATTTTTGTGGTGGCCTATGCAGGTCAGAGTCGCAACTAATACAATTTTGTAGTAGTGCTCGACTTAGAGTGCTGTTACGAGCCTGCTATTATGATAAGGTTATAAGCTATATAGAGAGTTACTTGATCACAATTAGGAAACTTCTAAATCTTTTGATTTCAATCTTTCATTACAAATTCTTCAAATTCAACTATTCTTCCTTGATAATATCTTATCTTGTGCCATATTGATCTTTTGTTTGAATCCGTCTCCAGGATGACAATGACTCGAGCTCAGGAAGCTGGATCCAGTACAACACTGGAGAGGTTCGATTCGTCGTGACCTATTCATCCGGATGAGTGAGTGGTCCAGGAGGTTGTCCCTACTATCCCCATTGTTCCTACCATCAAAGTGGGAGAGATAGCAACATCTGCAGGTCTTCTTCAGCAGATTCAGAGGCCTACTATCGTTGTGCTAGAGACTCTTCTACCTCCACCTGCGCTTCTGACTGACGCCATTCAGATGTTCGCGTTCCTCCAGTAAATGATGGAGGCACAGCGAGTACAGGCAGAGGCATCACAGTATCAGGCAGAGGTTCTGAGGCAGAGTATGGCACTGATAGCAGTAGAGATGGTGGCTGCGGCTCCGCCACAGGGTGCTCCTGCCCAAGAGCAGCAGGCGAGGCCTGGTTCAGTGCTTGACTTCAAGAAGATGTACCCTCGAGAGTTCAAGGGAACCGAGGGCATCCTTTATGTCGATGATTGGCTAGAGGATATGGAGTGGAGCCTAGAGTTGGCAGAGATTTCGGAGAAGCTGCGAATAGCAGCAGCGAGTCAGTTCTTTGACATCGCGTTGACCTGGTACCGCACGGACCCTCGTGCGTTAGTGAGAGGCCTGACATGGGAGAATTTTAAGAGGCTCTACAAGGAGAAATTTTATCCTGATGTAGCTCTTAGCACGTGGGAGGGCCAGTTTGCAGGGCTGGTCCAGGGGAACTCGTCGGTAGACGAGTATGTGGCAGAATTCTTTTGCCTGAGCTGATTCGCCCCAGGCATGGCTCAGAATGCAGGAGAGAAGGCCCGTAAGTTCAGGAGGGGCCTTAACCATGTTGTTCGTTCTCGTACATCTGGGCGTCGTGAGGCGACTTTTGAGAAGATATTGATTGACTCTCAGATAGCGGAAGAGGACCACGGTCTTAGGCCCAAGGGGAGCGATGAAGTTTTGGGTGGTGCTAGCAGTAGCGTGGGACCGGTGAAGCATCCTTAGTTTCTACATCAATCATTCCAACCCCCACAGCTGCATTTTTAGGTTCCATCTAGGGCTTAGGTTTATCAGTTTTATGCACTAGAGCGAGCCCCAGTACAACAGGATCAGCTGCAGCATCAGAGGGAGACCCGACAGTACAACTTCTGCAAAAAGCTGGGTCATCTTTGGGATAGTTGTAGAGTGAGACTGGGACTTTGTTTGCACTGTGGCACTGAGGGACATCGAGTGAAGGATTGTCCTCTAACTCCTTATCTTCTCGGACAGTATGTGTCATGCCCCGACCCGAAATCATCCGAATCATCATCCTCGTAGGGGGTGTGATGCCGCACGAGCCTGTAGTTGCGCTCGTACAAGGCAAGATGACAAGTTCTCAAAATGGTTATCTTTAATTTGATATTAACAAACGGAAGAAAACAGAGTATATGAAACAATTCTCTTTATTGATAATGAACTGAGATTACAAAGGCTTTCAATAGCCCAACTGAATTTGCCAAAATGGCTACAACAGACAAGTTCTCTCTTTCCCACAAAAGATTTTACCATTTCATACATCATGCCTTCTATATCTCGGCCGCAACAATCAAGTTGCAAGTCCGAGCGTCAATGCGATCGCACGATTCAAACGCTACGGCATTCCATGTCTCTACGCGATCAAACGAAGCTTCGCTGTGAGCATTTCATTTCCTGCACCCTGCATGAAAGCTGGTGGGGGATCAGTACGTTCGTCCTCGCATGTACTGATGAAAAGACCCACTTTATAAACCGACATTTAGTATTTATGTTGAATCATGCATCTTAGCTTATGATCTTGCTATATTCTCCTTAGGGTCAATTTCATGGCATATTCAAAAGTGGTGAAGCATGTTATTATGGCAAACATGTTATTTGAATTGAGTAGGCAAGCAGGAAAGCAATATCATGTTTGTTTCGTGGTACGACTTCTTACCAACTTAGACTCACTCGCCCTTGCACCGACGCAAGGCGAATACGCCCCATTCCTTCCCTGTCATGTTATAAGTACTCTCTATACATGATCTTTGTGTACAGGATACATACGTGCCTGCACTTTTAACCCATCGTTCCTTAACTATATGAAGGTCATTGTCGTATTCGTGCCAGAATGGAGTAAAGGTGTTTCTCGTTTTCATTTCCTCTCTTTTTTTTTCTTTCTTTTCTTTCTTTTCTTTCTTTCTTTTCTTTTCTCACATTGGGTAGCCCGACGCTTCACGGATTGGGTTGCTATCCCAAACAACCGAAGACCATACCGTATGCATACCATAATTTGTGGCTTTTTACATCTATAACCGGTTGCTAGTCGTCTAACATATGTGCACCCATCAAAGATTATATCTCTCCTAGGACGAACGGCCCCGGTGCCTCGGCACACCCGTTCGGAGGGAACATTCCTGTGCACGGGAGATTATCTCATTATTTTCTCAAGTCCATTCGACCACGCAACGTACTATTATTCAAACGACCAAACATAGTCTTGAGTCCGAGACTCAGACTTTATTATCTCGTATTTATTCCATTAACTTTCTATGTTCTCAAATTTCATACTTCGTTTCAATGTTCAATGGCATTATGCCTCAACTCAATGTTCGTCAACCGAACGACCCGAAGGTCCCGAACACTTTTCGATGCATCATGTCATATCTGAGAGTTTCGTCACATTCATGCCACAACTGTACTCTTTTGTAATGAAGTCATCTTTTATGATCTCATGCACATACGCACATTTTGACACATTTATCATCTTTTCCTTCGCGTCGTGTACTTGATGTACGTATCGAAGCCGTATTTTCATGTTCTATGCCTTAGTTTCAATGTTCATCGTGTACTAGGGCACTCTCCTTATATTGTCTTTCAATGTACTAGCCTTTTTAACTCGTGCGTGAAGGCACGGAATGGCTCGTGCACGAAGGCACTCGCCGAATACAGTTATCCCATGTTCTTCTGGCTCGCATATCGAGGCGCTCACCTTCGCGATATCCAATGTTCCATAGCGACTCATGCATTTGATGCACATTTTATCTCAATTGTTCTAACTAGTGTTTGACACACACTATGATTTATCTTCCGATCGGACCATGCCCGTGGCATCGATAGGTTAACTTAGCATACAATGATACATTTTTACTTAGACATAAAGGAGTAAAAAGAAGAGTCAATCCTCCCACCTTAAACCGATACGCCTTGTTGTTTGCCGAGCCGATGCGGCTAAATTTCATATATTTGTTGTACGACCAAATCTTCTAACTTATCCATTCGAGTACTTCTTATTTTATTGAACTACTCGATCGATTTCGGCCTACCGTGCCCAAGTCCCAGCCCGTTGCGAGGCAATAATTTGGGTTTTGCGGACCCGTTGTGAATGAGGCAAAAATGTTGACCTCTAATATTTTATTGTAAACGGATAGCCTGCACATAAAACCAACTAAAATTAATACTTGTATCGATTCGGACTTGAGCCTTGGTCGATTCGATTTTTTAGAATCTTCGAGCTGACTCAACGCACTTATCCTTCGGGGCAATGCAACTCTTCGCATCGATTCAACTCGATGCATTTCTTTGGAATAATGCAACTCTTCGCATCGACTTAGTTTGATGCATTGCTCGGGACAACGTAACTCTTGTATTAATTTGCATCAATACATTTCATTCGGTCAACGCGACTCTTTGAGTCAACTTCTCAGCGTAATGTGCCGTGCGGAGCGTGGCACTATAGAATATACCACTCAAAATAAGGTTCGTCCTCGAACCAAACCAACACTCCGATTAAGTGTTTTATAGATCGTTTTACGATCTCGTCCCACCAATGTTGTTCAGTTTTACACTATCTTGCAAGCTTTTCATTAACATTTCAAGTCTTTTATGCAGCTCTGTAACGCCCCAGTCCCAAAATACGTAGGACCAAGTACGTAGACATGCCAGCTGTATACATACGAAATACATGGACCTCGTATGTATACATAAGCTGTAAATATAGTAATCCAAGACAACTAAATCTCATCCACAATGAAAGGAATAATAATATAGAAATCAACTTGAATATTTATGATACAATCGTTGGGCGGAGACAAAGTCCACTACTAACTAATTTAAATAGAGAAGAAATATACAAAGAAAGTGATTGGTCGAGCGAAGCAATGACAAGTCCAAAAGCAGTCATCACGAAGGAAGGAATGGCCTTAGCTAGAGCACCTGTAAGAAATTGCGAAAACACACACCTAGAGAGATCACCAAGTCCTCAGAGGGACGTAACAAGACACATAATATCATGCCAATAAACTGAATAATAAAGCTCAACAGAAAAGTATGCATGAGTAAAGGTTCCTAACCATTCTATGTGAATTACAATTTAGAGGACAACGTTCTACGCAGGGGCTGTAACGGATTCACGCAAGCAAGTAATAGAGAGTGGCCGTCAAGTAGCGCTCATCCGAGACACTATCGGCCTGGGCAGAAGGTAGTGCTCATGACAGTCACCCTCGGCCCAAAATGTGTATAAAAATAAAAGTAGCCCCTACGCTAATAACTGTCCTCTCCCCCCCCCAATGATACTATACATGTGTCGACTCCACGATACTGTTTAATCCTTAATAACTGTCAAGTCTTCTACACAAATCTATTAGCAGTTATATCCTAACGCACGGCCTGCACGCACCAATGATCAGTCAGCACGCAAATCCGTATCTATATGCGACTCACAACTCACACACAATCCGTGGCACAACGTGACAGTTTGTGAGATGCACTAACATACGGTGGTCCCTTAAGTCTAAGCCAATTGCATAAAGTATAAATAATTTGCATCTATATATAGTTTGGAAGGACCAACATAAAAAATATGCATGATATTGAGCAAGAAATTAAACAGTAAAGGCAAGGTGTCTTGCCTGATGTGTCGCCTGGTATGGTGCAATAATCTGACAAGTCATGTTCATCCAATAGCCATGGTCGATATATGAGGGTCCAGTATTTCATGAGAAGAGAAACGCGTGATCAGTCGTGATCAATGGTAATATCGAGGAGAAATTGTGAAGAACATACGCATACTATTTTTAGAAAGTATTTCTAATACTTGAGACTAGGTCTTGGTTAGTAAAATAATTTGGTAAATACTGGAAATCTAAAAACTGTTTTAGGCAAAATTCCTATGTTTGTAAAAATAGAATAATCATATCTTTATTTATTTTATCGAAATCTAGATTTTGATTAGGCAAAATATTTATAAGTAGTTATAATTAAAAAGCGTTTTAGGTTGCAACTTAATAAAATACCTGAAAATACGTATGCAAATTTGAAAACTGCCTTTTTATTGAATCTAAAAATCTATATATATATATATATATATATATATATATATATATATATATATATATATATATATATATATATATATATATATATATTTGAAATTATCAAAACGATATATATAGTTTTAGAGAATATTTAATTGTTTGAAACTAGATTTTAATTAGGCAACATATATATATATGTATATATTATACTTTAAAAATCCAAACAAAAATATTACTATTATTACATTCAAGAAGTATATCAATTTTATACATAATCAAAATAATGATGTTAATAATAACAATAATAATAATGATAATAATAATAATAACAATAATAATAATAATAACAATAACAATAATTATATCTATAACAGCAAAACTAAATGATGATAATAATAATAATAATAATAACAATAATTATAATATAATAATAATAATATCAAAAAATCCTTAAAAAGTACAAAGCTAATACTTTTTTTTAAATAGTAATAATAATAATAATATAATAATAATAACACTCAAGACCTTAAAAGTACACAGCAACCCTTTTTTTCATTTGCACACAAAAGAGAGAGAGAGAGAGAGAGAGAGAGATCAATCGAGAGGGAGAGGAGAAGAACGGGGAAAGGGGGGTTTACTCACCGAGGGGGTCGTCGGCCGACGAAGCTCCGACGGAGGCGCGGTGTAGTGCACGCGCGGCGCCGGCGTGTGCTCCGCGAGGCGACGGAGGAGTGATGGTGGCGCGGCGCACGGCCTCGGTCGGCGGAGCTCGCGGGGTGGCGCGCTCATGGAGGAGGCAGGGACGAAACGAGGCACGGCGGACGAAATGAGGTGCTGGGAGCTCCGGCACGAGGGGAAGTGAGCTCGTGAAGGCGGCGGTGGTCACAGGCGCCGGAAGCGCGACGGACGACAGGTAAGGCGACGGTGGTGGTGTTTTAAAATTTAGGGTTTTTTTTTTGGTGTTGGTGATGGTGGCGGAGAGCGGAGGTCGACCGGGCCGAGGGGTTAGGGTGGTGGACCGCCGGAGGTGGGGAGCCGGCCGTGGTGGCGGGTCAGGGGTTCTGGTGGTTGCCGGAGAGGATGACCATGGTGGCGATGATGGTGGTGGTACACTGTGGCGTAGCGGGGGATGTCGGAACTGGAGGAAGGAGGCGCCGATGGTGGCGCGGCAGCTCTGGGCGTTGCCTGCGGTGGTGCGGCGCGGCGGATGGATGCGTCGGCTGTCGACGCTGAAGGAGGGTTTTGCCGGTGATGAAGATCGACGGTGGAGTGGCGCCGGTGGTGTAGGAAAGGATGGGGGCGCGGGACCGGCAGCTCCATCGAGCAGAGGCGGATGGGTTGACAGCGGAGGAGGCGTGATCTGAGGCGGAGGCGGCGGATGGGTTGGTCGAGGAGACGACCGGGGAGCGTAGGGCTGCTGGAAAGCTCGGGTAGGACAGTATTTGGGTTAGGGTCTCGTGTCCGGGATGTGGACACGAAGATGCAGATGTAATTGTAATGGAAAAATATATAGTGGAGGGGATAAGGCACAGACACGATGCACCTGTGGTTGTGGTAGAGAATTATGGAGGAGTACCTGCCTATATATAGGATGTGGGAATTCCCATTAGGATAATGATTGGGTTTGTTTAAATCCCCAATAGATAGATTCCATACTAATTTAAATCAATTTAAAATCCACTTCAATACAAATAAAACTTATCCTTAGTTTAAAAGCTATTTAAATTAAGGCCAATAAAATCTCTTTCAAATTTAAATTATCAAAATAATTCAAATGTTAAGTAAAACAAAATTTTAAATATCTTTTTCTTAATTATTAAAATATAGCATTAATTAATTTCGTAAATCAAGAATATTATTTTAATATTAATTTATAAAGTAGCTTTTGTAAATGATAAAATAGATTAATAAACAAAATCCAAATTTTGCAATATCTAGAATATATTTTATATAAACCAAAATTTTTCTAAACTACTACTTATTTTTAAACAAGTAACAAAATAACTATTTTATAAAAATATTTATCATATTGTTTTGAAAACTAAAAATTTTCTTCTATATAAATAAAACCTCTAATAAAAATATTTTACAAAAATATGTGTCTCGCACATATTCGCATACAACGAGACATACGAATATGCGAATTCGTACGCGACGTGTAATACGACTATGCGACGTACAAATACCAAGTAAAAATTTAAATACCCAATTTATAAAAAAATAATTTAAGAGTAGAAATTTAGGTTGTTTACAAGCTCGATTTGAATTTTGTATACAACTCGATTTGGATCCATACATATATTCAAGGCATCCCAAAGATATATGTATTTCGACCAAGTCCAGTGGTAGCAAATTTGAACAAAGCTAACAGGCAAATTTTCAATCCTAATGCTTGCCATCTTGTACTCTCGATCGGACTTATCTTTAGCAACTGTTTTTAAAATTTTATCGCATATGTATATTCGATACATACATGATTCATTCAATAAAGTCACTGCACGCGATGCGATTCAAAATCATATTTCTTATTTCATATGTTTCGTACGGACCATCAATTATATGCGTTGCGTCGAGCCGTCACACATCCGATCGCAACGATCCTCCGCAACGTCTTGCGTTCGAAGTCTTTGTCCAACTATTTTTGAAGTCAACTCATCTCGATACGATTTTCTTTGTTGACTTACAAATGCAGCAACATTCAGGGCTACGTCCGCTAGGCGACTTACTTAGGCACCGTGCTTAAATTCTCTCAACGCAACTTTAAAATTGACGTTACACAAAAGCCATAATCTATCCGACACAAAAGTTTACATCAAGGTGACGGTGCTTAAGGCAACAATCGCTTTGACTCAAAGTCTCTACGATACATCTTACGTTCGATTCCTAACGAGTAGGAATTCACTAGCCAAATTTCCAACTTATCCGTCTCGCAACATCGAACATAATTTTGATTCACACAAGCTCAATTGTAAGGTGAATCCAAATCTAACGACATAACTCGTAAGTTATTCTCTTACCACTCGCACTCGTATATAGCACAATTCTTAAAATCGCCTAGACTTATCATCAACATGCAACACATTATATTTGTTATAGATAAAATTTTATTTGCAACATCGTATGGGTCATCTTCCGGTCTGTAACATTCAATTTGATTTGGCGGTCAAGTCTTCTAGGGCAGCTGCCCCGAAGCTACGTTCAATAATTGTGGATCATTAACGAAGGACAGTTTACTACGAACCATGCTATATCTTATTTCGGAACCAAATCACGTTCCGACGATTTCTATGCGACTACCCAATTTTCGAACAAAACCATTTCTATCGACGCAACTGATACGCAACTATCCTCCGAGTAAAGTCATGCACTACCGTCGATGATTCCAAAATTCAAGAAACATCTACTCGTATTGAGTTCGAGTCTATCTACCTACGGTCGACATCCGAGATGTTATACGCATTGAACGATCGTCGATGACTTATAGTCTCGTCTTGATCAATCACGAAGTTCATGATCAACCAGTTCGTTCATTCTCGTATTATTATTTACAAAATTTTGATAGCGCAAGGCACACTCTATTTTATATTCTCACATCGTGCTTACGTTTCCTTATGTATCGATCTCGATACGTCGTATCAATTTCGATAGCATAAGGGTCAACTTTGAATCTGTTTCAACATCGACAACTTGCATTGCATACGTCCAAGTTCTCCACAAATATTTCCGTACGTCTCGAATCGTTTCTCGATTCTTTGTATTCCGTTATACTTCGATCGCCTAACCAAGTTACCGATTTTCCAACGTCATTCCCTCGAGTTATACGATCATGCCCTCTAAGTTTTTGTGTGTTTCAGTCGTACTCATAATGAGTCTCATCTTGACATAACCTACAATCTTTCTTAGGCACGGCTATCCGAATCAACCAATGCTTTCATCGAAATCGCAAGTCGTGCGATTCAATTACACTTTGCATCGGCTAACATTTCTATCGAAATCGTAAGTCGTGTGATTCGATTACCATTCGTGTATTCTAATATTTTTGTTGAGATCGCGAGTTGTGCGATTCGATTATAATTTATATCGCCCAACATTTTTATCGAGATCGCAAGTCGTGTGACTCGTTTATAACTTTAAGTTTCCTATTGGATCGATCCGATCATTGTCTCAAGGCATAATCGTTTTGTTAGTCTCGGTCGTTCGAACGACTTATAATTTTTGTCCGACGTATCATTCATTGATACGAGTTCCGCCTTATCATTCCAACCAAATTTCGAAGAACACTTGCATCAACATACCGTCATACAAATTTTCAATCGAGTCTCGGCACTTTCACGTCCGTTGCGGACAAACCTTCCGCAATTCTTATAATGTGTCGATGCAACACATCACATAAGTGATATAGCATATACTACTCAGAATCGAGCCATTCATCGCATATATGGTATGGCATATACCACTCGAAAATCAAGTTATTTCACTCGCGTCATACTCGGTATGAACCAACATTTTATTCTGACTAACGACTTCTGCAGTGATCGTGCATGATCACAATCGTAACTTTTGATTAATCAAAATCCGACACCATTCGACCAATGTATACATTTGCCAACACAAGTTCGATTGTGCTACTGAACCATTCGTTTTCTATCGATTTATGATTTCAGTTCCACCCGTTGTACAGCATGCAACGATTTATTTCCAACATCCATTGCACTCCGTACAGCGATTACTTTGACATGCGTTGCACCACGTGCAACAATTTACTTTCGACACGTATTGCACATCGTGTAACGACTTATTTTCGACATTCATTGTACCTCGTGCAACGATTTATTTTCGACATCTGTTATACCTCGTGCAACAATTTACTCTTGACATTCAAAGTCAATGCTCAAATCCATTCAACACATTCGATATCAACTATTTATTATCCTTGCACGCATCATTCACAACTCGTTGCATTTGATACTGCAATATTTCACAACTTTCAATATATCGATGCAACCAATATTTCTTACATCGACTGTTGCATTGACACAACGAACATTTCGATTCATATTTTTCAACTTGTTACACTTACAGCAACTAACATTTCACGGCTCGTTGCACTCAATACAATAAACCCTTCATGACTTTCTTAGCAAACTTCATATAATTTCCAAAACACAAACGGTAAAATTACACAATTTGTATTAGACTTATTGTATGGAACATCCAGTGCGGCAACGAGTAGAGTCAAGAGTGATTCGATTGGTGGTGGACAACTCTTTGGAATTGAAATAAAGCAAGCATCCTGAGGAAATTGAGCCTAGAGCTCTGATACCAATTTGTCATGCCCCGACCCGACATCACCCGAACATCGTCCTCACAGGGGGCGTGATGCCGCACGAGCCTGGAGTTGCGCTCATGCAAGGTAAGATGACAAGTTCTCAAAATAGTTATCTTTAATTTGATATTAGCAAACGAAAAAAATAGAGTATACGAAACAATTCTCTTTATTGATAATGAACTGAGACTACGAAGGCTTTCAATAGCCCAACTGAATTTGTCAGACTGGCTACAACACTCAAGTTCTCTCTTGCACACAAAGGACTTCACCGCTCCAAACATCATGCCTTCTATATCTCGGCCGCATCAATCTTGTTGTAAGTCCGAGCGTCAATGCGATCGCATCAATCCTCGTGTTTGTTTCGTGGCGCGATTTCTTACCAACATAGACGCACTCGCCTTTGCACTGACGCAAGGTAAATACGCCATATTTTTTCTATGTTATGTTATAAGTGCTCTCTATGCAGGATCTTTGTGTACAGGATACATACGTGCCTGTACTTTCAACCCATCGTTCCTTAACTATATGAAGGTCATTGGCATATTCGTGCTAGAATGGACTAAAGGTGTTTCTCGTTATCATTTTCTCTCTTTGTTTTCTTTCTTTTCTTTCTTTCTTTCTTTTTCTTTTTCACATTGGGTAGCCCGGCGCTTCACGTGTTGGGTTGCTATCCCAAACAACCGAAGACCATACCGTATGCATACCATCATTTGTGACTTTTTACATCTATAACTGGTTGCTAGTCGTCTTACATATATGCGTCCATCAAAAATTATATCCCTCCTAGGCCGAACGGTCCCGGTACCCCGGCGCACCCGTTCGGAGGGAACATTTCCATGCACGGGAGATTATCTCATTATTTTCTCAAGTCCATTTGACCATGCAACGCACTATTATTCAAACAACCAAACATAGTCTTGAGTCCGAGACTCAGACTTTATCATCTCGTATTTCTTCCATTAACTTTCTATGTTCTCACATTTCATACTTCGTTTCAATGTTCAATGGCATCATGCCTCAACTCAATGTTCGTCAACTGAACGACCCGAAGGTCTCGAACACTTTTCGAGACATGATGTCATATCTGACAGTTTCGTCACATTTATGCCACAACGAAGCCATCTTTTATGATCTTGTGCACGTACGCATGTTTCGACACATTTATCATCTTTTTCTTTGCGTCGTGCACTTGATGCACTAATCGAAGCCGTATTTCCATATTCTATGTCTTAGTTTCAATGTTCATGGCTCGTGCACAAGGGCACTCGTCTTATATTGTCTTTCTATGTGCTAGTCTTTCTAACTCGTGTGCGAAGGCACGGAATGGCTTATGCACGAAGGCACTCATCGAATACAGTTATCCCATATTCTTGTGGCTTAAGCACCGAGGCGCTCACCTTTGCGATATCCAATGTTCCATAGTGACTCGTACATTTGATGCACGTTTCATCTAAATTGTTCTAACTAGTGTTCGACACACACAATGATTTATCATCTGATCAGATGTAACGTCCCAGTCCCAAAATACGTAGGACTAGGAACGTAGACATGCTAGCCGTATAGTAAATATATGTAAGCTATAAAATGTAGTAGAACCATAACTAATCTCATCCACACAAAATATAAGAATAAAAGATATCATATAATCGATGAATTGTCATTGGTACATGTAGTTGGACGGAGACAAATCCACTACCAACCATGAAAAGAAATACATAATAAAAGAAAGAGTTTGACGAGCGAAGCGAAGACGACCAAAGTAAAATCATCCTCGTAGAATAACGATGTCCACGGCTATAACACCTATGAAAGACAAGAGCACACACCTGGTGTCACGCCCCAGAACCAGAATACTGGAGAGTGGGAGAATGACTCAGCCAGCTACGTATTACGGGTAGATGAATACCGTATAATACGATCAATGCTGTCTAACCAGACGAGGGGGTGCATACTACATGAAAGTCTTACTATGGTCACTTCACATCTATTGTCTCAATCATTCAAACAAGAAGCAAAAATAGAGAAAATATAAGATAAAGCAGTAAGGCGTCCCAAACGCTCAGTCAAAATGTTCTTGATATCTGGCTTTACAAAACATAGCCAGATGATATAGTAACATATACACAATTGTTATCAGCTGCAGTCTGACTTAATTACAATTATGTAAAAGTAAATGCAAGACAATCCGACTAACATGTCGGTGCCAAACGGCTAAGTATAAGGTAAATAACAAAACGAGCGGTGGAGTAAGGAACCCACTCGAGTCCTCCTGCGATCATCCCTCTAGTATTGACCATCTTGGAGGTGGGAGTAAGCTGAGTCCTCAGGAACCGGCTCTAAATCTGGCCATGCAAAACCAGAGAGGTTAGACCTCTAATAGCAAGTACCACAAGGAAGCACGATATGAAGGATTAAACCAGTAAGTAAGAGAATATAATAATAGATCTCTGCTTTCCACTAGGATTCACATAACATCACGACACTTCGAACCAACCCCCCAACCAAACAAGGACAGAAGTTGGCTCGTCATGTCCTGACATTCTGATCATCTCAGTTAGGCAACAAAGTAGGTACAGTACACAAACAAATCATCTTGAACGGCCAATCAACTCCTATGGCTTGCTATTGTGAGTCCCAAGTTATCCTGGACTTATGCAAATAGGGATTCCTCAGTTCTTATTATGTGCGAGCAAGGCTAGTCTATCCAGTCAATCAATTGTGCCAATCATGAATTAGACGAGTCCCAGCGGGACGCCCGTCATCAATATACAATATACAATAATAATATAAGCAGATACCGCTCCCTGCCCGTGTGGCAAGTTTACAGTATCTGTGGGAACCAGCCGGCCTGTCGGGCACTACTAGTCCCAAGAGGGCTGCCATGTAAGAACTCGGGGATCCATTCTCTCTATGCAATCATTATTTTATTTAACTTAATAGTCTCTACGTTGAGTAAAATCCCATGCCGTGGACCATGGTCATTCAAATGAGTACTTTCGTACGGGGTACGATATGCACAACTCTACAACGATACCCGTGCGGCTAGGTTGTAGGTCTTACATAGCGTAATGTAACAATCAAATCTAACCACGGAGTAATCATGCCTTGACCATAAGGTACACATGCTGCTTTGTAGAAAAATAAATAAATTGAAGCCTGCACATGCCTGTATGTCAATATTCGGGATCGGCTAATCGATTGCAATAGTTCATAACATGAACGTGTCTCATTCATTCAATTCAATAAGATGACTAGTCAGTCTCTTAGTTCCAACTAGGAACGCATGATCAATTTAGTCAAGATAACCATTATTATCAATGATGACAAGGCATGAAAGTCAATTAGTATTAAATGGGGTCGAGTCTATAACTCTCAGGGTTAAGTTCCAGTCTTACTGGGTATCCATAAACCAATCAAGACACAAGGCACGTTCTACATAATCATATGTATCAAAAATATTAACATGCTAAGATTATCGAGTTCAAAAAAAGGCGTAAGGATATAATAGGAAAATTATCATGCCACCATTAAATGAATAAATTATAGAACAAATAGAAACACCCAGGTCAGGAAGTCACGCCAACAAGTCTATGCTAAGGCCAACAAGTCACGCCAAGTCTAGTAGGTAGGAGTGAGCGTATAAACAGCGTGAGCGTGAAAAGTGGTTCACGCTGGCACGCACAGCGTGAGCGTGAAGGAAAATTCACGCACGCACAGCGTGAGCGTAGAAAGTAATTCACGCACTCATAACGTGAGCGTGAAAAGTGAGCGTAAATAGTGAGCGTGGAAAAAAATGATAAGAAATTCACGCACGCACGCAAAGACGTGTGCATAACTCAAATATCACGCTGGCACGTAAAGATGTGAGCGTGACTAAGAATTCACGCACGCACGTAAGAACATGTGCGTGACTGAAAATTCACACACGCACGTAAGAACGTGAGCGTGACTAAAAATTCACGCACGCACGTAAGAACGTGAGCGTGACTGAAAATTCACGCACGCACGTAAGAACGTGAGCGTGACTGAAAATTCACGCACGCACGTAAGAACGTGAGCGTGACTGAACCTTCGTTCCAAGCCAGAAATAAAGTTCCCATGGTTTAGAACCCATGGACAACCGAGAATACAACAGCTTGGACCTAGGAGAAACGAGCCAAAGAAATCAAAAATGCTAAGTACTAAACTCTCTTAGAATCATGAGAGAAAGAATAATGAACCATAAAAATAGTTCTCCAAGTGGAAGCAAGAAGCAAGATGCACTTGCCTGCTGTTGGTTGGTGGAGAGAGTGATGAGGAGGAAGAAGAAGTAATGGAGAAGGAGAGTTATGAGGAGAGAGAAGGGGATGGGGCCTGAAATAGGAAGGGTGGTGGTAGGTGGAGGTTTGTGGGTTCGGTTCATGTGAACCACCATGAACCCGAAAAAACCCTCCATGGCCGAACCACAAGCAAGACTAAAAGCGGAGAATAAAAGCAGGAAGAAAAATACAGAAATAAAATACAGGAATAAAATTACAAGAATTAAAATGCAGATAATTAATTAACATGAAATTAAAGGAATTTAAATACAGGATAATACATGATAAATATTAAATAAATATATATGAGTTGCACATGTATATAAAAATACGCATTCTGGGAACGGGGAGTGACATCTCTACCCACCTTAGAAAAATTCTGTCCTCAAAATTTCAAATCCAAGCAGGTAGAAATATCGGAGCTAAACTAATACAAGCAATTCTAGTGAGCAAGCAATCATTTTTTTTTACCATATCAAAAGCAAGTACTATATATGTAAATTCATCATCCTACGATATCAAGTAGCTCTACCCATAAGGTGATAAGCATGAAGAATTTAGGACAATCAAGGTACACAGAAAGAGATATACCTTGTGAGTCAAACAGGTGTGGATACCGTGATCGGATATCATCTTCACGTTTCCACGTTGACTCTCCCAAGGAGTGATGACCCCAAGCAACACGGACAAGACTAATTGTTCGGTTCTTAAGTATCTTCTCTCTTCGGTCCAAAATAGACACAGGCTGTTCCTCGTAAGACAGGTTGGTACCAACAACCAGATCAGAATGATCGAGGATATGGCTTGGGTCCGATACATACCTACGTAATTTAGATACATGAAACACGTCATACACCTCTCGTAATGAAGGTGGGAGGGATAAACGATAAGCAACATCGCCTATCCGATCAAGGATAACAAATGGGCCCACGTACCGCGGACTCAATTTCCGGCGAACGCCAAATCTAATGACCCCACGAGTAGGTGAGATCCGCAAGAATACGTGGTCCCCAACAGAGAACTCTAACGGCCTACGATGCTGGTTCACCCAATGACGATACCGGTCCTGCGTAACTCGAAGTCGCTCTCTAATTTCCTTAACCACTTCAACCGTCTGAACAATTATTTCTGGGCCTAACATCTTTCTCTCCCCGATATCATCCCATGCAAGCGGTAACCTGCACTTCTTACCATATAGTACTTCGAATGGTGCCATCTGGATACTGGCTTGATAACTATTGTTGTATGAGAACTCGACTAAGTGCAAGTGACTCTCCTAAGACCCTCCAAAATCTAGAGTGCAAGCTCGCAACATGTCTTCTAAAGTCTGAATCATTCTTTCTGATTGCCCGTTCGTCTGTGGATGGTAGGCCATGCTAAACCTTAATTTGGTACCCAGACTATGATGTAAGCTCTTCCAGAAATGTGATATAAAGCGGGTATCTCGATCCGACACAATACTGACAGGAACTCCATGCTGCCTGACTATCTGTTGCATATACAACTCTGCCAACTTTTCTGTAGATTGCCCTACTCAGAAAGGAAGAAAGTGTGCTACCTTTGTAAGTCGGTCCACTATTACCCAAATAGCGTCCTTAGCACTTGGTGATCTTGGTAAACCGGTCACAAAGTCCATTGTAATATGCTCCCATTTCCATTCCGGGATAGAAAGCGGTTGCAATAACCCAGCTGGCCTCTGCTGTTCTGTCTTTACTTGCTGACATACCAAGCAACTGGAAACAAATCTAGCTATCTCCCTCTTCATCCCGTTCCACCAGAAATGCTGCTTGATATCTTGGTACATCTTGGTCCCTCCAGGGTGAATAGAATACTGAGAACTGTGAGCTTCTGCCATAACCTTCTGTCTGATATCTCCATTAGGCACACATAGACGTGATCCAAACCTAAGTGTACCATCTTCATGAATTCTCATCTCCTTTCTGAGTCCTGACTCACATTCTGCCATAAGCTTCTGAATCCTTGGGTCCTGAGCCTGAGCTGCCTTGATCCTGCCTACCAAGTCGGATTGAACTTGCAGACTTGTTAGAACTCCTACATCACTAGGAAGTATAACTTCGATGCCTATCTCCTGAAGGTCTTCTAAGATATGCCTCTGCGTTGTCAACATAAATGTGCCGCCTCTCCTGCTAAGAGCGTTTGCTACTACATTAGCCTTGCCTGGATGATACTGAAGCTCCACGTCATAATCCTTGATCAACTCCAGCCATCTTCTCTGCCTCATGTTTAGTTCCTTCTGAGTAAAGATGTACTTCAGACTTTTATGGTCTGTATACATGTCCACTCGATCACCATATAAGTAATGCCTCCATAGCTTCAGAGCAAACATTACTGTCGCTAACTCCAAATCATGAGTTGGATAATTCTTCTCGTGGTCCCGAAGCTGCCTAGATACATATGCTATCACCTTCCCATGTTGCATAAGGACACATCCAAGTCCTTTACCTGACGCATCACAATATACTGTAAAACCTCCGGGTCCAACTGGCAATGTAAGAATAGGTGCTGATATCAACTTCTGCTTCAAAGTCTCGAATGATGCCTGACATTCTGCCGACCAAACGAATAGTACATCCTTTCGGGTCAAGCGAGTCATGGGTGCTGAAAGCCTCGCAAAGTCTGACACAAACCTTCTGTAATATCCTGTCAATCCCAAGAAACTCTGCACATCTGCTACGGTCTTGGGTACTGGCCAACTTTCTACGGCTTCTATCTTCTTGGGATCCACTGCTACTCCAGCTCCTGATATGATGTGACCCAAAAATGAAATATGATCCGACCAAAACTCACACTTGCTGAGCTTGGCATACAACTGGTTCTCTCTCAGAACCTGCAACACTTTTCTGAGGTGGTCTTCATGCTCCTCTTCACTAGCAGAGTATACGAGTATGTCGTCAAGAAACACAACGACAGACTGGTCTAAGTATGGCATAAAGATACGATTCATCAAATCCATGAATATTGCTGGAGCATTGGTCAAACCAAACGGCATTACTAAGAATTCAAAATGCCCATACTTCGACCTGAATGCTGTCTTGGGTATATCTTCCTTCCGAACCCTCACCTGATGGTACCCTGAACGAAGATCTATCTTGGAAAAAACTCTAGCCTTTCTCAACTGATCAAATAAGTCGTCGATTCTGGGTAATGGGTACTTGTTCTTCACTGTTGTCGCGTTAAGCTTCCTGTAGTCAATGCACAATCTGGATGACCCATCCTTCTTTTCCACAAGTACCACTGGTGCTGCCCTTGGTGACACACTAGCTTGGATGAACTTCTTCTCCTTCAGTTCCTCTATGTGCTGATATACCTTGGCCTGCTCTGAATCCGCCATTCTGTAAATCCGATCTGATATCGGTTTAGTTCCTGGTGCCAATTCTATACTGAACTTAATATCTCTAACCGGTGGTAGACCTGGGAGTTCTTCAGGAAATACGTCTAGAAACTCTTCAACTACCTTCGGAACCCGAACTTCTTCCATTGCCGTTACTACTCCCTGCTCTCGTGGGGTTGCCCCTGATCTGACTAAGGTGAATCTCTTCATGCCTGGAATATTAAAAGATACACTCCCTCTACGACAATTTATTGTCGTATGACTGTCTTTCAGCCAGTCCATGCCTAAGATAACGTTGAAATTTCTAACAGGAAATTCTATCAACCGGGCGGGTAAGGAATGCCCACAAACTACAACGCTACATGCTAAATAACTTTACTAACTCCTACGAGCCCATTACCAGTGAGTATATTCAACCTCCCTGGCAATGCCTCGAACTCCATTCCTAGCCGTGTTGCAAATTGTGCAGATATAAATGAATGGGATGCTCCCGAATCAAACAATGCTACTGCGGGATATGAGGCGACGATAATGTTACCTGCCACAACATCTTCCGATGCCAATGCCTCCTCAAAGGACAGAGTGAATGCTTGCCCTCGACCTCCTTGCTGGTTTCCATGCTGCGGCCTAGCCTGATGTTGTTGCTGGCCCCTTCCTTGATGATGCTGGGGTGGTCTGTGCTGGTGTTGCTGCATCGGCGGCCCCTGCTGTCGAAACATCTGAGCCTGCGGCATTAACGGACGTTGTGCCAATGGCCTTACTGCCACCGCTGGTCCTCGATACTGGCCTGCCCCTGGTGCTGGCAGAGCTGGAAACTGCTGCCCTGGTCCTCCTGACCTCGAATTCATGGGACATGTGGTAACCCGATGGTCTGGATTTCCACATATCAGACACAGTCCATTCAATATCCGACACATCTCTAGTGTGCCCCATCTTCCCATAATAAGTGCAGCCCACCGGGGGTTGCTGGTTCTTCCTCTGTTGCTGTTGCTGCCTGGGTGGTGGTGTTGGTCCTCGTATCGCCACATCGTGGATACGAATGCCAGTGGATGGTGCTGTTGTTCGGGGCGCTGCTCCCCCTTCTCCTTCAATCTGACTGTGGGACCTCTTTTGACCCCCAGCCCTTACCGCAAGCCTCTGAATGGTGATCTTATGCCTTCGAGTTGCCGTTAATACTTCGTCAAAAGTCTGGTAATTGTGCCCCTCTATCAATTGTAAGAGTTCAAGATGAAACCCTTGCTGAAACCTCATGGCCCTCTGGCCCTCTGTTGCTACCATCTCTGGGGCGAATCTACTCAATCTGCAGAACTCTGCTGCATAAGCATCTACAGTCTTGCCGGCCTGTCTGAGGTTGATAAACTTCTGTTGTAGCTCAAACCGTGCCACAACTCCATAGTACTTGGTCTTGAATCTTGCAGTGAAATTGTCCCAAGCCACAGGACGTCTGATGCCCACTTCCTCTGATTTCCACCAATCATGTGTGAGATCCTGAAGTAACAACTTCACTAGATCCATACATTCTTCTGCTGGTACCTTAGCTGCTGTCAGAATAGCCTCAATATCCTTAAGCCATGCATCTGCTGAGATGGCATCCTCCATGCCCTCGAAACGGCGAGGGTTGTACTTACAAAACCTGGCTGATGCTCCTGAATCAGTCTTCATTCCTCTTTCCAAAGCCGTCTACAATCCTTGGTTGAGCAACACATTCTGCACTTGTAGCTGAGTGTGCATGCGTTGCTGGGCCAACATCTGATATTGCTGAGTAGCCATCATCCCTCTCATAATCTCCAGAAGGGCTGGTGTGTCCACTTGGGTAGGTGGGACTGTTGGTGGTGGTGGAACATCCGGATACTGCGATCCAGCTGCTGCTTCCACTATCACTTCTTCTTGAATAGCCTCTTGAGTTAGTATCGGCCCTTATTGCTGACCAACAAGGTCAGGTTGCCCATGTTGCTCTTGTTGTTGTTGTCCAGTCCTGGCAGATACGGACGAAGTGCCCCTAAGAAAAGGGACAAGAGAACAATCAAACAACCGGACATAAAGGATCAATGAAGTCAAAGGATACCGGAATGCCAAGCAAGGGTTGAGAATAACGAATCATGAGATCAAGGGGGAACATGTGTGATTGAGACATCCTATAAATCAAAACACCCCACAAGTCTGAAATCAGACCTGCATGGGCCACCACTAAAACCTTGTCACGCCCCAGAACCAGAATACTGGAGAGCGGGGGAATGACTCAGCCAGCTACGTATTACGGGTAGATGAATACCGTATAATACGATCAATGCTGTCTAACCAGACGAGGGGGTGCATACTACATGAAAGTCTTACTATGGTCACTTCACATCTATTGTCTCAATCATTCAAACAAAAAGCAAAAATAGAGAACATGTAAGATAAAGCAGTAAGGCGTCCCAAATGCTCAGTCAAAATGTTCTTGATATCTGGCTTTACAAAACATAGCCAGATGATATAGTAACATATACACAATTGTTATCAGCTGCAGTCTGACTTAATTACAATTATGTAAAAGTAAGTGCAAGACAATCCGACTAACATGTCGGTACCAAACGGCTAAGTATAAGGTAAATAACAAAACGAGCGGTGGAGTAAGGAACCCACTCGAGTCCTCCTGCGATCATCCCTCTAGTATTGACCATCTTGGAGGTAGAAGTAAGCTGAGTCCTCGGGAACCGGCTCTAAATCTGGCCATGCAAAACCAGAGAGGTTAGACCTCTAATAGCAAGTACCACAAGGAAGCACGATATGAAGGATTAAACCAGTAAGTAAGAGAATATAATAATAGATCTCTGCTTTCCACTAGGATTCACATAACATCACGACACTTCGAACCAACCCCCCAACCAAACAAGGACAGAAGTTGGCCCGTCATGTCCTGACATTCTGATCATCTCAGTTAGGTAACAGAGTAGGTACAGTACACAAACAAATCATCTTGAACGGCCAATCAACTCCTACGGCTTGCTATTGTGAGTCCCAAGTTATCCTGGACTTATGCAAATAGGGATTCCTCAGTTCTTACTATGTGCGAGCAAGGCTAGTCTATCCAGTCAATCAATTGCGCCAATCATGAATTAGACGAGTCCCAACGGGACGCCCGTCATCAATATACAATATACAATAATAATATAAGCAGATACCGCTCCCTGCCCGTGTGACAAGTTTACAGTATCTGTGGGAACCAGCCGGCCTGTCGGGCACTACTAGTCCCAAGAGGACTGCCATGTAAGAACTCGGGGATCCATTCTCTCCATGCAATCATTATTTTATTTAACTTAATAGTCTCTACGTTGAGTGAAATCCCATGCCGTGGACCATGGTCATTCAAATGAGTACTTTCGTACGGGGTACGATATGCACAACTCTACAACGATACCCGTGCGGCTAGGTTGTAGGTCTTACATAGCGTAATGCAACAATCAAATCTAACCACGGAGTAATCATGCCTTGACCATAAGGTACACATGCTGCTTTGTAGAAAAATAAATAAATTGAAGCATGCACATGCCTGTATGTCAATATTCGGGATCGGCTAATCGATTGCAATAGTTCATAACATGAACGTGTCTCATTCATTCAATTCAATAAGACGACTAGCCAGTCTCTTAGTTCCAACTAGGAACGCATGATCAATTTAGTCAAGATAACCATTATTATCAATGGTGACAAGGCATAAAAGTCAATTAGTATTAAATGGGGTCGAGTCTATAACTCTCAGGGTTAAGTTCCAGTCTTACTGGGTATCCATAAACCAATCAAGACACAAGGCACGTTCTACATAATCATATGTATCAAAAATATTAACATGCTAAGATTATCGAGTTCAAAAAAAGGCGTAAGGATATAATAGAAAAATTATCATGCCACCATTAAATGAATAAATTATAGAATAAATAGAAACACCCAGGTCAGGAAGTCACGCCAACAAGTCTATGCTAAGGCCAACAAGTCACGCCAAGTCTAGTAGGTAGGAGTGAGCGTATAAACAGCGTGAGCGTGAAAAGTGGTTCACGCTGGCACGCACAGCGTGAGCGTGAAGGGAAATTCACGCACGCACAGCGTGAGCGTGGAAAGTAATTCACGCACTCATAACGTGAGCGTAAAAAGTGAGCGTGAATAGTGAGCGTGGAAAAATAATAATAAGAAATTCACGCACGTACGCAAAGACGTGTGCGTAACTCAAATGTCACGCTGGCACGTAAAGATGTGAGTGTGACTAAAAATTCACGTACGCACGTAAAGACGTGAGCGTGACTAAGAATTCACGCACGTACGTACGAACGTGTGCGTGACTGAAAATTCACGCTGGCACGTAAGAACGTGTGCGTGACTGAAAATTCATGCACGCACGTAAGAACGTGAGCGTGACTAAAAATTCACGCACGCACGTAAGAACGTGAGCATGACTGAAAATTCACGCACACACGTAAGAACGTGAGCGTGACTGAAAATTTACGCACGCACGTAAGAACGTGAGCGTGACTGAAAATTCACGCACGCACGTAAGAACGTGAGCGTGACTAAAAATTTACGCACGCACGTAAGAACGTGAACGTGACTGAACCTTCGTTCCAAGCCAGAAATGAAGTTCCTATGGTTCAGAACCCATGGACAACCGAGAATACAACAGCTTGGACCTAGGAGAAACGAGCCAAAGAAATCAAAAATGCTAAGTACTAAACTCTATTAGAATCATGAGAGGAAGAATAATGAACCATAAAAATGGTTCTCCAAGTGGAAGCAAGAAGCAAGATGCACTTGCCTGCTGTTGGTTGGTGGAGAGAGTGATGAGGAAGAAGAAGAAGTAATGGAGAAGGAGAGTTATGAGGAGAGAGAAGGGGATGGGGCCTTAAATAGGAAGGGTGGTGGTAGGTGGGGGTTTGTGGGTTCGGTTCATGTGAACCACCATGAACCCGAGAAAAACCCTCCATGGCCGAACCATAAGCAAGACTAAAAGCGGAGAATAAAAGCAGGAAGAAAAATGCAGAAATAAAATGCAGGAATAAAATTACAGGAATTAAAATACAGATAATTAATTAACATGAAATTAAAGGAATTTAAATACAGGATAATACATGATAAATATTAAATAAATATATATGAGTTGCACATGTATATAAAAATACGCATTCTGGGAACGAGGAGTGACACCTGGCGAGATAACCAGGTCCTAAGAAGGACGTAACAAGATACAATAAACATGCCATATAATACTGAATATAAAACATGCCACAATCAAAGAAAGTGACAAGACATAAATAAGGTAATCTAACCATACTAAAGTGAACATGCAATTGAGAAACAATTCTTCGACGCATGAGCCATGACTGTAAATGGGATCTGGTATAGTCCCCACTTGGGCACCAGTGACCTAAGCGCATGACGTTCAAAAATGACAGTGGCCAACCTGAGAGGCTCATACCCGTATCTCCAGCGGAGCTTCCAGGTTACAAGGGAAGTGCAATCGAAGCCCATACGCCAGGTATTATTCTTCCCACCCGATGTTCTTATTTAAGTCGCATCCACGACCATATACCTCTACTAACTGCTAAGTCTCCTAACATGCCTCTATTAGCAGTTAGCCCTAACGCATGCACATGGGGGATCAGCCCACACGCAAGGACCTCTACATGCTACTCATCTCACACATCCTCGTGGTAGAACTGTGTCAAGGGATATGCAATACACTACAGACGGTAGTCTCTTAACTCTAGGTCCACATGCAATCAAAGGATAATAACAAATAAGCTAATATCACTGAACTTGTAGTAAATCTAGAACTGTAAGAACTGGAAATAAAAGAACAGTGATATGTAAATAAATAAATACAGACTGAATATAAACAGTTTAATGACAAGGTATCTTGCCTGGTGTGTCGCCTGGTATGGTGCGATGTTTTCTGACATGTCTCAATAGTCCACTAGCCATGGTCGACGTAATGGTCCAAAATCACGAAAGAATAGGAACATGTGATTAGTCATGATCAACGACAAAGATATGAGGAATTTAGGAGTAACTAAATATTTATACTAGTTTTAGAAATTATTCCCTTATTGTTTTGAAGACTAATTTTTATTAGAAAATTTTAAGAATCGAAATTTTACGCAAGAAACTCTTAAGTTTATCAAAATAAATTTTCTAGCTAAAAAAAGTATATATTTTTTTATTTGTTAAAATACTTTCTTAGAAAATATTCAAAATACTTAGGAATTACTTTATATTTTTAGAAACTACACTTTATAATAAAAACATTTTTTTTGAACAATTATATATATTTAAACCATTATAAAAATATTTGATATATATTTTACATATATATATATATATATATATATATATATATATATATATATATATATATATATACATACATACATATACCCATGATACCAAATATCTAAACTAATACATACAATTTATAATAATAATAATAATAATAATAATAATAATAATAATAATAATAATAATAATAACAATGATAATATTAGTAATAATACTAATAATAATAATAATAATAATAACAATAATAATATAAATAATAATAATCTTTATAATAATAATAATCATAATAATAATAACAATAATACTTATATTCCCAAAAGTGACTAAACAGCCTTCTCCCCCAAATTCATTATGTGAGAGAGTGAGAGAGAGAGTGAGCACGACCTGAGGAAATTAGGGCTTGGCGGCCGGGATAGGCCTCCGACGGAGGCACACTGGCCGACGGTGCAGCGAGGATACGCGCACGGTGCTGGTGGCTCTGTAAAGGAATCGGTGACCGGCGGCTCGGCCTGGCTCACGCTCGGCGGTGGGGGCGCTCCGGCAAGGCGGAGCGGAGGGTACCGGGGACGCGCTACCCTGGAGGAGGCGACGGCAGATGTTGATGGGACGGCACAGCTCTGGACGTGGTGGCGTGCGACGCTCTGTGCAATACTCGGCCACCGGCGACGGTGGTGGCTCGAGCGGGAGCGGAGGTTCGGTGCACGGTGCAGGATGGGGAATCGGGGTTGCTGTCGGTCACGCCGGCTCGGAGGATCGGAGCGGAGAGAGCCTCGACAACACGGTACGACGAAGGCCCAAGTGAGGGTTTTCCCTCCTCTTTTATTTCTTGTTTGGGGGTTTTGGGATGGTGGTGATGGCACTGTGGGATGCCGGCGATAGGCGCAGTGGTGGTACGGAGTGGCTGGGTTTACCAGAAATATTGATGGTGGTGGCGTTGGTTTTGATGGCTGTTGGCCGAGGATCCGTGGGGTCAGCGGTGGCGGTGGTTGATGACAGTGGTGGTTGCGGGTGAGGGTACTGGTGATGGCCGGGACGTTAATGAGGGGTTGTCGAGGATAGTGGTGGTGATGAGGGGTTGTCGAGGATAGTGGTGAGACGGAGACGGTATTGTTGGCGGGGACGTGGTGGTGGTCGGGTTCTGATCGGAGACGGAGAAGGGGTGGCCAGGAAGGAGGTGCTGGCGAAGACGGGTCGGGATTGTCAGACACGAAAATTGATGTATTTGTAAATAATGGAATAAGATACTGGATGGTCACAGACACGATGCACAATGTGGTTATGGTAAAGAATTATGGAGGAGTACCTCTCCTTTTATAGGAGGTGGAAATTTCCACTAGGATAAGGATTGGGATGTTTAAATTCCCCATTTAGATAATATCATATTATATTTAAATTTGCTTTAAACTTTAAATCATTCAAATATAAATCAAACATAAAACCTCCACACATTTAATTCAAATTCCAATGAAACCTTTTCTAATTTAAATTAGCATATTTAATAAAATATTAAAATCAACAAAATCTCAAGTATCATTTGCATAATTAAATAAATATAGAAATAATTAATTTCGAAAATCACGATAAATACTTAAATATTAAATTATAAAATATCTTTTATAAATAACAAAATATTTTAAATATCCGCTTTCAAATTTTGCAAAATATTTGGAATACTTTTCATATAAAGCACAATTTTTCGAATAACCATTTATTTTTAAATGACGAACAAAAAAGCTCTTTTTAGAAATAAAAATATTTACCACATATTATTTTGAAAATTAAATTCTTCTATATATAAAATCTCTAATAAAATGTTTTACAAAAATATGTAACTCGCACATATTCGCATTCGACGAGCAATTACGAAACGCAAATCTCGTACGCTACAATAATGTGAATTCGTATGCGACGTGTAGATACGAAGTATAAAATAATTTCAATAATATTTTAAAAAAAATCGTAGAAGAAATTTAGGAAGTTTACATCCTACCCAACTTAAAAGAATTTTGTCCTCGAAATTTAGGTAGAATTAGGGTAGGTAAGGCGAAGGGGATGGAAAGAGTTTATTCGAATAGATGTACGAGACCACGAGAATGAAAACGAAATATTCGTCGAGGAGGCGAGTGACATTTCAATGGCAATGTGTCATTCGATCGACTAGAACAAAATTTTGATGGTTTTAGATTACGATCATGTATATGACAATCAATCAATGACTAAGCTCAATCAACCTTAACATTAACCTTAAAAAGGGACAACCTCATAAGTAGGTAATAAACTCCTTAATCCTTTGATATCATCAATATTCATGTAATCTCTCTTATCATAAATCGTTCTTTCCAAAAATTTCTTCCGTTCCACGTCCCCTTAAACAAAACTAATATGATTATATATGTAGTCTAATTTTCTCTATTTTGTCATAGAATTTCAGATAGCCTCAAATTTTGACTTCTATAATCTTCATAGCTCATTTTTATATATCTTCTCAAGTTATAATTTTCTCTAAAATTAAAATTCCAAACCTTCAACCAATTTGGACCAAGTAGAGTTGAAAATCTCTTTACTACAAATTCGTATTTATTGGTCAATGTACAATGCATCCATAGATAACAAAATAAAAGTTCGTCTTCAATGTTCGGTAAATCTCAAAAACTAACAGTATGCCTTCATAACTCAATCTTCTATCATAATAATTGAAAATTTTCTAAGTATTTATTAGTCTCTCTCAAAAATTTGAATTCAACAATCTCAGTTTCTTGATGGTAGGAATGAAACTAATCTTAACTTCTTAGTTATAATCATCAAAAATATAAAGGTTTCTTTCTTCAACAATTGGTTATCCTTGAAAAATAATATCATCATAACGTCAAAATTGTCTTTATCAAAAATTTGTATCCCTAATTTTATATATATATTTGGTTCTTAAGCCACCAACACTTTAGACGATTCTTCACTCGATATTTAGTTACCTTAAAACAAAGTTTGAAATTCGAGAAGTCTATTTATCCTTGAGTGTTTCATCAAAACATAATATATCATTCCTTACCTCATCTATTCAGATTTACACACATTTTCATTTATGTCCATTCTACACCTTGTAGTCTCGTAATTATCTTAACCAACTGTGTTATTTATTCTTGCTGTGGGGTTCTCTAATCTACCTCTACTAACCCGAGATTGTCATGATCAAATCTCATTTCGTATAAGGGAATCATACAAGGAACAAGGTTGCATAAACAATGGAGGAATCATAGTGAAATATGAGTAAGCGATTTAATTGGAAGGAAGAAAAGTAAGTGTTGCTAATATTGTATGAAGAGTAAAAGGTGTTATGGGTCTAAGTAAATCAAGATAATACAAGAAAATAAAATGACAAGGGTTAAGCAGTCAAGATAAAACACAAGGTTAAGCATTTAACGGATTTAGTAGATCGCAATTGGGCCAAAGATTTGAGTCGAGATTGAGTCCAAATATATAGTCAAAAGTTTATCGGTACCATGGTATAGGTTATAGTTAGTCTTTATGACCCGAAAGTCGTACCATAAAAAAATAGAGTACAAGGGGACGTATTTTAGTGGGACATGATATACCTACATGAAGGTGGGCTTGTCTAGGTCTTGTATATGAAATTTGTTGGAAGGAAAAGTCTAGTGTTGTGCTCCAAATATCAAAGTCACGATGGGGAACGTCAAATGATCAAAATAGAAAGTGGGTTTTCATAAGGTACTAATTAATGCACAAAATAAAAGGTTAAAGCACGGAATAAAGATAATTTAGGAAATCTCGTAGATCAAGTTAAGATAAGTTAGAGGCACAGTTTCTAGAGAAAAAATAGTCTTATAGATAAGGGTATGGTCAAGGGGATGGTTCTAATCATTTCTAAGTTTCAAACAATTAGATGTTCACGAATAAAGATCTAGATTTGAGGGAAGGTCGAGTAAGTCAAAGATATGTTCATCGGTTTGGTCGATGACTAACTATACTTGTGTATATGTAATATTATAATCATAGGTGGTATGGCAATCTAAAGTGAAATACTTCTATCTCACTAGGGTGACCTTACTTCTTTCTTGGTCCTTCGCCAATATACGATCAAATCTAAAATTTCAAGTTCATCGAAATTTTCTCAATAAAAATTTCCAAGATACTCCGCCAAAAATTCCAACTATCTTAGACTGTCAACTTTAATCAAAATTTTAAATCTCTAGTCCATCTCAAACAACCCTTGTATACCGTAAATCGAATAATTATTATTATTATTATTTTCTCCAAACCTTAAACTCAATGTTTAAATAAGTTTATCAGTCAAAATTCATACTACAAAATGGAACATTTAAAATAACTCCCGAATTTAATTCTATATCCTTCAAATGTGTATATCTAGCTTCCAATAAGTCACAACTACTCTTCGAAAGTAAATATATATTTTTTTACCAAAATTAAATATCCATAATCAAGGCCTTAAACTTGAAATCTAAATAACTTTATAATCATAGATCATATGACATAATTTAAAAATATTTTGCCAAAATTTATCAATCATCCTCAAATTTTGGTCAATCGTAAATCCTACTTCCATATTCAAAAAATTTATGATCCTTCTCAAATCAAATTTATATCCCTCCAAAAGATGTATAGTTATAACTCAATAAATCATAAAATGTTCAAAGACCTTCAAAAATCAAAATGCAAATCAATTCAATTTGTTTTTCTCGATTTAGCTATCCTCTTGTTTATACCACCTTGTGGTATCAAAATAAAATCCCAACTATCTTTTGAAAGTGGTAAAATGCTGCTACCCAACTTGGAATTAACTAATCCTTGAGATCATATTTCTAGGAAATAAAGGCCTTTATAACTCAAATAAAACCCCAATGCATACTAATTGTCGATGCAACCTTCTAGCCATGCGTTTAACCTATGGGCATATACTAGTATAGTTATATTACTAAACACGAAACTAAGAATTTACGGTAGAAGGAGTCAAGCAAGATGCAAATCAAGGAGGTCGAACGAGAGTTCGAATTTTGAAGTTAAGGAAGGATGTCAACTAAGTGGATGAGATTCTAAACTCTAATCCTATACTGCAGGCCTGTTCGGTACAGTCATGTAACCGAAACGACAAACTAGACCTGCATAGACTACCACAAAAATATGTAACGCCCAGTCCCAAAATATGTAGGACTAGGAACGTAGACAGGCCAGCCGTATAATAAATATACGTAAGCTGTAAAATACAGTAGAACCATAACTAATCTCATCCACATAAAATATAAGAATAAAAGATAACATATAATTGATGAATTATCATTGGTACATGTAGTTGGGCAGAGACAAATCCACTACTAACCATGAAAAAAAATACATAATAAAAGAAAGAGTTTGGCGAGCGAAGCGAAGACGACCAAAGTAAAATCATCCTCATAGAATAATGATGGCCACGGCTAGAACACCTACGAAAGACAAGAGCACACACCTGGCGAGATAATCAGGTCCTCAGAGGGACGTAACAAGATACAATAAACATGTCATATAATACTGAATATAAAATATTCCACAATCAAAGAAAGTGATAAGACATAAATAAGGTAATCTAACCATACTAAAGTGAACATGCAACTGAGAAACAATCCTTCGACGCATGAGCCCTGGCTGTAAATGGGATCTGGTATAGTCCCCACTTGGGCACCAGTGACCTAAGCGCATGACGTTCAAAAAATGACAGTGGCCAACCTAAGAGGCTCATACCCGTATCTCCAGTAAAGCTTCCGGGTTACAAGGGAAGTGCAATCGAAGTCCATACGCCAGGTATTGTTCTCCCCACCCGATGTTCTTATTTAAGTCGCATCTACGACCATATACCTCTACTAACTGCTAAGTCTCCTAACATGCCTCTATTAGCAGATAGCCCTAACGCATGCACATGGGGTATCAGCCCACACGCAAGGACCTCTACATGCTACTCATCTCACACATCCTCGTGGTAGAACTGTGTCAAGGGATATGCAATACACTACAGACGGTAGTCCCTTAACTCTAGGTCCACATGCAATCAAAGGATAATAACAAATAAGCTAATATCACTGAACATGTAGTAAATCTAGAACTGTAAGAACTGGAAATAAAAAAAACAGTGATATGTAAATAAATAAATGCAGACTGAATATAAACAGTTTAATGGCAAGGTATCTTACCTGGTGTGTCGCCTGGTATGGTGCGGTATTTTCTGACATATCTCAATAGTCCACTAGCCATAGTCGACGTAATGGTCCAAAATCGCGAAAGAATAGGAACATGTGATTAGTCATGATCAACGACAAAGATATGAGGAATTTAGGAGTAACTAAATATTTATACTAGTTTTAGAAATTATTCCCTTATTGTTTTGAAGACTAATTTTTATTAGAAAAATTTAAGAATCAAAATTTTAGGCAAGAAACTCTTAAGTTTATTAAAATAAATTTTCTAGCTAAAAAAAGTATATATTTTTTTATTCGTTAAAATACTTTCTTAGAAAATATTCGAAATACTTAGGAATTACTTTATATTTTTAGAAACTACACTTTATAATAAAAACATTTTTTGAACAATTATATATATATATATATATTTAAACCATTATAAAAATATTTGATATATATTTTACATATATATATACATACATATACCCATGATACCAAATATCTAAACTAATACATACAATTTATAATAATAATAATAATAATAATAATAATAATAACAATGATAATATCAGTAATAATACTAATAATAATAATAATAACAACAACAATAATAATATAAATAATAATAATGCTTATAATAATAATCATAATAATAATAACAATAATACTTATATTCCTAAAAGTGACTAAACAGCCTTTCTCCCCAAATTCAATATATGAGAGAGGGAGAGAGAGAGTGAGCGCGACCTGAGGAAATTAGGGCTCGGCGGTCGGGATAGGCCTCCGATGGAGGCACACTGGCCGACGGCGCGGCGATGATACGCACACGGTGCTGGTGGCTCTGTGGAGGAATCGGTGATCGACGGCTCGGCCTGGCTCGTGCTCGGCGGTGGGGGCGCTCCGGTACGGCGGGGCGGAGGGTGCCGAGGGCGCACTGCCCTAGAGGATGAGGCGGCAGATGTTGATGGGGCGGCACAGCTCTGGACGCGATGGCGTGCGACACATTGTGCAACGCTCGACCACCGACGACGGTGGTGGCTCGAGCGGGAGCGGAGGTTCGGTGCACGGCGCGAGCTGGGGAATCGGGGTTGCCGTCGGTCGCGCCGGCTCGGAGGATCGGAGCGGAGAGAGCCTCGACAACACGGTGCGATGAAGGCCCAGGTGAGGGTTTCTCCTCCCCTTCTATTTCTTGTTTGGGGGTTTTGGGATGGTGGTGATGGCACTGTGGGATGCCGGCGATAGGCGCAGTGGTGGTACGGAGTGGCTGGGTTTACCGAAAATATTCATGGTGGTGGCGTTGGTTTTGATGGCTGTTGACCGAGGATCCGCGGGGTCAGCGATGGAGGTGGTTGATGACAGTGGTGGTTGCGGGTGAGGGTACTGGTGATGGCCGGGATGTCAATGAGGGGTTGTCGAGGATGGTGATGTGATAAGGGGTTGTCGAGGATGGTGGTGAGACGGAGACGGTGTTGTTGGCGGGGACGTGGTGGTGGTCGGGTTCTGATCGGAGACGGAGAAGGGGTGGCCAGGAAAGAGGTGATGGCGGAGACGGGTCGGGATTTTCAGACACGAAAATTGATGTATTTATAAATAATGGAATAAGATACTGGATGGTCACAGACAAGATGCACAATGTGGTTATGGTAAAGAATTATAGAGGAGTACCTCTCCTTTTATAGGAGGTGGGAATTTCCATTATGATAAGGATTGGGATGTTTAAATTCCCCATTTAGATAATATCATATTATATTTAAATTTGCTTTAAACTTTAAATCGTTCAAATCCAAATCAAACATAAAACCTCCACTCATTTAATTCAAATTCCAATGAAACCTTTTTCTAATTTAAATTAGCATATTTAATCAAATATCAAAATCAACAAAATCTCAAGTATCATTTTCATAATTAAATAAATATATAAATAATTAATTTTGAAAATCACGATAAATACTTAAATATTAAATTATAAAATAGCTTTTATAAATAACAAAATATTTTAAATATCCGCTTTCAAATTTTGCAAAATATTTGGAATAATTTTCATATAAAGCACAATTTTTTGAATCACCATTTATTTTTAAATAACGAACAAAATAACTTTTTTTAGAAATAAAAATATTTACCACATATTATTTTGAAAATTAAATTCTTCTATATATAAAATCTCTAATAAAATATTTTACAAAAATATGTAACTCGCACATATTTGCATTCGACGAGCAATTACGAAACGCAAATCTCGTACGCTACAACAATGTGAATTCGTGTGCGACGTGTAGATACGAAGTATAAAATAATTACAATAATATTTTAAACAAATCGTAGAAGAAATTTAGGGGGTTTATATCGGACCACGCCCGTGGCGTCGATAGGTTAACTTAGCATACAATGATACATTCTTACTTAGACATGAATGAGTAAAAAGAAGAGTCAATCCTCTAACCTTAAACGGATACGCCTTGTTGTTTGCCGAGCCGATGCGGCTCAATTTCATATCTTTGTTGCACGGCCAAATCTTCTGACTTAGCCATTCGAGTACTTCTTATTTCATTGAACTACTCGATCGATTTCGGCCTACCGTGCCCAAGTCCCAGCCCGTTGCGAGGCGGTGATTTGGGTTTTGCGGACCCGTTACGAATGAGGCAAAAATGTCGACCTCTAATATTTTATCGTAAACGGGTAGCCTGCACATGAAACCAACTAAAATCAATATTTGTATCGATTCGGACTTGCACCTTGGTCGATTCGTTTTCTTAGAATCTTCGAGCCAACTCAACGTACTTATCCTTAAGGGCAATGAAGCGCTTCGTATCTATTCAACTCGATGTATTTCTTTGGGATAATGCAACTCTTCGCATCGACTTAGTTTGATGCATTACTCGGGACAATGTAACTCTCGTATCGATTTGCATCGATACATTTCATTCGGTCAACGCGACTCTTTGAGTCAACGTCTCAGCGTAATGCGCCGTGCGGAGCGTGGCACTACAGAATATACCACTCAAAATAAGGTTCATCTTCGAACCAAACCAACACTCTGATTAAGTGTTTTATAGATCATTTCATAATCTCGTCCCACCAATGTTGTTCAGTTTCACACTAACTTACAAGCTTTTCATTAACATTTTAGGTCTTTTCTGCAGCTCGATTTGAATTTTGTATAGAACTCGATTTGGATCCGTACATATATTCAAGGCATCCCAAAGATATACGTATTTCGACCAAGTCCAGTGGTAGCAAATTTGAACAAAGCTAACAGACAACTTTTCAATCCTAATGCTTGCCATCTCGTACTCTCGATCGGACTTATCTTTAGCAACTGTTCTCAAAATTTTATCGCATACATATATTCGATACATACATGATTCATTCAATAAAGTCACTACACGCGACGCGATTCAAAATTGCATTTCTTGTTTCGTATGTTTCGTACGGACCATCAATTCTATGCATTGCGTCGAGCCGTCGCGCATCCGATTGCAACGATCCTCCATAACGCCTTGCATTTGAAGTCTTTGTCCAACTATTTTTGAAGTCAACTCATCTCGATACGATTTCTCTTGTTGACATGCAAATGCAACAACATTTAGGGCTACGCCGCTAGGCGACTTACTTAGGCACCGTACTTAAATTCTCTCGATGCAACTTTAAAATTGACGTTACACAAAAGCCATAATCTATCCGACACAAAAGTTTACATCAAGGCGACGGTGCTCAAGGCAACAATCGCTTTGACTCATAGTCTCTACGATACATCTTACGTTCGATTCCTAACGAATAGGAATTCACTAGCCAAATTTCCAACTTATCCGTCTCGCAATATCGAACATAATTTTGATTCACGCAAGCACAATTGTAAGGTGAATCCAAATCTAACAATACAACTCGTAAGTCATTCTCTTACCACTCGTGCTTGTACATAGCACGATTCTCAAAATTGCCTAGATTTATCATCGACATGTACCACATTATATTTTTTATTGATGCAATTTCATATGCGATATCGCATGGGTCATCTTACGGTCTACAATATTCAATTTGATTTGGCGGTCAAGTCTTCTAGGGTCAGCTGCCCCAAAGCTATGCTCAATAATTGTGGATCATTAACGAAGGACAGTTTACTATGAACCATGCTATATCTAATTTTGGAGCCAAATCACGTTTCGACGATTTCTATGCGACTACCCAATTTTCGGACAAAACTATTTCTATTGGCGCAACTGATGTGCAACTATCCTCCGAGTAAAGACATGTACTACCGTCGATGATTTCGAAATTCACGAAACATCTACTCTTATTGAGTTCGAGTCTATCTACCTACAGTCGACATCTGAGATATTGTACGCATCGAACGATCGTCGATGACTTATAGTCTCGTCTTGATCAATCATGAAGTTCATGATCAACCAATTCGTTTATTCTCGTATTATTATTTACAAAATTTTGATAGCGCGAGGCACACTCCATTTTGTATTCTCACATCGTGCTTACGTTTTCTTACGTATCGATCTCGATACGTCGTATCAATTTTGATAGCGTAAGGTTCAACTTCGAATCTGTTTCAACGTTGACAACTTGCATTGCATGCGTCTAAATTCTCCACAAACATTTCCGTACGTCTCGAATCATTTTTTGATTCTTTGTATTTCGTTATACTTCGATCGCGTAACCAAGTTACCAATTTTTCGATGTCGTGCCCTCGAGTTATACGATCATGCCCTCTAAGTTTTTGCGTGTTTCAGTCGTACTCACAGTGAGTCTCGTCTTGACATAACCTACTATCTTTCTTAGGCACAGCTATCCGAATCAACCAATGTTTCATCAAAATCGCAAGTCATGCGATTCGATTACACTTTGCATCGGCTAACATTTCTATCGAGAACGCAAGTCGTGCGATTCGATTACCATTCGTATATTCTAACATTTTTGTCAAGATCGCAAGTCGTACGATTCAATTATAATTTGTATCGCCCAACATTTTTATCGAGATCGCAAGTTATGCGACTCATTTATAACTTTTAGTTTCCTATCGGATCGATCTGATCATTATCTCAAGGCATAATCATTTTGTTAGTCTCGGTCGTTCGACCGACTTATAATTTTCGTCCGATGTATCATTCATTGACACGAGTCCCGCCTTATCATTCCAATCGATTTTCGAAGAACACTTGCATCAACATACCATCATACAAATTTTCAATCGAGTCTCGGTACTCTCATGTCCGCTGCGGACAAACCTTTCGCAATTCTTATAATATGTCGATGCAATCTATCGCACAAGTGATATAGCATATACTACTCAAAATTGAGCCATTCATCGCATATGTGGTATGGCATATACCACTCGGAAATCAAGTTATTTTGCTCGCGTCATACTCGGTATGAACCAACATTTTATTCCGACTCACGACTTCCGTAGTTATCATGCATGATCACAACCGTAACTTTTGATTAATCAAAATCCAACACCATTCGACCAATGTATACATTTGCCAACACAAGTTCGATTGCACTGCTGAACCATTCGTTTTCTATCGATTTATGATTTTATTTCCACCCGTTGCAAATCATGCAATGATTTATTTCCAATATTCGTTGCATTCCGTGTAGCGATTATATTGACATGCGTTGCACCACGTGCAACAATTTACTTCTGACACGTATTACACATCGTGCAACGACTTATTTTCGACATTCATTGTACCTCGTGCAATAATTTATTTTCGACATATGTTGTACCTCGTACAACAATTTACTTCCGACATTCAAAGTCAATGCTCAAATCCGTTCAATACATTCGATATCAACTATTTATTATCCTTGCATGCATCATTCACAACTCGTTGCATTTTATACCACAATATTTCACAACTTTCATTATATCGATTTAACCAATATTTCTCACATCGACTGTTACATTGAAACAACGAACATTTCGATTCATATTTCTCAACTTGTTGCACTTACAGTAACGAACATTTCACGATTCATTACATTCAATGCAATAAACCCTTCGTGACTTTCTTAGAAAACATCATATAATTTTCAAAACACATGCGGCAAAATTATACGATTTGTATTAGACTTATTGTATGGAACATCCAGTGCGGCATTGAGTAGAGTCAAGAGTGATTCGATTGATGGTTGGCAACTCTTTGAAATTGAAACAAAGCAAGCGTCCTGAGAAAATTGAGCTTAGAGCTCTGATACCAATTTGTCACGCCCCGACCCAGAATTACTCGAATCATCGTCCTCGCAGGGGGCGTGATGCCGCACGAGCCTGAAGTTACACTCGTGCAACACAAGATGACAAGTTCCCAAAATGGTTATCTTTAATTTGATATTAGCAAATGGAAAAAAATAGAGTATACGAAATAATTCTTTTTATTGATAATGAACTGAGATTACAAAGGCTTTCAATAGCCCAAATGAATTTGCCAGATTGACTATAACACTCAAGTTCTCTCTTGCCCACAAAGGATTTCACCATTCTATACATCATGCCTTCTATATCTCGGCCACATCAATTATGTTGTAAGTCCAAGCGTCAATCCCATGCCTCTGCGCGATCAAGCGAAGCTTCGCCGCGAGCAATCCATTCCCTGCATCCTGCATGAAAGCTGGTGGGGGGTCAGTACGTTCGTCATCGCATGTACTAATAAAAAGACCCACTTTCTAAACCGACATTTAGTATTTATGTTGAATCATGCAACTTAGCTTATGATCTTGCTATATTCTCATTAGGGTCAATTTCATGGCATATTCGAAAGTTGTAAAGCATGTTATTATGGCAAGCATGTTATTCGAATTGAGTAGGCAAGTAGGCAAGCAATCTCGTATTTGTTTCGTGGTACGACTTTTTTACCAACATAGACGCAATCGCCCTTGTACCGACACAAGGTGAATACGCCCCATTCTTTTCCTGTCATGTTATAAATGCTCTCTATGCAGGATCTTTGTGTACAGGATACATACGTGCCTGCACTTTCAACCCATCGTTCCTTAACTATATGAAGGTCATTGGCATATTCGTGCCAGAATGGACTAAAAGTATTTTTCGTTTTCATTTCCTCTTTTTCTTTTCTTTCTTTTTTTTCTTTTCTCACATTGGGTAGCCCGGCGCTTCACGGGTTGGGTTGCTATCCCAAATAATTGAAGACCATACCGTATACATACCATCATTTACGGCTTTCTACATCTATAACCGGTTGCTGGTCGTCTTACAGATGTGCGTCCATCAAAGATTATATCCCTCCTAGGCCGAACGGTCCCGGTGCCCCGATGCACCCGTTTGGATGGAACATTCCCATGGACGAAAGATTATTTCATTATTTTCTCAAGTCCATTCGACCATGTAACGCACTATTATTCAAACAACCAAACATAGTCTTGAGTCCGAGACTCAGACTTTATCATCTCGTATTTCTTCCATTAACTTTCTATGTTCTCATATTTTATACTTCATTTCAATGTTCAATGGCATCATGCATCAACTCAATGTTCGTCAATCGAACGACCCGAAGGTCCCGAACACTTTTTGAGGCATCATGTCATATCTGACAGTTCCGTCACATTCATGCCACAACTGTACTCTTTCGCAACGAAGCCATCTTTTATGATCTCGTGCACGAACGCATGTTTCGACACATTTATCATCTTTTCCTTCGCGTCGTATACTTGATGCAAGCATCGAAGCTGTATTGCCATGTTCTATGCCTTAGTTTCAATGTTCATGGCTCATGCACTAGGGCACTCGCCTTATATTATTTTTCAATGTGCTAGCATTTCTAACTCGTGTGCGAAGGCACGGAATAGCTCGTGCACGAAGGCACTCATCGAATACATTTATCCCATGTTCTTGTGGCTTGCGCACCGAGGCGCTCACCTTTGCGATATCCAATGTTCCATAGCGACTCGTGCATTTGATGCATGTTTTATCTCAATTGTTCTAACTAGTGTTTGACACACACTATGATTTATTTTCCGATCGGACCACGCCCGTGGCGTCGATAAGTTAACTTAGCATACAATGATACATTCTTACTTAGACATGAAGGAGTAAAAAGAAGAGTCAATCCTCCCACCTTAAACCGATACGCCTTGTTATTTACGAGCCGATGCGGCTCAATTTCATATCTTTGTTGCACGACCAAATCTTCTAACTTATCCATTCGAGTACTTCTTGTTTCATTGAACTACTCGATCGATTTTGGCCTACCGTGCCCAAGTCTCAACCCGTTGCGAGGCGGTGATTTGGGTTTTACGAACCCGTTGCGAATGAGGAAAAAATGTCGACCTCTAATATTTCATCGTAAATGGATAGCATGCACATGAAACCAACTAAAATCAGTACTTGCATTGATTCGAACTTGCGCCTTGGTCGATTCAATTTCTTAGAATCTTCGAGCCGACTCAATGCACTTATCCTTCGGGGGCAATGCAGCGCTTCGCATCGATTCAACTCGATGCATTTCTTTAGGACAATTCAACTCTTCGCATCGACTTAGTTTGATGCATTATTCGGGATAATATAACTCTCGTATCGATTCACATCGATACATTTCATTCGGTCAACACAACTCTTTGAGTCAACGTCTCAGCGTAATGCGTCGTGCGGAGCGGGGTATTACAGCGTCCAACTCCAAACCAAAAGGGTCCAGTTAGGCCACCTGTGGCACCGCATCATGCCTAGCACCATCATAGGGAGATCTTCCAAACGGGGGCAGGGCTTTTGCGCTGACGGTCGAGGAGGCCGACACTGCAGGTGACGGATTAGCAAGTCTGTCTTTTCTGTTCTTCCATCTTGTTGTATGATTTCATTAGTACCTATCAAGATATTTTGTGCTGTGCTAGATAGTGTAGTGACCATGTTTAAGACTGTGAAATCACGGCCAGTGGAACCATGATCTTGCATGTTATTAGATAGAATTTTCTTGACTTTGATTGTTGGGGGTTTGACCTAGAAGGAGTATGCCAACTTTAAATTTCTAGAACAAAATTTTTCTAAGGGGGTAGAATTATCACCACCACTTTCCTAGAACAGGGGTATTTTTGACTTTTTTTTCTAATTACTGTTAATAGTGTGGTTTCATATTGTATCTTGAGTGCTAATTATTTTTGAAAACTAAACTTTATATTTTGGTTAATTATTTACATAGTTAATATGGTGCATGTGTTATATTTTGAATATGATTAATGGTTAGCCTTTAGACTAGAATGATGATTAGTGATCCTAGAAGATCCAAACTCACTTGTCATGACCACCCAACAAGATGATTAGGACTAGCCTAATTGAACTTTAGTTAGTCTCTAGCTAGATTAGAAGAATTAGTTAGAAGGTTTAACTAAACACCTCAATAGGAAGAGATGTTTAATCCCTAACTTGTCATGACTAAAGAGAAGGGCTTAGTGGACATTTTCCATTGCCCAAAACCCTAACCCTAAACCCCTATGGCAGCCCACATTGTTTATAAAGTCCCACTTCATCTTCTTCCTCTTTCCATTTTTATTTCAAGTCCCAATTTATGAGCTTTTTCCCCCAAATTGCTCCTACACCCAAAATTTCTCCAAATTGAGCCAAATTCGTTTTATTCTCTCCCTCTTGGAGAGGAGAAGCCTCTATTGGCTAGCTAAGAAGGGAATAGAAGGATTTGGAGCCTTGAAGGTTGGTGGAGATCTAGATGTAGGAATTTTATATTGGGAATCCATCTCCATTTTGGTATGAGCTCTCTAAATCCTTCCATTTTATTTCATTAGTGTAACTACATTCATTTAGGACTCCATTTGTATTAGAATACCATTAGAGAGGAGTTGAGACTCTCCTCTTCATATTTGAAGGTTTTTCTCATTTTATTTTGATACAAATTTGGGAAAATCGAATTTGTGACCTCCAAGTGTTCGATACATGTCCCCAAAGGAACTTCGTGTCCTTTTTGAGTCGAGATTGGGTGTATGTATCCTAAATAGGGTACATGGTATTGTGTCATGGTATCTCATGATACACATAGTTAGATTTGGGTATATACATGTGTTTCTTTTGTCCAAACAATCCAAATTCGTCATAATATTCATCCATGTTTATATTAGTCATAGCAACTTAGAAATACCATAACTTTTAGCTTAAAACTCCGATTAATCTTCCTTTTTTAAAAAGAATCGTATCAAAGTTAGATTTCCAAATATATATATTAATATGCCAAAATCATTCTAGAACTTTTTATAAAATTGTTTGAGTGTCAGCTGTCTGAAAGACGAACGCGTTTCGGTATTTTCACGATTCCGGGAGCTTCCGGACACGAAAATGCGATCCGTTTGAAGTTTCAGAAAGCTAATACGAAGGGCTACGATATACTTTAACCCTAGAATTTAGTGAAGGTATAATTGGTACAGTATTGATTTTAAGTAGAAAAGTGACTATACGACATAGGCATTTTGTGTAACCTATGAGCCTATGTAGTATGGATATTAAGTGAATATAGATACCATAGATTGTCGAGTATATATATATGATATAGTACATATATATGTATATATATATTATTATTTGGTAATATGTGTTAGTTAGTGTGTGTTAATATTGATACAAATGGTTATCAAGTAAGCCAAATATAGATAAGTTATGTGTCAAGGTATTAAAGTTTTTGGCAAGGTACTAGTGTGATACTTGGATACCATGAGGATATTGGTATCGTGACACTCAAGTATCATGAGTAAGGATAAAAGAGTATCGAAACTTGAATAAGGTATCCTATTTGGTATCAAGTATTAGTATTAGAGTTAGTTGGAATATGTTAGAGTTATCTTAAAAGTTAAGATAATTAATGTATATAGATATCTTAGTATCTATGATATATTAGAGTTAAAAGATTAGATGGTTAGTTAATTAGTGTCTAATAGATATTAGAGTTAAGATAGATAGTATCTTAGGATACTAGATGTTAGTATCGTAGGAGTAGATAGTGTATCTTAGATTTACCTTTACCTTAAAGTAATGGTTTACCTAAGGTAAGGACATCCATGTATATATAAAGGATAAATTGGCTAAAATAATTCTAGATAGTAGGTAACTAGTAGAGATGTAAAATATATATATATATTGATACTTGGTAATATTAGCTATTATGGCTGATACCTTCAAGGTATAGACCTAGAAACGAGGTATTGACTAGCATGGACTAGAAAATCTAGTTTACGCAAGGTATTGACCTTAGAACTAAGGTATTAACTAATAGTTAAGGTATTTGAGATATGGGCTACGGGTAAGTGGATAGTATCTATAGATGATATATGTGATTGGGATACCATAGTATATGTGGCTTGTTGAGAATTCATGCATGATATATATATATATATATATATATATATATATATATATATATATATATATATGATATAGTACTATAAGGTATCCTAGAGTATGTGGGTCTATGGTTAGAATTATGACTAGCTTAGATAGAGTTGACCCCTTTGACTAGACAGTTAAACAAACCCTAGATGTTGACTTAGTTTGACTGAGAGTTGACTAAGGGTTGACTTTTGACCTAGAGAGGTATAGTATCATGTAGATTGCATTGTACACTTTAATTATTATACATTGAACATATTATAACCTGTATTACTCTAAATAGGACTCTATGACTCTGGTTCGAACATCTGTATTTATCGGTCATTCAGGATATCAGGCGAGTACATTCTTTGATAGTTGTTTTCAGTATTTGATATCTGCTGTGATTCTTGTATTTAGAGATGCTATATTTGATTTTCGACATGTTGGTCACACGGATTGGTATTTCTGGATCCCGTCTTGAGATGTTACCATTGTCATCGTATTGACATCGTACACGACTTGTTCATTAGATAATGTACATGATAGTTTCATAAAATATTGTCGTGTATCGTACATGTCATGGTTGGATCCACTGTACTAGTTGGGGCAGAGAAAATTCTAGTAAGAGATGTGATCAAATTTCTATTGTTATTGTTAGACATTGTAAGTGTTAATCATACACCTCACGCATGATTAGCTAGACCATGTAGCTATTGTACAAGTTCCCAAGTCGATCATATCTCAAAACTAGTATTTCAAATACATAGTATGTATAGTAGTTATAGTTTTAGTCATATTCTCTGAACTGTGCTTACATGTTGTCTATTTATTTTTATTCTTGTACATTGTACCCTTCACATCGTTTATCCTTCATAGTACCATTGTCAGGATATGATTACATATTAGTAGCTCTATATTTCTCATCACTTATCGTACTCTCTACTTGTAGTTTTATAGTTTTTATCATTTTATTGGAACTGTTGTTGGTTTATGTATTCGCTCCATCTTGACTGGATACGTTGACAAAATATTACAGATGATTTAGATGACTGTCCTACCTACTACAAGGCATTTGAGGATGGCACACAGGAGTATTGAGAAGGATCCTGCTCAATAGATTTTGCCTTAGATATAGTTTAGAATTATTAGTTTTTATGTTGTATCGGATTGTTCCGATTGTTAGTTGAGACTATTTATATTCAGGATATGTACTTATTTGTGTTGGACGCCTAAAATTGTGTCATTTGATAACTCTACTATTTATTCAGTTTCTTCCTTTTATCTGATTCCATATCGTGCTCTATCTTCCTTAGACTTGTGATTGAGATTATATAGTTGAGATGTCATATTATACCTCCATACGGAGATGACATATTATATGATTCATATTTTTAGTTGATAGATATTGTAGACGACCTATACAACGTTCTACCATCGACACTGCGGCGTAGGCTGGACGTACCCACGTTCTCGTGCGCCTAAACAGGGTACGATTCATGACAACCGCAAGAAAGTGCAAGGCTTCATGCCATTTCTCTTTAATAAAAAACTCACCTATAGTGTAGGAACAGAGGTAGCAGGCAGTCTCTTGAGGGTAAACTTGTAGACGTCCAAAATATATACACTGAAACTAGGCTAGCACAGGGCCTTTAATGTGCAGCCATAAGCACATGTGACTTCATTATGTGAGTGGAAAGAATTACAGCTATGGTACAGAATTCAAGACTTAGTTCATTCTTGTATTATAGTATGTTGTTTGACCCATGCGGGAAGATTCAAGTCATCGACGACATCTATCCTAATACATGATAGACAGTCACTGTGGGGAACACTCAAACCCATATAAAGAGATATGTGGGGAATTATTGTACGTAGTTGGCACATTTGTGCTCAAGTGTGCACGTTGTGCGCAGTTGGCGCAGACAGCGCGAGCTGTGTACCAATTAGCACAATCATGTATGTCCATGATCTGAACAGTTACGAAATGGTTCCTCCTTTTTCGGCACGTCTCGAATATTTTGTATATTGGGCAGTTACTGAATAGACAGTATAAAAGTTTCTCTGATCCTATCTCTCTTTCACTGAGTTGTTGTTCAGAGCAATTTTCTTACGAAATTTCAGAGTTCAGAGCAGAGAAGAAAGAAATAGAGAGTCTATGCCATCCAAGGAGTCAGAAGAGCGGAGTATTCCAAAAGTTTATTTCTCGAACTTGCTGGTTCCTGGAAGTTATTCGTGTGGGGTGAAAATAGCTTTGAGCGCTAGTGATCAATCACCCCAGCAGGCTTTCTTCTTCGTTTGTTCATTTCTTCTTCTGTTCGTCCACTTGTATTTCGTTGTGAACAAGATCATTTTCTGATCTAATCAGATAGTGTTTGTAAACTTTCGTCGTTGCTGCTACGAATATCTTTTGTGCCTTCTTCGAAGTGACACATTTGATTTTGTCTTTCTGAATCCTACTGGATCTCAGTAGTGCACCTTCCTCGAAGTGTTGCCTAAATCAGTTTTTCATCGAAAAATCATGCCCCGGGACTAATACCAAGTCCCATCGACTTTCATAATGTAAGAAAATAAGGTTAAAGAAGAAACAATAATATCATTCTGAGGTCAAAGTGAAGCACAACCACTTAGCAATCAGAATGCAATCTAACATCAGTTATACAATGGCAACTCCCCAAATCAAAAGAAACAAGCCTAAACACATGCCGTCATTTTCTTGATTTGAGGCTTCCGCGACACCATAAATGACATACCTCACATACATGGGCTGCCAGGATCCTGACAGTAGAGACCATAATTGTAATTTTTTTAGGAAAATTCAAAAATTGAAAGGAGAACTTCATTCTTTCGGATGCTACACAATTGTCAAAATTCGTCGAACCGATTACTTCGTCAAAAAATAATATTTTTTATGTCATCTACATTGTTGGAAACTTTTTCTATCATTGATGGACTAAAAGCTTGAGAAGCTTGGTGAGAGAAATTTTGAAAAAATACATGACTATTTTCAGTGGATATTTGTCAAAGATTTGTCGGATATGATAGGAATGATAGAATTTTGTTAGGATTTAGGGATTGTGGACCACAAGTAGTTCATTGTTTTTGTTTTTAAGGATTTTGGAGAAAGAGACAAGTAGAGAATAAATTGACGTATATACTTAATTATGTGATATCCCCTAATAATTTTATAAGGATATGTCAGGGAGTAAATTAAAAAAAAAGTTATGCCTTTATAAATAAACTTTTAAAAGACTAGTAATTTTTGGCTTTTTATATGGGCACATCACTTTGTTATCAAGGCTAGCCCATTTTTATTTTTGGTTTATTTACAAGTTTGCCATTGGAAAATGTTATCAAGGCTATCCCACTTTGTAGTATAAAAGTGAGAAAGAATTTTTTTTTTTCCTTTTGTCTTCTTCTTCCCCAAAGTGCCATTCCTACTTTTCCAAGAACCAAGAACCCTAGAATATTCTTCTTGTCCCCTACTCAATCTTCTTGTCTTCAAACGTAGAATATTTATCAACGAATATTCCTAGTACTCGGTATGATTTCGACTACTAGATGGCACTATTTGTTTTAAAATTTGTTCATACCTAATTATTGAAGGTTTTATCATAATGTAGGAAATATGGAAGAAATAGGAACGTCAAATGTAGCAATCGATCAGTCTAGTCCTTCCGAAGAACACAACATTCTTTTTGAAGAAGTCTCGGTAGGTCCCCAACCTACTTACGTGGAACCAATTCATAGTCGACATTTGGACTGCCATACATTCATGAAGTCCCATGTACATGGTGGACTCCCATAGAGTGAGGTAGTCCAGAAGTTAGTCTTCTGCTACACTGGACTGCCACACTTTCTGGCAGTCCATAAAGTAGTGTGGACTGCCAGAAAGTGTGGCAGTCCAGTTGAATAGGGTATGAACACATGGACTGCCACACTTCCTGGCAGTCCATAAAGTAGTATGGACATATGGCAGTCCAGTTGAATAGGGTATGAACACATGGACTGCCACACTTCCTGGCAGTCCATAAAGTAGTTTGGATTTCCAGAAAGTGTGGCAGTCCAGTTGAATAGGGTGTGAACACATGGACTGCCACACTTCTTGGCAGTCCATGAAGTAGTATGGACTGCCAGATAGTGTGGCAGTCCAAGTGTTCATACCCTATTAAACTGGACTGCCACACTTTCTAGCAGTCCATCAACCACTTAGGACTGTCAGAATTTCTGGCAGTCTAGTTTAACTGCAATGTGAGTCCTGAATTGGATATTGTCTTTGCACTTGTCGTTGATTTAGTTATTAAAAAAATCAAAAATTTATTGTAGGGTACCCCATCTCCTATGTGCATTGATTTGAGGACTATATTCTCGACGGATATGGTTTTTGAATCTTACGACGAAGCATTAGAATGGTGCAGAGAAGTTGGTAGGCGGTCAAACACAATCATTGTCGTTTCAAGGTCGTCATGGCACCGGCTGAATCGAAAAACTATAGATCTTGGTTGTGAAAGAGGTAGGCAGTATAGGGAACATCGTAAAAAAGATGAACTTCTCGTAATAAAAACTCCAAAAAAAGAGACAGGGACAATAAAATGTGGTTGTCCATTCAAGTTAGTTTTGGGGTAAAAAAATGACGAGAAGTGGACAGTTGTGGTGAGGAATGGAATGCACAATCATACTGTATCGGACACGCTTGTTGGTCATCCCTACGCTGGAAGATTGAACGTCGACGATGAGAAAAAGTTATTTAAAGAATTATCAACTTTCGGAGTTGGTCCTAAAGAAATTTATTCCGTGCTGCGTGAGAAGAATGATAAGAACAAGTCCAATTTGAGGACAATATACAATGCACTAGCTAGGTCGAGAACAAATACTCTTAAAGAAAGAATGGCGATGCAGCAAGTGTTGAAGGTACTTGACGAAAATCATTACATGGAATACCATAGAAGACTTCCGCAGAGCAATGAAGTCATTTCTATGTTTTGGTCCCATCCGGATTACACACAATTGGCATGGTCCTTCGCCGATGTCTTGGTTGTTGATTGCACGTACAAGACTAATAAATTCAAGATGCCACTTTTTCACATTGTCGGCTTCACTTTTACCTGTAAAATATTTTTAGTTGCCTTTTGTTTCATGAAGAACGAAACAGTAGAGGACTATACATGGGCTTTGGAAAAGTTTAAGTCACTTTACACTGGACAGAGAGAGCCGTCTATTTTTATTACCGATCGAAAATATGCATTGATGAATGCTATTGGTATCGTATTTCCTCATGCTCGTAGATTATTATGCACTTGGCATGTAAATCGAAATATTCGAGCACAATGCAAGATAAAGTTCGAGAAAGTAGATGGCAAAGTCGACATGGAACGCTTCGAAGATTTCTACAGAGATTGGACCCTTGTATGGCGAGCAAGTACCAAGGAAACTTTCGATGCAGCATGGTACATCTTCAAAGATCAGTGGGAAAAGAGCAACCCGATATGTATATCTTATATCAAAGACACATGGCTTGATCCACATAAAAAAAATTTTGTCTTGGCATGGACGAATACGGTGAAACATTACGGCACGACCACTACTAACCGTGCGAAGGATCACATTCAAGACTGAAAAGACATCTTCGTTCATCGGTTGGGGATTTTGTGTCAGTTTGGGAAGCAATTAATCAAATGATCAATTCGACCGTGAACGAGATAAAGTCTTCATTTGAGATGAGCCTCAATATTGTGATGCACCAACATAAGAAAGAACATCTCTTGTCTGATTTAATCCATGTAGTGTCCTACTCTGCATTGAATTTACTACTTCATGAGACTGGTCGTGCGAATTCAGTCGGGTTGGATACCGAAGTATGTGGTTGTACATATCGTACTTGTCTTGGCCTCCCTTGTGCACACGAGATCAACGAATATCGACGTCAATGTAGACCTATTCCAGTAGTGGTTGTTGATCAACGTTGGAGACAGCTGTCGATCATGCTTATAGTGGACATTCATGATGATTTCTTTTTCATGCCACAGATGAAACTTCTTCATGCAAGATGGTGTGCCGCACTAGAACCTGAGAGAAGTTCTATTGAGCTCAAAATCTAAGAAATTGCCAATCCGGCAAGTAGTCATATACAGGAGCCATCTATTGTCATTGCTCCGAAGGGTAGACCGCCAAAAAGAACACATAAGAAGAAGCTCCAGGATACTAAGCGAGAACTCTCACTATTTGAGCATATTGAAAGAAGCGTGGAACGTGTAGTCATGCCGAAGAGGATGAACAAGCTCCCTACTTACAGAAAGATGCAGAAAAATAGTGTTGTTACAGTGCTTAATGTGTACATTGGTGCTTTTTTGTCCGCCATACAGGAATATATTTGGTCTATAGATGATGTACCGAAAGACGGCCATTGTGGATTTCATGTGCTTGTACGACATCTAGGCTACCCCCCCCAAAGACGGATAGAGACAAGTTAGAGCAGAGCTATATTCTGAGTTGGTGTCTCGTCTTCCACTATACTGCAAAATACTTGGCCAAGAAGATGTTGGAGAATTGTTGACAAGCATTCCGTACGATACTCAGACAACTGGACAAGAACATTACTTAGACGTACCATCTGCTGCATATTTATTCGCTAACGAGTACAAGCTACCAATTATCGTTCTTTTCCAGAACATCAACAATACATTCTTTCCAATGTGCGCTCCTCCCGCAGAGTACAGTATTTCCAACCTACATACCATTGGACTTGACAAAAATCACTTCGTTATCCCATGGTTGATCGGTCACTCTCCTATTCCTCCCCCTATGTCAGTTTGGTATAAACATGCTCCGGAAGAATCGATCTCCTGGGCAGCACCATACACCGATGCTATCAATACTTACAAGAAGATCACGAATTACGTGGAACCTATACCAAGCTCGGAGGGACACTACGATGTATTAATTAACTGATGTATAGAAGAATATTGCAATATATCATATTTTGTATAGAAGACCGTTGCAATATATTACATTTTGTAGTAGTTTGTATCATTTTGCATAGAAGAATGTAACAAGTATAGACGATGATCATTTTGTATATGAATGTTGTAATATGGATGAGTATCATGATGTATATGAATGTTGCAATATGGATGAGTATCATTTTGAATCATTTTCCTATCAGGTATTGAAGAATGTAACAAGTATTCATGAGTATCATTTTGGATCGTTACTATCATTATTTACTGAATGTTGCAATATGGACTGCCCATGAAACTGGGCAGTCCATCTCACAGCAAGTAATGAGATGGACTGCCCAGCTTCCTAGCAGTCCACATTTACATGTGGACTGTCAGAAAACTGGACAGTCCAACTCAATACTTGCTGTGAGTTGGACTGCCCAGAAATTGGGCAGTCCATATGAGTATGTGGACTGCCAGACAACTGGGCAGTTCATGTCAATAATTGCTGTGTGTTGGACTGCCCAGTTTTTTGGGCAGTCCAACACACAGCAAGTTATTACTTGGACTGCCCAGGTTCCTGGCAGTCCACATTTATATGTGGACTGCCAGGAAACTGGGCAGTCCATTTCAGTTCTTGCTGTGAGTTGGACTGTCCAGGAAACTGGCAGTCCATATTAACATGTGGACTGCCCAATTCCTGGGCAGTCCACATGTTAATGCTTGCAACATTCAGTCAATAGATAAAACTTGGGCAGTCCACATGTTAATGCTTGCAACATTCAGTCAATGGATAAAACTTTTCTCTATACTTGCAATATCTCAATACTTGCAACATCTCAATACTGGCAACAAAATGATTCAGCAATTCATAAATACTAGTCACATACACATAGTCACAAGAGTATTCAGCTATACTTACAACATATTTATATTTGCAACATCTCAATACTTGCAACATCTCACATAGTCATAAGAGTCACAGAGTAGCATAGTCTACTAGTCACATAGTCACAGAGTATTCAACTATTCATAAATACTAGTCACATACACATAGTCACGGAGTATTCAGATCAAGGTTGTAAAAATCGCTAGTCGGCCGCTAGTCGGTTCATGGGGACTACGGATTAATCGGACTACTCGGGGACTAGTCGGTTTAGAATTTTTAATGAATATATATATATATATATATATATATATATATATATATATATATATATATATATATATATATATATATATAATATGTTATAAAAATATTTTAAAAAATAATATGTTAATTGTTGAACCTTTAATTATCGCAGACTACAATGCATTTTCTTATTCATTATTTTGCATAAATTTCTATTTCGATAAATATTTAAATAATATGTTAACAACTTACTATTTTGTACGGAGAGTTACAGCCGCAGTAGCAAGCAAAAGCAAAAAAAAGTAACAAGCAAAAATTAAAAAAGAGCCACAAGAACAGTAGCAAAGAGATAACAAAGCAAAAGTAAAAATAAAAAAAGAGTAGGCTAGTCACTTTTTTCAAAAATAGAAAAAGGCAACAACAAAGTAAAGAGTCGACGACGGCGGCCTTGACGAAGTCGACGACGGCCTTGACGAAGTTGACGGCAGCCCAGACTAGTACCAATTTAGCTAATTTTTGTATGGACCAGCCCCTAATCGAGTCGATGGTAGCCGACAAGTGACTAGTCGGGGACTAGCGACTAGTCGGGGCCTAGTCGGCCGCCTAGAGGGATTTTTACAACACTGATTCAGATATGCATAGTCATGCTTTTCACATAGTCACAAAGTCAGTAAAGAGTCACAAAGTTACATACACATAGTCACAAAGTCACGAATAATACTAGTCACAGTCATTCTTGGTCATGACGCCTCTTCGTGCGTCGCTCGTCTTCGAAAAATGGATAATCATCTGTGATGTTTTGCATCTGCAGGCCAACATCTTTGTAATTCTCGCCCTTGCATCTGATCAAACTTTTCTCTAACTTCTTAACTTTCGAAGCCTGCATGCACGAATAAAAATTATAACTTTAGGTACTGATACTCATCAATATTTTGGGCTAGCCTTTTTCAAAACAAAAAAAATTGGGCTAGCCACAATCCGGACTAGCCTTGATAACATATGGCTGTGCCCATATAAAAAGCCTAATTTTTGATAGTTCTTTACATAGCAGATATTATCAAAGTTTGGGGGGCCTTGATCAAAATATGCGGTGCCAATAAACCCCTGCTATAAAACTGACGACGATGATGGTCAATTTCTCGTATCATTACGCACTTGTGAGGCTAAAGCGGGAAAGGGGGGCGCTGCAGTCTCGACCAATGGACTCTCGTCCGCTGCTGAAGGTGCCGAAGCTCGAAGAAGAATGCGCACCAGACGAAAATCCAGGAACAGCACCACCACCACCAGCAGGAGATAATGGCGACGACGACGACAAGGACGCAGCGGGTCAGTACGAAGCCCTCGTCGCGCTGATCGCGCACCGCGCCCACGAGGTCGAGCACAACAAGCAGCGCGTCGCCTACTACAAGTCCCAGGTCCTCCCCCTCTTCTTCCTCTCCCTCATCATCGTCGTCGTCTCATATTACTGCGAATGAATAAATTTGCAGGTTGAACTCTCGGAGAAGAGGCTTCTGGAGTCCCAGTCGCAGTTGGCTCTTCTTCTATCCCGGCGGAAGTCGGCCAATTCCTCTCCATTGTCGTCGTCCCCAGTCATCGATCCGTCACCATCCCCCTCCCCATCCGTCAACGGAGCCGCCTCCGCCGACGCCTCTGCCTCCGCCGACGCCGCCGCCACCTCAGCTGCCTCCGCGAAAGGGGATTCCCCTTCCCGAGGACGGCCAGGAGGAGCTTCGTCCCGTCCGCAGATTGTTATTCCTGCCCCCATGCCCAAAATCCCCACGACCACTACTACCACACAGTCCCAACATCAGGCACGGATTAGAGCCCATCCCTCCACCACCTTTTCCACCCTTCCGAAAACTAACCACATTGCCGACGAGAGGCCTCCGAAACGGGAGAATGACACGCCTACACCCCCCGCCATGCCCCAAGTGAAGAGGCCGAGGAGGACGATCGGTAGGTCAAAACCCTTGTTCTCGATCGTACTGCATAACCCTAGTTTTAACAGCAGTACCAACCAAGTGTTTGTTTGTTGGTGTTTTTTCAGAACAGAGGGAGCACCAGGAACTGATACCGAGCGTCCGCAAGAACATATCGCCTGTCCGGCTTTGCTTCCAGTCCGGGACCCACATCTTCAGCCAGCACAAGAGGAAGCCGAGATGCCTCGTGCTCAGTCCCGTCAACGACCAAATGTTTGCCACGAGGTAGCTTGTCTATCTAATTCGTGCCTCGAAGCCATAATTAACTAAACGTATATGCTTGGATCAACGAATACCTGTACTCTATGTTGTGAAGTTAACAGAGCTTATTTATTTTCGACCGAACCACAACGAAAAGTGAGTTTCAAGAGTTTGGACCATTTACAGGCTAGGTACTTTTGACGAATGAACGATAGTGATCCAGATTAGGACTTTTCAAGCTTTCATTAACATAATAAGATCAATGATGTGGTATATGCAAGATAGATAATGAAGACGAAATGCCTCTCCTCACCATCGGCAATTCTGGAAGTGTTTAGAATAGAATTATGTGTGTGATGCGCCTTTACCAATTAGCGAATAAGTAGGTTTGGTATAGAGGAAAACTTGTGACGAAATTGTCTTCCTTGTTCAGGTATTGCGAGTCCAATTACATATCTTGATTTCTATCTTTTTAGTTTTGGAGTAACGTTTACATGAGTTTTATAAGGCAGGGATGCTCCTTAAAAGTGTGTGTTTTGACATACGTCTAGAGCACGCCTACACATAATGTATAGGATTTTGATTCCCCTAAGAACTTGTATAACAGAGGTCCAAGAGTTTAAGATGCTAGAGCAAGGCGCTATTACTGGCTTAAAAAAATAAATGACTATATAACCATATCCGTTACTCCATTCACGTTTAAACAAGAAACTTCTGAGGCCGAAATTTCAGTATGTAGGAGCAATCATTTCTTATCGTAGTGCCAGGTATTATTAGTATTCTATGATGTCATCTATTGCTTATCCCTTATTGTTGAATACTATTATGCTGTAGTATTGGGACAGCAAAATAAAGGGGGGGTTGGGGGGGGGGGGGGGGGGGGTGGAGACACATTTACAAAAGGGGGTATATATAACACTACACATACTTGAACTCATTGCCATGGAAATTGCTTAGGATAACAATGTTTAGTAATATTTATAACAATCCCGAGAAAAGAATCCAAGGGTTGATGCACATAAGAAGTATAGCAAATGAGGAGCCAAATAATAAATGGTTCAATCCTTAGATGAATGATGGCAGGATAATAGGCAGGCTTCAGTGGATTTCTTTTGCTACTCTAGGAGGGAATTCACTGGTCAGTGAGATAACTGAGTTTGTGACATAGAGGCCAGACTAGTTGAAGTCACTAGACAATTTCAAGAAGAAATAAAGGTGGTTCCAATCAATCAACAAGACAGTAGATCAGTGGCAGTCGATGGACTCTTAACACAGGTTTTTTTTATTCTCCAGTCAGCTATCAACTTGGGAAGAATCCACTAAGATGAAGAGGCGGAGTGGAGTACAATCGTTTGTTACACAGGTTGTTGCCTCTTTATGAATATCTTATATAAGGTTATCGTGAATAGATTACTAAGGATAGGATCACAAGCTGGGCAGTTCAAATTGACACAAAATGCAACTTAGGTAAGGCTGATGTGGAATGTGTGAGCCATCTGCTCAGGTATTCCTACATCTTATATATGGAATTATGTAAACAAAAACTTGGCATGAATATAAAATGATCTGCTTGCTTGAGGAGGAAGTCAAAGAACTTATATGCACAATAGGAAGCTATGTTGCCCAGACACGGATACAACGCAGCATGAGAAGGACACGGCGACAACACTACATCTATTTTTATGCACCCTAGTGTATTTTGGGGTATGTAACGTGTCCAATATGTCCGACAGGAAGCGGCATTGATTCTTGGAGTGTCCATGTTTCCTAGGTAAGAAAAAGTCTTAAGATATCCATCCTTATGAGGGTTGTACTAGCAGTGGCAGTGTGACATGTATGGAAGTGGTAATATGGCTTATATGGAAGGAAAGAAATATGAGTGTTCCAATGAGAACTTCGTAACATTATCTGGTGGAGGAGGATTCAGGAGTTCGTTATCATTATGTCAAAGGTGAATGTAAAGGTACAAATACCATAAGGAATAGAGAAATTTGGCTAATTGGGACCAGTCTCTACCCTAATGGCACCTAACCTTAGAGCTGTATACTTAATATAATTCAATATGATTAACCTTTCTGCAAAAAGAACTATATACCATTGTCACATTTTAGGTTTAGGGGCTTAACAATGTATAAAGAAACAAATGAACACAAATATTTTTAGAAAATTGTACTAGAGTTAAATGGTATGAAGTTGCACTTTCTTTCTTTCTGTCCAGAAACAATTCATTAGAAATGTCGTACTTCTAAATAGTATCAGCTTTCATATTGAATAAAATATAGCTTTCATACTTCTAACTAATAACAGAAGAGCAAGGCTAGGAGGAAAATGCCAAAGAAAGTGCAAGGAAGGACGATGAGGCCGTAATGCTGTTTGAGTATGAAAGTGATGAAGAGTGTTAGCATTTGCTGTTGTGAAACTTTGACACTTAACTGGGGTGTCAAGTGTTTTGATGTTTAAACGTGTCCAACACAGGGACCTCAGGAGAAACCTGGTACTTGGTCATGCCTGTTTTATGTGCAAATTTTTATGTACATAAGAAGAATAACTGCTACCAACTCTTCCAAAATATTGTAAAAAATGTACACTTGTTGATATAACTAGTGTTGCTAGTGTCAAAATTTCACAAGAATTATGATACCATCACAATTTGGGATTTGAATTGTCCTTGTGAGTTTCATGATGCATCCAATTATCCATGTGTTTGAGATGTCAAGGATCTTGAATTTCGAAGTGGCACAAGAACACTGGATTTTGGGGAATTTAAATATCTTGAAGTTGGAAATTTGGGAGAAGGGAGGCGGTATAAGAGGGAAAATAATGAAGTGTTGGGCCACAAATGCAAGTGAGGGATATTGATAGGTGGTGTGGAGGTTTTCAGCCTTTCTCATTATGGCCATGTATTGTTATTTCCTTTTATGCATAGAGCTCGATGGAGTACCACTAGATGCAGATTTGCTTACAGAAATTTCTGTAGATATGTCCATATATTTCTTATTCTTGTTAGAAATTTCCTGTTTTTCTGTTATTTCTGCTTACCTAAGTGATCCGCTAACTTGCTGGACGTTCCTTGAAGTTTAAATGAGGAGACAACTGGTGTGGATGAGTTCAGCAGAGATTGATTGTTAAGGGGATCTTCAATATGACAGAGGGAAGAGGATTTAGCCATGGCATTGATTTGGATGATGACAGCGTGGTTTTTAACTTCAAGCCTTAAAGGGGTTTTATTGAAGATGTCAATGTTGCATGTAAAATATTTTAAAGAGAAATGGGTAAACTGTCCAAAAAGTTCGTTTTTGAGGCCACTGTAGTTGACATGGGAAAAATTTAAGTTCATAGGGGTTAAATAAAGTGTGGACCATAGTTGAAAGTTCTTTTAATTTTCCCCTAAGAAATATTCAATATGATAGGTCTTCCAAATACACTTAGGATATACCTTAAAAAAGTAATACAGCTATTGGGTTCCACCAATCTCAGATACTTTTAATGTGGCGTATACTAATTACTTCAGCTTTATATAACTTTAGTATTTATCCTTGATAATTTTCTTATTTACGCCTAGAGTGCTTCTGAAACCTCATGAGAAAATTTTAAGAATCCTGGCGTCCATAATTTGTGCTGTGGCTTTCAAAATATTATCATAAATTGCTAAAACTAAGAAACTTGTGGACTGACTGATGAATCAGAATTTTCAGTAACAGTTCCAATCATTTCGAAGTTTTTCAATAATGCATGTGGCACAGGTACCATCTATTTGACCTATATATAGTTCTTACAGATATACTTAATAGCTGCCAGTAGTTCCATTTCTATCATGCATTAGTAGCCATCTATGGAGAAAGTTACTACTTACAATGTAATGTTTGCTATCTTGAATCAAGGGTTCTATTTTCCATATGAGTTGGGATTCTTAAAATTGAATGTCCATCACTTCTCCAATCTCCCTTTCTTTTCTTTTCTTTTTTCCTAAGCTCTAAGTCGTAGACAGTGGTATTTCAAATTTCACAAGCCCGCTCCTCTCTCTCTCTCTCTCTCTCTCTCTCTCTCTCTCTCTCTCTCTCCCCCCTCTTAGATTTGGATCATTTAGTTTGATTTTTGATTTTGCAGTGCCTTGGATGGAGTTGTGAACTTATGGCAGGTGCAGGGCAAAGGGTATGTATGCTTCTTAATCTTAGTTGATAAATGACTTTGTAGTTTTATTGGCAATTGAAAAGTTGAACACTGTTATTGTTACTTAGCAAGCTTCCACAGCATAAAGTCTAGAGGTGCTAAACCTGTTTTTTTTTGTAACAAGCAAATGGTCACATGTGACGCATGCTTAAAAAGTTCAGTAAATGGTTTGAATTGAATAATTGTAAAAAAGAAAGTAACATTGTTTGACTAGCTAGCTTATAGATCTGTCTGCAATTGCATTTGCTATGCTTGTGTTATTTCATCAATTTCCACTCATAATTGACTTATAGGAGCAAACTGTTTGACTTGTTGATTTGATCATTCATGTTGGGAATGTCTTCATTTACTGTATTGACCTATATATTATCAATCTGTAATACTTGGTAAATGCAGGATTGGTGCATCATTACTTAGTACAACAGATTGTGTATCTCCCAAACAAAGGAGATGGCCGGAAGATATTGCATGGCATCCTGATGGAGATAGCCTATTTGCTGTTTACACTGCTGATGGTGGCGATTCTCAGATCTCAATTTTGAATCTGAATCTATCAGGAGAAGTAAGAAAATGTTCTGAATCCTACCTTTTACATATATATATATGTCAAATAGGCTTTTAGAAGAAAAAAAATTCACGATATATTTATCCTCAATCCAAAGTTGTATGCAATTATGTTGGTCTAATGTTAAAGCTTCTACTACTAGGATTCAATTCACTGTAATTTATTAATCTGTGTTGTCATTCTCTCCCTCTCCCATCATTGGGCCTCTGTGGGGTTTGTTGGAATGAACTTTTAAAGGTTTGACTTTTGAGCTAATAGCCAACAATCAATCAGAAGATTGACCTTCACTTAGTCGACCAGTTCCCTTAGTCCTACAGACCTAGACTCTTGGCTTGTGATCCACAGCCTCACTGATCGTTCTTGCTCAAGTGAATGCTCTCTGCAGACTTTTTATTTAGGTCTTAAACTCTTAGTGGCCTCGTTACTCCGGAACGACCCGCCATAAGAATTTATGCGGCTATAAGAAGTTGTTCATTCCTTTTTGCTCCCAGTTTATGTTGTCTCCATGTTGATTTCTTATGGTTTCGTTTTGCTGTGTAGTTGCTGTAATAAGAATATAATCATGAAGCAACTGCCAACTAAAGAAGTTGAATATTGAAGATCTCTTATGTTAAAAACGTGCTTAGAGGGAGTAATATTCGTCATATGTTGTAGTTTTCCTTTTCTTCTAATCAAATTAATGTAGTTCTATTTTCTTCTAGTTGAAGTATTATGGACATTGTCACTGCTACTGTTACTTCAAAACAACAACATCAATAACATTAATAGCAGTAGAATAATATATTGTCCTTATCATCACCACCATCATCATCTACCAACAATACTAGTATTAAGTTACATAGTGATTATTGTAATACTATCAGTGGCCCCCAAGCAACATCGTTATGTAGAATACAACCTGCCCTCTCTAACCCCCTTGACTACAGAGCATAGATCATCAAATTGCCCCCGTCACCAGGAATATTTGCCTCTCTAAACATGTTGTGCTCCTTGAATTACACTATTTTGCCAACCCAGTAGTTAATATCTGCTGAAAATGGCCAATTGCAAGTTTGCAAGCAGTTCCTGCCTCTCCACCTGTCCACCTTATCTCTATTTAAGATACCTCCTCTAGCTAGCAGAGAGATCAGTTGATTATGACATAACATAGAGTGCCCTCAGGTATGGATCAAACGAAGGCAGAGGTCCCTCATCTGATACCCCTAGTAGAAATTACATCCTCGCCCTTTCCTTTGTTGCTAAACAATCTGCAGATTCCTACGAGGCATGCCTAAATCGGCTGACAAGATCTCTTTGTCCACCCTTTCAGTGGTAAATCCAGATAGAATAAAATGATTTCTCACACTTACCTGAGTGTTCATACATCTTATATTCTACAGCGAGGGTATCCATGTTTGAAATAGTAGTTTACTTCTGATTATAAGTTGCTGATTGATCAGCCTAGCAAACACCATACTGGTACAGACTACAGAGGATTGCGGTTAGTGATGGTTAGGGCTAATCATCAACTTCTGGGTCTTGGAAGCTGCATATAGGTGCAAGATAGGATACAATTTCTTAGTACTTACCCATTTATCTTAAAAAGTTTTAAAAAAAGGCTAGGAGAAAGTTTATATTTTAGGGATGGTAGGGCTAATCATCAACTCCTAGGCCTCGGAGGCTGCATATAGGTGCAAGATAGCATAAAATTTCTGATTACTTACCCATTGTCTTAAAAAGAAAGAAAAAAAGTTTTAGTGTTGTCATCCCCTTTGCATGGTTACCGATTAGTTCTGATTAACCAGCCTAGCAAGTACCATACTAGTGTACAGAGAATTCCAATTATAAATGGTTATGGCTATCATCAACTCCTGGGCCTCAGGGTGCATATAGGTGCAAGATAGCATAAAATTCTGATTACTTACCCATTTGTCTAAAAAACCATAAAATTTTATAATTTTCTGTTGATAGCCCCTTTCCATGGTTATACATAGGAGAAAGAGACCAATGTAGTTGCAGATTAATGAACCGTATACGTGAGCTTGTCATGATAGTAAATAATATCTCAACTGTGCTAAATTGTCAACAGTGCAGCGAAGACCAAATGAAAATTTATTACCTTTTCTGTCTATTTTGTTGAATAAATTCTGGTAGTGTATTGATCCCTTGCTCATCTAGTCATCAGTTTTCATAATTCAAGCAACTCTGGATGAAAATAATGGATTTTAGTCATTTATTCTGTTTGCTTGAATGATTTCTAGCTTACATTTTATTACCTTTCTTGTATATTTTGTTGAATAATTCAGTAGCGGGGTTAGTCGATCATGATATCAAAATCACAAGGAATGTTTCACAATCAGTGGGAAGTGGCACTCAAAAATCACCCGTTAGTCGACTAAGATTCCAAAACACAATTGTGATTTGGGAATCACTCCTTCCAAATTTGTATTCATATTCTTTATAACCAACCATAAGTTTTGAGATGAAATTCTAAAATTTCCATGATTCTATTGCTTAGGCCCTTCCCTAAAAAATACATTATATCCCACATGTTCTACTCCTCTCTCCTCCCCATTCTTCTATCCCCTTTCACTCGATACCTGGTCCTTTCGTCGCCCTTCATTGCCTACCTCTAACTGCGACCGCTGTCATTTTTTGCTCCTCCGAGAGTCCTCCATCTTCCCTCCATCCAATTCGAACCTGATGGGGACGTTTCAGACTCTTCCAACCCTTTACCTACCTTTCCCTTGTCCACTACCATCACCGAGTCTACAAGCTTCCCTCTATTACATTGCTTCCGTCGACCTGACCTCATCGATCAGATCCTCGAGTCCCAAAAAACAAAGTTCAGCCGCCAAATCTGAAGGCTTCCTCATCTTCTTCCCCTATCGGATATGCTTCAACATTCCCAGAAGATGTCTGATAAAATGATGAACTGAGCTGAACCTTCTCCACACTCCTCTTTGTGTTCCTCAAGTACGACTACCTTGACATTGTCCCTCCCAAAATAAATTGTTATTGCCAACATCTGGTCCTACAATATTTATATCAAGAAATAGTGCGATCAGCAATACCTGAGAATAGTGGCAACTATACGGTCACATGGAATTAGGGAGCAACATAACATGCATATAAACCTCACCACCTTTAAAAACAATTGCAAGCTATATCAAAATGTGATTCATTTTGGTAATGGAAACATGCACCAAAATATCAACTACGAAGCATATACCATACTACTACAAATGGAGGATATATGACTAGGGAAATTTCTGAATAAATTTGTCTAAAATCGCTCACACACCAAGTCAAGTGAAGATCTCTTAGTAGCAACAACATAAAATTGATAACTGGTCACCTCCACTCTCGTGTATCAAATTTCACTGGGTAGACCATAAGCTCACATCAATAAGATATAATAATTAGTATAACAACAATAAGTTCTTCAAACTTTTAGGAAAAAAATCCTTCTATACCATAAATGCTTTGCCAATATCAATGGGAGTTGCTGTATTGAGTGAAGGAGAAGGAAGCGATTTACATGCAATGTCGGAGGAGCTGGAGTATAACAATGTCGATATTGATATAAACTGATACGTGACTTCTTTTTTCCTGTGTTATTTATCATCAAGGTATAAATTTAAGCTTATTAAAGGTCTACCTACTCGCCAAATGGCCGTCGAGGTTCTATGGATAACATGGCCCTCTCATGCTCATAGCTGCGTAGCTAGGAATTTGGCACCGACATAAAGGGTTCTTGTCAGGTCAATAACCAATCATAAAAGTTGTCACTTTATCAAACATTCTTATGTTCTATATCTGATCCCATTCTGATGGTAGAAGACTTGTGTGATGATGATTATTTTTATTAATATTAAATGAAATCACAACAAAAAAATATGATTTCAAAATCACTATGTGGGTGCGGTTTCAGAATAACAATCGTAGACATTCTGTAATCGTCAATTCGTCATGTTGTCTAAAATAATTGTGATTGTGATTTTGAAGTTACACAAATATTGTGTTTCTGAAATCCTGTTTGACTAACCCCCATTAGTGTATTGATCCCTTGCTCATAATTTATTGTACGACAAGTACTTTGGGATGCTTACTAATGTTTTTAGTAATATAAAGACGTATACTCTTGTTTGCTTGAATGATTTCTATATTATTTTAGATATTTAAATAAAGTAACATAGAAGAGACTATTTTGGAATCCTGTTAGCAATTCTCTGATTCAAGAACTATGATGTTAGAAAGATCCTATTATAAAATGTGGTTCTTAAGAGTACGGTATTCATTTGGTCTATGGAGACAGTCTCAGCAACATCAATTATGTCTGAGAGTTGTATAAGAAAGTAAATATCACGTGTCTACTTAATAGCAGAAAAAGAAAAGGGTAGATGGCAAAGGTTAAAGGCGTGAATATAATGGTAGTTGCTTGAAAAACCAATTAGGAGGCCAATGTTACTTGTAGCAAGGGGCCAAATCATTTCATAAAATTGAGTTCTACAATGATAGTTATCACTCTCATATAACTACTTTTTTCTACATATAAAAGGAGTAACTAACATAAATATTTTGATGACAGAATTCTTGGCCAAGAGGAGTAACTAACATAAATATTTACGATGATAGTAACTAACATAACATTGAAAAGGGAAGGAGAGATTTATCATCCACTTTTTCTTTTCTTTTATTATATAAAAACTCGTAATGATTTCAAGTTTCAGTACAATAAGGTGAATGTGTCTTTCTCTTCTTTGATATGGACTAGGGTTGTAAACGAGCCGGGACCAAGAATGCCCTACTCAGCTCGTATTCGTAAGAAAATGGCTATGCCTGAGATCGAGATCTGACGAGCCTTAAAATCTAAAAGCTCAAACTCAGCTCACTATAATATTCTCAAGCTTGGCTACTGACCTGCTCAATTAAATTGGAAAGCCTTTAAGCCATATGACTTTGAATTTTAGCAAAAACTTAAATCTGAAAACTAATGACGCTATCATTGAAGTTGGTCACATAATAGAGTTTCCGCACATTAACAGTAATATAATTACGCAAACAAGATTGCTCCTGAGCATGATGGTCCAAATACCATAAGCTCAGGCTTGGGGTCATTTACTAAACGAGCCTATTCTAGGATCAAGCTCTAGCTCAGCTCGAGAGCTTTTTAGCAAGAGCTTGAGCTACTTAATGAATAAATCGGACGATTATAGCACTAATCATCATTTCACTTCATGCAATTTTATATATATATATATATATATATATATATATATATATATATATATATATATGAAGTTTGTTGGGGAGCCCCGGGGGGTGGTTACAACTCTTATCTAACAAAGTTTTTGGAGTTTACTTTTAGTAGGTTAGAGTATCTAAAATCCTTCATGATTTTTGACTTACAGTCTTCAAGAAATATTAAATTTTGTTATATCATATCATTGGTTTCTTTCTTCTTGAAGAATGCCCTTTTGGAAATTAAATTTTCCTTTTGAAAGCATACAAATACCCTATAACATTTGATTTCTATTGATGTAAAGGGCCTCATTTTGTCGTAATGGATTCCTTGGTGTTATCCATCACCCCCACCCCACACCCCCACCACCCGGTCATGGATTTTCCCTCTTTACTTGAAGTTGCATTGCTTTTGCCTATTAGTCCGATGCATTTTGCAGGGTTACCTTCTCCAAGTGTAAGGCCTATGGTTTCTGTTACTTAGCTGGAGCATGTCATGACATCCAAAAGGAATTTAACATTTCATATCAGTCATAGGGAGCATTCCTACAAGATATATTGACAAATTGCTGCATCTCCAGTAATGATTCTCTACAGTAAAGGAGGATTGATTTGTGAAAAATGTTTTTGTCTTACATTATATGAAAAAGATTAGCTGATCCATGATACTGACCATCAAAGTCTCTCCTGCCAAGGAAGATTGATTTGTGAAAGATGTGTTTCTTGAATGTGATTAGCTTAACATGATTTATGAAACTGGCCAGAATAAGTTGGGACAAGGCTTTATAGTATGTTATGCATGTGCAATTTTCAGTACTGAGGTGAATTTAGGATGGTGTCAAGAAGGTGGTATTCTAGTAATGTCACATGCTACTCTTTAGAAGTCTAATTTAATAGTTCTAGTAAGGTATTTATGTAAAAGTTGTCTTGGGGAACTGCAGTAATATAGTGAATCAGGTTCTGCAGGTTCTTAGCTCTTCTTGTTTGAACTTTGATTGGGACTGTTTGATTCTCATATGCAGACATAAGCACATTGACAAGGGTCTTCTACTTTAGATTACTGAACTATTTTTTGTTCTCTCTTCCTTCTATATCCTGCTTTATCAACTAATGCTTTTAGGCTTTTAATGGATTTGAAGTTGCAGTTTGATTCCTAGTAGGATGCTTTATATTTTCACAGAAAATTTGATGACATTTAATGCCAAGTCATCTAGGTGAGTATTAGAAAAGTAAGTAATCTTGATGAGAGTTTTATATTATATCAACACTTCAAAGTGAATTACTGTTGTTCAGATACCATGGCATGTGCGTAGCCAATGATATTCAAATAATTTGTTATACTTTAGAAATTAGAAAGCCTTTATGCAGTGGGTGACCTTATAATTTGTTTTACAACTGACATGGGAAGGTCTTTTTTAAGGTTTTCTTTTATTGCTTCATTGCATGTTTTAATTTCCTCTACTATATTGTAAAAGAAAGGCCTGAGTTTCTTTATAAGTTTCCAAAAGTTACCATATGCAGACCAACTTACACTCTTCCACATTTACATATTATGACACTGGCATGGAAATGTTTTTTTTTACTAAAATGTTCTTTCTCATACTAAAACATTCTGTTTGGCTTGGGACATCTGAACAGAAAAAAGTTGTTTTTTTACAAGAAAAGCCTCATCTTAAGGGCATTATAAACAGTATACTTTTCATGCCCTGGGTTGATTCAACTTTTGCAACTGGAGGGAGTGATCATGCTGTTATACTTTGGCAAGAGAAGGATGATTCGTGGAAACCTAAGGCATTACACAGGGAGCAGCATTCTTCTACTGTTATGGGAGTTGCCGGTCTGCAGCAGAGGAAGGTGATATTGTCAGTTGGTGCAGATAAACGTATCGTTGGATATGACTTGTTGTCAGGGAGAGCTGAGTTCAAACATCGAATAGAAAGCAAATGCATGAGTGTCCTGACAAACCCTTCTGACTTCAATTTGTTCATGGTGCAGACGGGGTACGTTATCTAAACCAGCCAACGTTTCACTATTTGGCGGTTGCTTTCATATAATTCAATTTATGTCAGTTTGCCATATTTAAGCTTGAATGTTTCTTGGATTAGCTCTTTAATTTTTTGATAGTTTGGTGGATGTAAGGGTAGATGGTCTTAATAGAGCGAATGGAATAAAATGTTGCATGTAGCTCACCCTAAAGATTTGGAATAAAGGCTTCTTCTTGTTTTTGTTATAGTTAAAATCTCCATCGTTTTGTTTTATTAATGCTAGTTTTATTTGGCTCTTTGGCTGACCGTCCACCAAGATGAATACAATTTTTTTGTAGAAAATCTTGTCCTCCTACCCATCTCTGCCTGGACCTAGGATGCACGGACACTCCTAAGTTTTTTGTTCTGTTGTGTTTGTCTCGGACACATATTAGGCATGATATTGACACTCCAAATATACTTGTAAACACCAAAAGGTGCTGCTGTCTCAGGAAGGTTGCTCCTTGGTATTTTTCCAAAAAGGAATTTGATGGACAAAGTGAACCTAGCCAAAATTAGTTTTGTCCCATAGGAGTGAAATGAACAGAAGATTCAAACACATGGGTTGCTCTTTGGTTGCTGAGCTTGAATTGTATGATAAAAGGATTTTGCCTACCTACATGCCAACTGACCTTCAAGATGTGACAAGACCCTCCCTCTTATAGCTTCCTTGGCTGTGATGAGGACCAACTTATTGAGGTCAATGTCATGTTTGAGAGTTGGTTTGGATGATGATGGCAGACTCTCTTTCCCAGTGCTTTTGTTAGATTATGTGAATTGTAGAAAGTTATAATGAATCCAAATCCTTGACATATGTATATTTACTTTGCGCTTAATTTCATCAGGACACCAGGCAAGCAGCTTCGGTTATTTGATATTAGACGAAGGCAAAGTGAGATTCATGCTTTTGGGTGGAAACAGGCGAGCAGTGAGTCCCAGTCTGCCCTGATCAATCAGGCTTGGTCTCCTGATGGCCTCTATCTCTCGTCTGGCTCAACTGACCCGATGTTCCATATCTTTGATATCAGATATAGTGGTTCTAGCCCTTCCCAGTCGGTGCAAGCTCACCAGAAACGGGTTTTTAAAGCTGTATGGCACCAGTCACTTCCATTGCTCACTTCCATATCATCTGATCTTAACATAGGCCTACACAAGATGATGACCTAAAGCTGTTACCTGCTGCATCATGGGAGCTAGCCCTTTGTGTTTAGCGCTGTTCCCTCACTGTCGTGTTTGCAAGCATTTGCAGACTTGAAAGGAATCAATCATATATATGGTTTGGGAGCTACGACGGAGGTGCAACATAAGCTGACTATATTCCTTCCGACATTTCTTATGGGATTCCTTTCGACATTTCTTGCGGGTTATGTGGGCGATGAGAGAAAATTTTGTCAGTGCTATATACCTTTCAATATTTCTTGTGGGTAATGCGGGCGGTGAGAGGAAATTTTGTCAGATATATACATGCTTTAGATTATTATTTTTATAGTGTTTATTGAATTTGATCATTAGGCTATCTCCGATGGGATTTCTGAAATTGAGTTTTTATTCTACTTCACATTATACTATAAGAAAATTTCTATCAGTTTTTACATAGAAATTGCACCCACAAAAACTCTCTATTGTTCTCAATTATCCTTATGTGCCGCAGCCTAATATTAAGATGGAGAATATTAAATGGAGAATTTTATGATTTAGTTTAAAAGTGGAGTATAAAGTTAAGATAGAAGAATATGAAAGTTTCTATGTAAAAATTCTTATAGAAATTTTCCATCCACATCAATTTCATGTAGGATGGAAATTGGGATAGAAACCAGTGTTGGGATAAGGGTTTTTTTCCTCTAAAAAAAATGATTTCTACCATGGAAATATGCGAGAGAAAAACCCCATTGGAGATGGCCTTAGTATTTCGGTCATACCATTTCATGTTTTTTTTTTTTTTTTTTTTTTTTTTTTAATCATTTTAAGTGTATATTTTAATATTTGAGTTATCCTTTATTGTGCTGTGCACATGAGTTGTGTTAGCTAAACGTGGTTAGTACGATGGAAATTCTATTAGTGGACAATGTTTAAATTTCATAATAAATATTTCTTTTTTTCATTAATTTTTGGAAGAAACTCCTTTGGAGCTTGGTCTCAAACGAACTTGGACATGAACAAATGACACAAAATGATGTTTTGATGACACTTTGCACTTTGCATATACACATCGGACGTGGAGGATCGGTGCAGCGATGCGAAACTATAGACTCGTAGTTCCGTACAAGTCCAGTTTTGTAACTGTTCTATTAATAAGGATTACTGCTGGTAATTGACCCACTTAATATGGAGTTACTTTATGGTCTTTCGGCCAAGTCTTTAGTGGACAGTTATCGAAGATCGTGGGATGAGTCCTTGAAATAGCTCTAACACTTGGTGCTCGAGGAAAGAAATCAGAATATAAAGAGATGGGAGAGAGAAGTATGAAAGAGAGTTTTCTCTCAATTGAAGCTAAAACTTTTAGCAACGACGCTAGGTGTTAGTTTAATAGCACGTCAGCACTTGTCCACGAAGGATATTTCAAAGATCGTTCCATAAGTTATTCAGAACTTATTGGTTCATGGGAGTGGATCTACTGAGACGATCGAATTTTGTTTTTGAGTAACAATGATCTTCATCACCTCAACAACCAAATTAACTAATTCCGTTAGCTTTGTTTTCAACAATTTATTCTGCATGCCAGCAGTTTCTACTACTTTTAGCTGATTATTCCGCTCGTCAGTTTCTATAGTGGATTCATCTGCTCTCCGTGGCTTACGTTGCTGTCAAATTCTTCAGCAAATTCGTCTTGCTGTCAAGAATCAATTTATTGGTCAAGTCTTCACAAACTTGTACGGGATTTTTCGAATTTCTAAAACAATCTCAAAGCAAGATCCCTTGTGAAACTTTCAAATTTGCAAATCTCTCTTCGATTATCACTTTCCGTATAAGCCTTCTCAATTCAAGATTTCACAAACTAGTGAAGTTTGAGGACGATCTGTACAACCATTGGAAAACACAAATTAGACTTAATCTTCAATTTATGAATGTGGATTACGTTGTGACGAAATTAGAACCTGCAATCCCAGAAACTAGCATTGCTGAAGCTGTTACTACAGTGATTATCAAACAACTACAATGGAATAGAAATAATAGTCTCTACAAGTTGCTAGTATTCAACTCTTTGGCGTATTAGTCGAATCGTATAGCAAGAAGTAAAAGGCTAGAAACATCTAGGAATCTCTTAAGAAGCAACACAAGAAGCAACACAAGGATGATGAAAGCATGTCTAAGATATATTTAGTCAACAAATTCTTGGTTAAGGAATTTGAATACGAGAATACTGTGATGCCACAGATGATGGAGCTGACGAAGCTTCAACAAAAGCTAAAGGAAGAGAAAATGCCTCTAATTGAAAAGTTTATGATACGAGTTATACTCTCTAAACTTCCTCTAAGTTGGGATGACTTCACTGAAGCTGGATGATCTTTTGCGCTTCATTTGTAGTGAGGACGGGGCGAGGAATAAGATCATAGTGGACTCTTTGGCCAACATGTTTGCCAAGGAAAGCATGATCCATTCAAGGAATTATAATGATAAGCATAAACGAAGGACTTCAAGAATTTGAAAGTGAAGTCTAGTTACTCAAATACAAAGACCAGGAGGATGCAAGGAGGATCACTTCAAGAATGACTGCAGGTCTAAACCAAAGCATAATGAACACAAACAAGCAGGGCCGTCTCAAGCCATTTGGAGGCCCTAGGCAAAAGTTCAAATATGGGGCCCTTTTAAAAAAAAAAAAAAAAACATGGTTAACTTGTACATTTTCACAAGTTTCATTTTCTCCAATTGAGTTATCATTTTGATTTATAGTTTCATTTGATGTATTATTTATAAGAAATTTATCAGAAGAACCTCTTTGAGATTGAATCATTTTATCTAATTTAATTTTTTTTTGACGTTTTGCATATCCAGAAACATATTTTCTACTAGACATTGCTAAATAAAATAAAATAAAGCAAAATTATAATATTAAAAAATAAAACCTGACAACGAGTTGAGAAAAAAAATCCAATTCTTTTTTTTATGGATGCAGAACTCCACAAATATCTGCAAAGATACAAACACGTACAAAATTCTTAAATTAGTACTCAACAAAATTGAATGAAGAATACTGCTATGACAAAAGTAAAGACTGTAACTTGCTATGAAATCATTAAAATAAATCAAATAATAAATAAATAAATGCATGATGAATTTTTGTTCATACCTAAATCCTTATCTTGTACTTGCAGATATTGAATGGAGAGAGAGAGAGAGAGAGTGCTGATATAGAAAGGAGGGAAAGAGAGAGATGCGGACCTGTCACTCTCGTTTTCCGTTATACGTATTTTCAGTATACGTGTACGGATTCTCGGCCCGTATTTTGACTTGTCTAGCCTGACTTGACCTATTTTGTCTTGACTTGGTTTACCTTGGTTCGTTTTGGCTTGGCTTGGTTTGGTTTGTTTTGGTTCATCATGAGAGAGGTGGGTTGATATATAAGTCAATTCCACTCTCTCCTCTCCATAACTTTCATTTACTTCTTCATCTTCTTTATTTACTCCTCCCACCTACACCCAAGCCCTAGGCAAGTAGGGGTGCAACTCGGGCGGGTTGGGTCGAGTTTGAGGTCAATCCGAACCCAACCCGATAGATCAAAAGCCTAGCTCAAGCCCGACCCGACTTCGGGTTCAACATATGAAGCCCAAGACCAAGCCCGGAGGATCGGGTTGGGCTCGGGTTGGGTCGGGTCCATCGGGTTTATCCGACTCTAATATGATATTTGAAATAATTTTAAACAAGAGTAATATTAAATGCATAATCAAATAGCAATCAAGCCTCAATCATTACAAAATAAAACTGAAATGAGATTTAGGACAAGGAGTTGAATAGTTCGGATGAAAAAAATTATAGTTTAAACTTTTTATTTAAGTAGTATGAAACAATATATATATAAATTATATGTATGTCGGGTTTCGGGTTCTTCGGGCTACCTAACACATGAACCCAAGCCCAACCCGATTTTTGATCGGGTTCAAATATTTTAACCCGAACCCAAGCCCGAACCCGAATATCTTCAACCCTAACCCAACCCATTAACGGGTTTACCCGATCGGGTTCGGGTTTAGCCCACCCGAGTTGCACCCCTATAGGCAAGTTCAACTTGCTTCATGATGGATCTCCCATTTTATTTTTCCATTCTCTTCTCCACTTGATTCTACGCCTCTTTAGAGCTTGACATTTTCGGTTTTGATGGATAGATTTTTGTAGATCTAAGTTTTGAATTTTTTTTCTTGTCTTTCTTGGTTTTGATAGCCTGGTATTTCCGAAAACCAGTTATCCCAGGCTGTAGAAAATCTCGTTCTATGCAGTTTAGACCCTTGGAAGTCTCAATTCGGACTTGTTTTGAGTAAGTTATGGCATTTTGAAGTTTTCGGGTTCCGTGGGTTCTTCTTTGTTGTTTTGGGGAAGAAGAACAGTGCCAGGCGCAACCTGACCCGCGCGCGCTTCTTAGCGCGGCAAAACCTGACCCGCACGCGTTTCTTAGCATGGTGCAACCTGACCCAGCGCGCGCTTCTTAGCGCGGCGCAACCTGACCCAGTGCGCGCTTCTTAGCGCGGCGCAACCTAACCCAGTGCGCAACCCGACCTCGCGCAGCTCAGTTTGGCACAATCTAGCCCAGCGCCCCCTTGGGCCCTGGCGCAACCTGACATGGCGCACCCCAGTCAAGCGCAACCTGACCTGGCGCACCCCAGTCCGGCGCAACCTAGCCTCGCGCAGCCTAGTGCCTGGCGCAACCTGACTTGGCCCGACTTGTTCTAGTGCAACCCAGCCTGTCTTGACCCGACTAGCCTTGGTGCAACTTGACCTGACTTGGCGCACCCCAGTGCCTAGGCGCAACCTAATGTTTGGACGCAACCTATAGCCTTGGCACCCCCTAGTGCCTGGCACAGCCTATTACCCTGGCACAATTGGCTAATGCCACTTGTTGGCCATGGTACCCCTTGTCCCTTGCATGATCTGTCATTTAATTATTGGTTTTATGTTAATTGCTTATCCTTTGTACTTGACCTATTGGTGACGACCCGACTCGATAACTTGTTGAGCATAGCATGACTTGCCAGTATTGATGTTGACATGAACACGACATAAAAATCTGGATAGTAGCCCGTCGAGGCGCACTCTTGACAAGCACTCTTGACATGATAAGTAACTTGATAAGGCATGTACAATCTTGATAGTGGCTCGTCGAGGCACACTCCTGACAAGTAACAAGTAACCTGGCATGACGTGATAATCTTGAACGCTGTTGCGACAGCTACCCTGACTTGCTAAGTAACTCTTATCTTGAGACCGTGGTTGATTTTTTTGATTGTGCCTATATAAGCTATATGTCTCGTCTTGCATCATGTCTAGGACATGAATTTCTGATTTCCCACGGTCAGGGATTTATACTAAATCTGACTAAATTAATGACTAGATTGATCAAGTAGTTCATATAGAGAGATGTTTTCAGTTACAGCCCGTTATCCCGGCCACACCTGAGGGACTTGTAGCCTGCCGTCGAGTAGGGCACATTTCCAGTCCACTGTCATGTGGGGCACTTCATAAAACAAGTTCTATGCACATTGTCATGTGTTGCACTCCAAGCTACCTAATCATTCTTGATAACTCTTAAATGAACCTCGCCTGGATAACCTGGATAGCTGCAGGGCTTGTGACTGCGAAAACATCTTATTGCATCTTGCTAGTAACTAGGCTTGTGATAACCCTAGTTAGTTAAAGTATCAAGTCGTATTCTTTGCTTGGTCGTGAATGATGGATGTAGTCCAGTCTAGTCTTGTCTAATCGAAGCCAGTCTATGATTACTTCAGCACATGCTTGCTTATGCTTTACTCTTATCGATAATTGGTTGGAGACTAAGCTCTGTTCAGGTGAAGGGTTACAACTCCGGTCCTTGTTTGGTTTACGGGTTGTAACTTGGCTACCGGAATAGTCCATTAGTTGTCATATCGTTTATCACCTTGTTTTCTCTAACTCATGTCTTTTATTACCATTTATGTTCCCATGTGCTAATATGATGGTTTTAGTTCTTAAGTGAAGCCTCCCTTGTGGTACTTGTCCTTCTGGGGTCTGACCCAGCTGGTTTTGTATGGCCAGATTTTAGAGTAGGACTCGAGGATCCTCCAACCTTCCAGCCAGATGGTGACCACTAGGCGCAACCCTGGCAACGAGTGGATTCTTATTTTGCTCTCCCACTCTCTTGTAAAAATATTCTTTTGAGGCGTTTAGCCGTCGAGCAAGTGTTAGCTCGTTTGCAACTTTACTTACTGTCTGCCTACGGGCTGTAACATGATTGACAAATCCTAGGGTTGATTATGTATGACTGAAACTCTTGCTAGTCTTCACATTTTGTATGACTAGCTTCATGATCATCTGAATATGTAAATGTTTAGGACGCCTTACTTTATATGTCTGGTGATCTAACATCTTGTAACATTTACTTGCTTGAGATTGAGATACTAGGCTTGTTCATGACCATAAAAGACTGTTGGTTTGTAGATAAACCCTCATGCATCTAGACAGCCGTGACCGTATATCGAGGTAGATTATACCTCAATGTACGTAGCTGGCTGTGTCTGTCCCCCGCTCTCCAGTATTCTGGTTCTCGGGTGTGACATGACCCGATTATTGAACGAAAAGAGAGAGAGAGAGAGAGAGTTTTTTTCATGTATTTTATTTTATATATAAAGAGAGAAGATGAAGAGACCAAATTAAGAAGGAGACCAACATGTTGTAACGGTTATTGATCTTTTTCTAAATTTTGATAGATTTCATGAAGCTTTAAATTTTTTACAAATGGCAGTGGCTTTAACTACATTTAATACCCTTTAACAAATAGCCAACCAAGGTAAGATTGGCAGCCTGGACTTTAATTAGGTTTTATACTGAAACACATGCGCAAGCCTGCAAGGCCATAAGGCTGGCAAATGGCAATTGCAACATATTAATTATTTCCTTTTTCAGATGGAGTAACCGGCTTTTTTAGAATAGTTTTAAATTACCTACATGGGAAACCGGCTTTAATTATGATATTATTCCTTTTTCATCGGGCTCTTAAAAATAATACATAATTACATATACATACATACCAATAATATACATACCTATAATAGTATCCGATATTTATGGGGCCCCTAAAAAAGTGAGGCCCTAGGCATTTGCTTTATTTGCTTAAAGCTTGAGCCGGCTCTGCAAACAAGGTGAGTTTAATCGTCTGTTGTTGACTGTAAGTAGAACCGTTTGTTGTTGACATAGATTGATGGATAGACTTTGATGCCTCCTACCATGTGTGTTTTAAGAAGAAGTTGTTTACTTTATAAGAATATTCATTTGGGAAGGTTACTATGATAAACATGACTCAAGTTGATGTGAAGAAAATCAAGATGGTTGTGCTGAAGCGGACTTTGGAGAAGTCACTTAATTGCAAGATGTGAAGCATGCCAATGTTGTCGTAAAGAACCTCATCTCTAGGAGTCTTATGCGCAATGCTGGTAAGATGGTGATATCCTACAAGGAAACTTACTTCGACGAAGGTTTTTTTTTGGGTAAGGAATGGATGTTTAATTAAACTTCATCGTGTAGCGCCAAATGAATGTATCAATAAAATTTCTATTTTTGGCTATTATTTTGAGTTGTGGCATAATAAGCTAGGACCTGTTCACTATAAAAGAGTAAACAAAATATCTACTATAGATTTTATCTCGAATGTGGGTGTAAGAAGGTGGAGAAATGTGAAGTATGTGCTCAGACTAAAATTATAAGGAAGTCGTTCAAAAGAGTGAACAAAAGTACATATATTCTGTAGTTGGTGAACTCATGTATCTACGACTGGAAATACTTCTCCATAAAGGATATGATGAAGTACTTTATCAACTTCATCGTTGATTACTTGAACTACTCTTTTGTCTACCTTCTAAAGTTGAAAGATGAAGAATTCAAGAATTAGTTCAAGGACTTCAAGACCGAAGATGAACCATAAACGGATTCAAAAGACTCGAAAATGATGAGACATAGCATATTGTTCTAAAAAATTTGCATTATTACGTAGAGAATGTGTAACTGTGAACGAGAATACTTCTTCGTATTGCCCTCAATCAAATGGAGCCGCAAGAATAAAGAAACGGACTCTAACAAAAAATGAACTCTATGTTGTTAACGACATGAATGCCAAACTGCTTCTAGGCATCTACCTTTCTTCTCAACAACGTGTTGTTCACACAATTAGAAGTAACTCCTCATGAACTCTGGTTCAAAGTCAAGTCAAACTTCAATGTTTATTCGAGTATGGAGATGTCTAGTGTGTGTTAAGCTTCCTAATATCAAGATTCAGAAGTTGGGCACAAAAACTACAAAGCCAAACTCCTCATGAACTCTGGTTCAAAGTCAAGCCAAACTTCAATGTGATAATCAAATATGTAAAATGAACTCTATGTTGTTAACGACATGAATGCCAAATTGCTTCTAGGCATCTACCTTTCTTCTCAACAATGAGTTGTTCACACAATTAGAAGTAACTCCTCATGAACTCTGGTTCAAAGTCAAGTCAAACTTCAATGTTTATTCGAGTATGAAGATGTCTAGTGTGTGTTAAGCTTCCTAATATCAAGATTCAGAAGTTGGAAACAAAAACTACAAAGTCAAACTCATCATGAACTCTTGTTCAAAGTCAAGCCAAACTTCAATGTGATGCTCAAATATCTAAATATCTTACAATTTTATATTCATCCAAAATTTATCAAATGCTTAGCAAAATGGTGACATCTAGCACTACACCAAAAAGGTAAATTAGGAACACTAGGTGTTTTTCAATCTGGAACACTTATTTTTTGTACCTAGGTTCTGGAACGTAACAAAATAGTTCCAAATCAAAAAAGTGTTCCTAATATATTTTCTTTTAAATTCTAGAAAAATTATTTTTTAGGAACGTTTTAATATAGTTCCAAATACATTACAAATTGAAACCCCAATAACTTTTCTTTTATTCAGTTGTCCCAATTCTAAATTCTCTCCCAATTCTAAAAGCCCTCCCAAACTCCCTCCCAATTCCAAAATCCCTCCCTCCAAAACAAAATTCCATTTCCAAACTCCCTCCAAATTCTATCGCCCCCTCTTCTCTCCTCTCTGACCTGAGAACCCTCGCCACTCTTCAAGACCTCGCCTCTGCGACCTTCACACCACCCCCTCACTGCCAACCGCAGCGGATGAAGCCTAGCAAAGATCATGGATTGGAGGTGCGAGAAAAGTTTTAATCAGTTTGGTACTCTAAATATTTATGGTAGTTTTTTCTTGGTGAGATTTTTTTGTGATAGCTCAACTTCGGGGTATGAGTCCAACAATATTGAAATCTGATATATGAGTAAACACATACATGATTCTGTCTTCTACCGCTAAGTAAATCTTGGATAGGTTGATTTCCACATCTCGCATTGTCTGAAATCACAGGACCAACACCTCATGAGATCAATTGTTAGTAGTTAGAATTCCACAGAATAATCGAGCTGTTAACACCATCTTTATGCATTGCATAGAACGAAACTTCTAATGTAAGACCAATTGTATAGACATACATTATCTGAGAAATAGGAGTGGCTAATTAATAAGTTTTTTATTTTTCAGTTTTCCAACACTTGTGCTTAAGGACATGAACGTGTGTATGGTTGTTACCTGCTCCATATTTTGCTTAACTTTGGTCTCATGCAAGTTTTGTGATATGCATGTCATTGATTGCAGCTACTATTTTGGAGCTACTCATCAAGGGTGAGGTATGCATATAAAACCATCACTGTCTCTTTAGGCAGTCTTGCAGACTTCTTTTACCACCAACACCTTAAAAATAATCACTTGACTTATGAATTTAATTATTTATTTTCTTAAGATATGGAGGTTAATAATTACTCGTAGCATCTTTAAATTTCCTAATTTTTCTGCAGATATGAGTGACAAGGTCAAAGCTCTATCCCAATTTGTAAACTAAGAAAAAGAAATCTTTATCCCAATTAGTAGGCTGTGTTATAGTTGTCAAAGTCAAACATCATGCTCATGGTCATGATTATGTTTGATTTTGAATCTTTGAATAAGTAAATTGTTAGTCTGATATGAGTATACTTGTGTTGTTAAATTGACTTACCAAATCATTTGATTAAATTTGTGTTAAGTTTGATCATAGAGTCAATCAATTGATTTGTTGTGAATCATTAAATTTACCTATATTAAAGCTTGTTTTGATGTTACCTATATTACTTCATTTCACCTCAATTGAACTTCCCCTTGTGTAAATTGTGCATTTTTATATGTACAATGCCCTCTCCATCACACACATACTAACAATGTCATATGAATTTAGCAGGCTTCTCGTTCCTTCGATAAATCTAGGTTTTCGGAGATTTCAAGCGAGAATCAGGACCTGCCGAGCCCTGTTTCAGTACTAGAAGCACCATTCGAGGACGACACAAATAATATCACCCAACACTCTATAGCTACTATTTTTGGACACCCACTGGAGCAGAACATAGTATGTCTGAGGAAGACAGATTTTGTGTTTCATTCATTATGTATCTGGTGGTGTGAATGACTAATTGAAGTATCTTTATGTCAGCTCCCTTGGGGTTCTATAATTTGTAAGATATACAAAAGCAATCTGTGATAAGGGGGGTTGATTGAAGCCTTCGTCCTGTACCAAGAAGCCCTTGTGGACAATGTTTAAGATAATTACCTTTTCTTATTTATGACTTGTCTCTTGTTTTTTATGTAATGGTTTCCATTTTCTTTGATTTCAGAGGATCTTTGCATATGGTATATATATTAATTAATTTTATCCGAACATGAATGCTTTTCTACATTTCAACCCTGGAATATATTCTAGTCGATCTAGAGAAAATTAATCAGAAATGCTTTATTATGAATGCTTTATTAGTGTTCAGACTAATAAAGCATTCATAATAAAGCATTTCTGATTAATCTGAACACTAATAAAGCATTCATATTAATTGGATGAGTTCACTTGGGTGGTCCTAGACATAATTTTTTTGGGAGGTGACATATTTAGGCATGTTTAGTTAGAGGTTACTCTTCGAAAGTGTAAAAGTGTCACTTGCAGTATGTTGTAACGCAGTTCACTTGCAACATGTATGACTTTCCAAAATATGTTTAAATACAGTCCTTTTTGTACCCAGCAAAGTGAGGAGGATAATCTTCAGTATTTGGATATCATCCCATGTAAGTGATATACTAACCAATTTAATTATCAAACAGCCCCCAAGTTATATAATTACCAATTTAATCAACAAATAGCTCTCCAAAGTAAAATTAAAAGAAAAACGGCCAGTGTTTGCGGCCATCGCGACCAAAAGTTGATGTGAAGACGATCCCGCCTCCATGGTCTCCGGCCACCGTGGCCATTGCGGGCACATCGACGCTTCCCCACCCGGACCTGTTGACCCCATCCCCATGGCCTCTGATCCTTCACCAGACGTCATCGAGCAGACCCAAAGATGGCTCCCTCACCAGACGTCATCGCCCAAGATGGCTCCAGGCGACGGAGTTCGACATAATTGCTCAAATGTGGAGCCGATCCTCTTCCAGAGTGCTCAGATGTGGAAGTCGGTCGCTTGATTTGTCAGTTTCGTCTGGCTTGTTGAGCTCGACCAGGGTGGCCCGTGACTCATCGAGGATAGCTAGGGTGGCCGTGTGGCTCGTCGAGCTCGGCCAGGGTGGCCGCGTGGATCGTTGAGAATGGCCAGGGTGATCGCATGGCTCGTCAAGCTCGTCGTGGGGTGATAATGGGCTCCAGAATTTGCAGTAGCTCGTCCCCCACTTGCAGCCCACATCTCCACTTTTCAGCTGCAGGTGGAGAGCAAAAAAAAGGGAACAATAAGTAAAAGCTGTCAGAATAAAACCACTTGCATTGTAGATGCAACTACAACAAAAAATGAAAACTCGGTGGAGATGTGTCTGTAGAAGCATGAAAATTTCAGCAAATTGAGCCTTATACGCCCCAAGCCAAAGGAGGATATATGCACCCAAGTGAAGCTCCTATGTGTTCAAGTTACCATGTGAAGCTCATATGCGCCCATCATCCTGTGAAGCTCTATGCGTCCATCATCCTATGAAGCTCTATGTGCCCATCATCCTCTGAAGCTCTATGCGCCCAAACCACCCCTGTGAAGGAGGGCGCATAGCCTGAAATAGGGCTATGCGCCCAAGCCTGACTCGGTCAAAGCCATGATCAAAACGTCCACCGAAGCGCACGACCACGTCAGTCTCCACGATCAGTCGTGTACCGAAGCATGCGGCTACGTCAACACCACGACCAACCCACGATCTCAAAGTTTGTATGCGCCCACACCCTATGCGCCAAGGCAGGGTTATGCGCCCACATGAAAATAGTGTGTTTCCTTCATGTGTGTAACGCCCCAGTCCCAAAATACGTAGGACCAAGTACGTAGACATGCCAGCTGTATACATACAAAATACATGGACCTCGTATGTATACATAAGCTGTAAATGTAGTAATCCAAGACAACTAAATCTCATTCACAAAGATAAATAATGATATAAAGCAACTTTGAGTTTGTCATGTACACAATAGTTGGGCGGAGACAAAGTCCACTACCAACCAAATTAAATAGAGAAAAATATACAAGAAAAGAATTTAGCAAGCGAGAGCAAGTGACGAATCCAAGAGTAATCATCACGACGGAATAGAGCGCAAGCCATTGCCTTAACTAGAGCACCTGCAAGAAGTCGCGAAAACACACACCTGGGGAAAAACCAGGTCCTCAGAGGGACGTAACAAGACACATAATATCATGCCAATCACTGAATAAATAAGCTCAACATAAAAGTATGCATGTATAAAGGTTCCTAACCGTTCTATGTGAATTTCAATTTAGAGGACAACGTTCTACGCAGGGGCTGTCTCAAGCATGTAATAAAGAGTGGCCAACAAGTAGCGCTCATCCGAGACACTATCGACCGGGTAACACGTAGCGCTCATCCGAGACACTATCTCCCAAATGTGTGTAAAAAGTAGCCCCTACGCTAGTAGCTGTCCCCTCCCCCCAATGATACTATACGTGCATCGTAACCACGACACACCAACACGTGTCGTTTCCACAACACGGGTTTCTAATAGATAACTGTCAAGCCTTCTAACATGCATCTATTGACAGTTATTCCTACGCATGCGTACGGGTGATCAGCCAACACGCAAGTGACCACTACATGATACTCACAACTCTCACACACAACTCGTGTATAATCGTGACAAGTCAATGAGACACACACTAACTTTGATGGTAGTCCCTTAACACTAAGCCAATTTTATAAAATATAGTATTTTGTATCTACATATAATTAGAAAGAAACAACTTGAAATTTAACACAACATGCATGATATTGAGCAGGAAATTTAAACAGTAAAGGCAAGGTGTCTTGCCTGGTGTGTCTCCTGGAGTGGTGTGAAGGTCGAGCAAGCCCTGTTCTGTCCAATAGTCATGGTCGATGCAGCATGGTCTGGATTCACGAGAAAATATGAATGGACGGTTAGTCATGCTATGGGTGTTTAAGCAAGGAGAAATTGTGGAGATTACTTATACAAATTCCCAAAAACATTTATATGTAAATTCTTGAAAATACTTTGTATATATATATATATCAAATTTGAAATTAGTCAATTATACATCTAGATGAATACATGAAAATATCGAAATTCGTTTCTAGGATCATATATATATATATATATATATATATATATATATATATATACATATATATATATATATATATATATATATATATATATATATACATATATATATATATATATATATATATATATTGTAGAAAAGTAACTTTAGTCAATATATTTTACTATAGTAAAAACAATTTTTGGATATATATACGTTATCAAAAATAATACACTACTAATTTCTAGAAATAATAATATTATAATAATAATGCTAATAACAATATAGAAATAATAATTATGATAATAATGATAATAATAGTAAAAGTAATAATAACTAATAATGGTAATAATATTAATAATATCTTTAAGAATAATACTAGTAATAATAATAATAATAATAATAATAATAATTCTTTTACAAACAAAAATCAACCAAACAAAAGCTGCCCCTTTTCCCATGCTTATTCAGTGAGAAGAGAGAGAGAGAGAGCAAGAGATTAGAAATTGCGGGAGAGAGAGAGAGGAGAAGTGGAAAGAAAGGGTTTACCAGTGGAGATGGCGCCGGCGGTGGGTCGGCTCTTTGCCGGAGCGTGCGCATGTGGGCGGACCCGTGGCGGCGGCGGGCCGGACCGGCGGTGGCGGTCGCTCCAGTGGTTCGGAGGAGGCGGTGAAGAGGGTTTACAAGGGGCGGTCGGCTCCGGGGTTCTCGCCGGTGGAGCTCGCCGGGAGGCGAACAGGCGCAGGCGCCGGACACTGGGATGTGGGGCGGAGGAGAAATCCGGCAGCCCTCGCGGATCGATGGCCGGAGCTCGGCTGGGACGGCGCACCAGGAGTCGGAGGCGGAGAGTGGAGGTGAAGTCGGAGGGGGCGGATTCTTGTGCACGTGAGCAGGGCGGCGCGGTTCCGCGGCGGTGGTGGTGACGGTGGTTGGGTGGCAGCGATGTTGTGGGGACAGCAAAACACAGCGACGGCCCTGGCGTTGGCAACCAGCGGCGAATGCTGGGCGGACGGGCGCGCCGTGCGCTGGTCGGCGGGAACGGAGAGGACGTGGTCGGGCGCGGACAGGTGTGGTTTCGGTCCAACCTCTTTTCTTGTCTTCCTTTATTTGGTTGGGGTCGCCGGTTGATGGGGTCGCCGGCGACGAGGGATTCAGTGGTGGTGGTGACGAGGATGGTATGGGTGGATTCTGTGATGGCGGCGGGGTATTTCGATGGGGACGGTGAAGGTGGTTGAGGACGGGTGATGGTGGCCGGGTGGTGGTGAGCCAGGGGAGATGGCGGAGCAACGGTGGTGGTTGTATTCCTGGCGGTGGTGATGATGTGGTGGGGATGATGGCTCGTGTCGGGAGTGTCCGACACGATGGAGACGAATGTCCGGATTTGTCGGGCATGGAGAACCAGTGTATTTGTACAAATCTAAATATAGTAGATGGCAAGGCAAGGCACGGACACGATGCACGATATGATTGTGGTGGAAATTGGAGGAGTACCTCTCCTTATATAGGAGGTGGGAATGCCCAGTTGGATAATCATTAGGAGTAATTTAAACCCGGTTAGATAATTTAATTCAAAACAATAATCAAATCCAAATTTAATTTAAAAATCCAATTTAAAACTAGATAATCTAAATTCCATTTAAGTATACATTTTATCTTTTAACTATTTAAATTAATCCAAAAAATCAAATCGGGATTTAAAATGGCCACAATAAATTTAAAATATATTTTCCAAAAATAGTAATAACAATAATTTCGAAAATAATAATATTTCTAATTATCTTTTTGAATAATAAAATATTACTTATAATAATTTTGAAAATGAAATTATATATATGAATTAAAATTTATTTACCTCATGCTAAGAATATTTGCAAAAGAAATAGTTTTATAAATGGCCACTACTAATAAGATAGCACTAATATAATTAAATAAAAATAATAAGTTTGGCCATCTCGATAAGATACTTTTCACAATACAAATAATTATTATAATATATAAATAAAATAAATATTTTTCAAGAATATGTACGCTCGCACATATTCGTACTCGTCGAGCATTCACGGTTAAACGTAATTTGCGCGCAATGTACAATACGACTACGCGGCGTACAAAAATTTTAAAATAGTACAAAAATATATAGTAAAAATTTAGGGGTTTTACATCCTACCCAACTTATAAGAATTTCGTCCTCGAAATTTAGGAATAGGTAGGGTTCAAGAGTTTAACGATAAGAAAGTATGAGCTATTCATTTGGCGAGGCAAGGAAGCGGTGTTTGTCATAAATGTGCAATTAGGAAGTTATGAATTTGTTAAATAGGGAAATAATTCACAAATATGGTAATGGGCGAGGGTCACTAGCTAAGACATTCATGGTAACACAATTTGAGAAATAATAAGGCATTAGGTGGATCAAGGGAACAACTTAGGAACTTGGAAGGTATGGTTCCTTGAGAAAACATGGTCGTTTGGGTTTAGGTTTGATTGGGACAATGATTTGATCCATTCTTAAATCTTAAGAATGATTAGAGAATCGTGATAATGAATCTAGTGTCACGAGGATGATGATTAATCCAAGATGGGGTTTCAGTCAAATCGGTTGGTAACTGACTAACCATCTCAGCAATAGACAGCGAACAACTAAGAGAATATCAAGTATGGGTGTTTGTCTTTCTAAAAGAGGCGAAAGGCAAACATAAAGAGTTCGAAGAAGGCATTATCGAATTCAAATGAGTGGTTCAAAGATGGCTGAATAAGTATCAATAGAATTGCCAAGGCAGTCGCGGGTGAGACTCTAAGGCCAAGTTTATCTATGTCTCTATCCACGTTTTGAGCAATATACAAAAGCGAACCAAGTGTACTATGGTTGATCAGACCATAATACGTCGGTTCTGATTAGACAATGTATTAGTGGACGCCCACATTAAACATATGTCATGATCAAGCTTTGATAAAGAATAAGCTTGCAAAGCTAAGCTATTTTAGCATCATAGGTAGATACAATAATAAGTAAAGGGTAATGATGGAAGAAATCAATTAGTCCAAGATCTTATAAATCCAAGTTCTGCCCGAAATTTGGGCCTATGCAGTCGGTTTGGTTGACTAGATAAGTTAGGGTCCACTAAATTCTATAGTCTAAGTGAAGCCATCAATATGGTCCACAAGGAAAAGGTTGGTTAGGTCGTGAGGTATTCTACACAATTTACAAGAGTTAGACTAGTAGCGTGATGGAACAATGGGTCAAGCAATCAAATACCACAAGGTTAAGCATTTTTAAGGAGAACATGATTATGTCGGGTCGAACGAATTGACTCGAGGTTGAGTCTCATCTAAAATTAAAAAGTATATTGATTTCATGGTAAGGATTAGAGTTCAGTCTTTTTGCCCCGATAGTCGTATAAAAATAGAGTATAAGGAGGCGGGTTTTAGTGGGACATGATATACCTACATGAAGGTAGACTTGTCTAGGTCTTGCATGTGGAATTTGTTGGATGGAAACGCCTAATATTGTGCTCCAATTATCCAAGTCACGGTAAGGCATGCAAAAAGGTCTAGAAAAAAAAGTGGGAGTTGATGAAGTGAATATTAATGCATACCTTTTAGGAAGATCATGTGGAAGCATAAGGTAAAACTAATTAAGGAATATAGTAAAACAGTTTATGGACGCAGCTTCTAGAGAGAAGATGGTCTCCTAGATGAATACAATCAAGGAACGTTCGACTCAGATTTCAAAGTTGCAATGGTTAGAGGGTCACGAAGAAAGGTCGGATAAGTCAAGATTGAGATATAATTATGGTTGGTTAGATGATTAACTACACCTGAGCATCCAATCATGTCCACAGAGGAGATGGCAATTCATAGGTAAATTAATACATATAGGGTTTGTTTCCATGACATGGGAGTTCGTAGAAGTTTTCCTCAATCATCTACCAAATGATCATAACTGTTTAAATTATTTCTACTAACTCTTGAGATAACTCTTATCATATCTATAAGGCAATCCGAAACTTAGGCTCAATATTTTAATCAACTCAAAACCTTTTGTCGCAAGTAAAATCGCACTAATTGTATCAACTTGAATTCCTATTCCAATATGTCCCCATATTTTCTAAAAACCTTCACAACCAAAACTTATAGTCGTAAAAATCTAAATAATTTTATGACATAATCAAAGTCTTTTAATCAATTTCAAATAGGCTTTATCTTATCAAACGTACCACATTCTCTCGTCATAACAATACCATAACCAAAAATCCTCAAGACCTTGAGATACCTCTTAGTATATCCCAATTCAATCTACATACTCATTTTATTTCTTTTACCAAGACTTTTATTATTCATATTTGAAACTTCTAGATCAAAGTGAATTTATAGTTCATAATCATAAGACTTTCATATCCTTCAAAATATATTAAACCAAACTTTTACTTTTATATCTCAAAATTTAACATCTTATAATTTATAAGTCGTACGACCTTCAAGTTTGAAACCTCAAGCTCTCTAATACACCGTAAATCATAAACCCTCCACAAAATCATATCTTTAAAATTCTAAAACACTTTAATAAATTCGAGATAAACTTAACATATCCAATCTTTAATCGTAAATCGTGTGTCACAACTTCAAGATGTTTCTCAAATCGGTTAAATAATTCATAAACTAATTTGCAATTTCCAAAAAATCATGAATCATAAATTTGTTTCCTCTATCTAGCTATTCTCTTGTGTATACCACATTGTAGTAGCAAATAAATTTTTAACTATCCTTCGAAGGCGGTATTATGCTACTACCCAACTTGGAATTGACTAATCCTTAGAATCATACTTTCAGGAAAAATGTCTTTATAACTCAAATAAGACCCCACTGTACACTAATTGTCAATGTAATCTTCCTAGCCATGTGTTTGACCTATGAGCATATAATAGTGTAGTCATCCTACCAAGCTCGAGACTAAGAATTTACGGTAGAAAGAGTCAAGCAAGATGCAAATCAAGGAGGTCGAACGAGAGTTCGGAATTTGAAGTCAAGAAAGGAAGTCAAGTAGGTGGATGAGATTCTAAATTCTAATCCTATATTGCAGGCCCGTTCGGTACAGTCATGTAACCGAAACGACAAACTTGACCTGCATGGGCCACCACAAAAACATGTAACGCCCCAGTCCCAAAATACGTAGGACCAAGTACGTAGACATGCCAGCTGTATACATACAAAATACATGGACCTCGTATGTATACATAAGCTGTAAATGTAGTAATCCAAGACAACTAAATCTCATTCACAAAGATAAATAATGATATAAAGCAACTTTGAGTTTGTCATGTACACAATAGTTGGGCGGAGACAAAGTCCACTACCAACCAAATTAAATAGAGAAAAATATACAAGAAAAGAATTTAGCAAGCGAGAGCAAGTGACGAATCCAAGAGTAATCATCACGACGGAATAGAGCGCAAGCCATTGCCTTAACTAGAGCACCTGCAAGAAGTCGCGAAAACACACACCTGGGGAAAAACCAGGTCCTCAGAGGGACGTAACAAGACACATAATATCATGCCAATCACTGAATAAATAAGCTCAACATAAAAGTATGCATGTATAAAGGTTCCTAACCGTTCTATGTGAATTTCAATTTAGAGAACAACGTTCTACGCAGGGGCTGTCTCAAGCATGTAATAAAGAGTGGCCAACAAGTAGCGCTCATCCGAGACACTATCGACCGGGTAACACGTAGCGCTCATCCGAGACACTATCTCCCAAATGTGTGTAAAAAGTAGCCCCTACGCTAGTAGCTGTCCCCTCCCCCCAATGATACTATACGTGCATCGTAACCACGACACACCAACACGTGTCGTTTCCACAACACGGGTTTCTAATAGATAACTGTCAAGCCTTCTAACATGCATCTATTGACAGTTATTCCTACGCATGCGTACGGGTGATCAGCCAACACGCAAGTGACCACTACATGATACTCACAACTCTCACACACAACTCGTGTATAATCGTGACAAGTCAATGAGACACACACTAACTTTGATGGTAGTCCCTTAACACTAAGCCAATTTTATAAAATATAGTATTTTGTATCTACATATAATTAGAAAGAAACAACTTGAAATTTAACACAACATGCATGATATTGAGCAGGAAATTTAAACAGTAAAGGCAAGGTGTCTTGCCTGGTGTGTCTCCTGGAGTGGTGTGAAGGTCGAACAAGCCCTGTTCTGTCCAATAGTCATGGTCGATGCAGCATGGTCCGGATTCACGAGAAAATATGAATGGACGGTTAGTCATGCTATGGGTGTTTAAGCAAGGAGAAATTGTGGAGATTACTTATACAAATTCCCAAAAACATTTATATGTAAATTCTTGAAAATACTTTGTATATATATATATATCAAATTTGAAATTAGTCAATTATACATCTAGATGAATACATGAAAATATCGAAATTCGTTTCTAGGATCATATATATATATATATATATATATATATATATATATATATATATATATATATATTTTGTAGAAAAGTAACTTTAGTCAATATATTTTACTATAGTAAAAACAATTTTTGGATATATATACGTTATCAAAAATAATACACTACTAATTTCTAGAAATAATAATATTATAATAATAATGCTAATAACAATATAGAAATAATAATTATGATAATAATGATAATAATAGTAAAAGTAATAATAACTAATAATGGTAATAATATTAATAATATCTGTAAGAATAATACTAGTAATAATAATAATAATAATAATAATAATAATAATAATAATAATAATAATAATAATTCTTTTACAAACAAAAATCAACCAAACAAAAACTGCCCCTTTTCCCATGCTTATTCAGTGAGAAGAGAGAGAGAGCAAGAGATTAGAAATTGAGGGAGAGAGAGAGAGGAGAAGTGGAAAGAAAGGGTTTACCAGTGGAGATGGCGCCGGCGGTGGGTCGGCTCTTTGCCGGAGCGTGCGCATGTGGGCGGACCCGTGGCGGCGGCGGGCCGGACCGGCGGTGGCGGTCGCTCCAGTGGTTCGGAGGAGGCGGTGAAGAGGGTTTACAAGGGGCGGTCGGCTCCGGGGTTCTCGCCGGTGGAGCTCGCCGGGAGGCGAACAGGCGCAGGCGCCGGACACTGGGATGTGGGGCGGAGGAGAAATCCGGCAGCCCTCGCGGATCGATGGCCGGAGCTCGGCTGGGACGGCGCACCAGGAGTCGGAGGCGGAGAGTGGAGGTGAAGTCGGAGGGGGCGGATTCTTGTGCACGTGAGCAGGGCGGCGCGGTTCCGCGGTGGTGGTGGTGACGGTGGTTGGGTGGCAGCGATGTTGTGGGGACAGCAAAACACAGCGACGGCCCTGGCGTTGGCAACCAGCGGCGAATGCTGGGCGGACGGGCGCGCCGTGCGCTGGTCGGCGGGAACGGAGACGACGTGGTCGGGCGCGGACAGGTGTGGTTTCGGTCCAACCTCTTTTCTTGTCTTCCTTTATTTGGTTGGGGTCGCCGGTTGATGGGGTCGCCGGCGACGAGGGATTCAGTGGTGGTGGTGACGAGGATGGTATGGGTGGATTCTGTGATGGCGGCGGGGTATTTCGATGGGGACGGTGAAGGTGGTTGAGGACGGGTGATGGTGGCCGGGTGGTGGTGAGCCAGGGGAGATGGCGGAGCAACGGTGGTGGTTGTATTCCTGGCGGTGGTGATGATGTGGTGGGGATGATGGCTCGTGTCGGGAGTGTCCGACACGATGGAGACGAATGTCCGGATTTGTCGGGCATGGAGAACCAGTGTATTTGTACAAATCTAAATATAGTAGATGGCAAGGCAAGGCACGGACACGATGCACGATACGATTGTGGTGGAAATTGGAGGAGTACCTCTCCTTATATAGGAGGTGGGAATGCCCAGTTGGATAATCATTAGGAGTAATTTAAACCCGGTTAGATAATTTAATTCAAAACAATAATCAAATCCAAATTTAATTTAAAAATCCAATTTAAAACTAGATAATCTAAATTCCATTTAAGTATACATTTTATCTTTTAACTATTTAAATTAATCCAAAAAATCAAATCGGGATTTAAAATGGCCACAATAAATTTAAAATATATTTTCCAAAAATAGTAATAACAATAATTTCGAAAATAATAATATTTCTAATTATCTTTTTGAATAATAAAATATTACTTATAATAATTTTGAAAATGAAATTATATATATGAATTAAAATTTATTTACCTCATGCTAAGAATATTTGCAAAAGAAATAGTTTTATAAATGGCCACTACTAATAAGATAGCACTAATATAATTAAATAAAAATAATAAGTTTGGCCATCTCGATAAGATACTTTTCACAATACAAATAATTATTATAATATATAAATAAAATAAATATTTTTCAAGAATATGTACGCTCGCACATATTCGTACTCGTCGAGCATTCACGGTTAAACGTAATTTGCGCGCAATGTACAATACGACTACGCGGCGTACAAAAATTTTAAAATAGTACAAAAATATATAGTAAAAATTTAGGGGTTTTACAATGTGGGCGTATAACATCATTCCCGGTCAAAAACGACTATAAAAGGGGGTCTCATCCCTCTTCAAAACACAGAACGGGAAGCATTTTTAAGAGCCAAATTGATGCACTTCTTGCCAGTGAGCCGAGAGTTAGCAATTTTCTTAGGTTTTCTCCCACTTTTGTAATCGGAGTGTCAACAGAGTAAAGGAGCAACTGTCGCTCGATCTCCATCGTCCTATTCCCTAGAATTCTTTTTTGTACTCGGGAATCCTCAGTGCAGGATCTCTCAGGCGTACTCAATTTGTGGTACCTTGTGCCAATAAAGAAAAGATAGTGTTTCTTCTTCTTTTTTTATCCACAAAAATGGCAACTCTACTGGGGACTACCTTTTTCCTCTGACGAGAAGGTGGTGACGCAATCCGATACCGACAAAGTGGAAAGCACTCAGAAGATGCTGATCGTAAAATTCGATCAGCAGGCGTTCAAAGAGATGCTCTCGAGGGACGGATCTACCCCCTCAAAATCAGCGAAGCCAAACAAGTCTAGCAAGACTTGGCTTCCGAAGGCTCGTTGCGCATATCCTGCTAGTATTATAGCGGATATGCAGCCGGAAGACTCTGTCACATGGGCGCATGACTCTGCCACAGAAGTTCTCCAAATGGAGAAGGCTCACATCGTTCCGGGCTCTACTAGCCCAGTGACTTCTTCCTTCTGCAACCAACAACAGAGTGTTCGACACTCGAGACTTGGCAGAAGAAAATACTACGATGCCAAGAATCGGGATGTGCGACATTGGCCAAACTCGACGAGGCTCACAAACGAAGGAGATAAAACTGGAAGAAAACAGCGCTGCTCCACCAAGCATATGCACAAGGGAGTGTTTGGGTGCATATCCCCAACCAGAACACTTCTGTCTTCAGCAGGTTGGGCATCCAAGGTCATGCGTCCAAGGCTATGCGCCCAAAGGGCTCACTGGATCCATACTATCCGCCCATATCAAGGAGACTCAAACATGCTGTCAAAAAGCATGTGCCCAAGCCCAGTCTCCAAGGCCTATACGCCCACAGCAAAAAGACAGGCCCCAACGTGTATAGCATGGGACTGTCTTCAAGGACATCACAGAACTTAGGTGTGGGGGTTGCCCCTGCACATGAACTAAGTCTGGATGCGCCAACTCTCCTTACGAACCCGCATGCAAAGCTTGACGATGCATGCAACATGGGTTATAAGGCACAACTCCCTTCCGCTGACTTACGCGACATGATAAATCATAATCCTAAAGCGAGGGAGGACATAACAATCTATAGTGAACACCCGTTCACTAGTATTGTTATCAACTGTTGTTGCTCCAAAGTAACAAGAGTACCTCAGAGAAAGTTCGTGTTTCGACGGCTGCACTTCTCTGACGATGAGAAGCCGCTATGTGTCTCATCCAACATGGCTTCATGGGGTCCTCCTTATGGAAGCCCCAATCAAAGACGGTGGACCACGAATCCAACTTTCTCTTTCAGGTCCGCGAGAAGAAGAAGATGCAGTCTACTAATAGATGGCCAGTAGGCTGTCACATCTGAAGGAGTCTATATGGGTACTCGGTCAAAGGCGAGATTTCGTATAGATGACGAAGACTCCCAAGCTGGGGGTAGTATTCCTTCAGAGTCTAAAGCGGATGACCTTCATACTGGGGGTAGCCTTCCAGAGGACGACGATCCCTCCGAGTCGGATGGTGACTATCTACCTTCCTTACCTGAAGATGAGGGAGTTGTCAACTCGGAGACAGACATTATCAGCACCAGTTGTACTGTTTCCTCTGTTCATCCTCGTATGTTATCTACATACATGGCAGATGGAGAAAGACATGAAGAAGCTAATGATCAGACCAGCAAACGGCTAGAGGGTCTTGAAACAGCATTCGCCAAGATCACCGATATGCTTACCAGTATCATGGCGGTTCAAGCTGCTGGGGCTGTTCCTCCACCTCAACAAAATATCTCGACTCACGCTAGTTCAGCACATAGCAACAACCCTCCTTTCCTACAAAAGGAGTATCATTCCGTTGCTCCACCTCCAAATCTTACAAATATTGGAGGTGGTCCTTCGCCAACGACGCCTGACAACCGTTCAGCAGCTGTTTCCTAACACGTGTTCGATCAACAGGATGCAATTGATTCCCTGGTCGCCCATCTCGATACCATCTCACATAAAGATGAGCTTCAGAAGATGGGGATATCTCAACCGTATCCCCCTGAGTGGGAGAATGCCACTTGCCCTCCCAACTACAAGCCGCTGACGCTGAATTCATTTGACGGGTTGACTTCTCCTCGTCAACACATGACGTACTTCAACACGCAGACTCTATACTTGCCCAGAGGCGATCCAATCTTATCGAAGCTGTTTATTAGCACCTTACAGGGGGTAGCTTTCGAATGGTTCTGTAGTCTGCCTGACGGATGTATCAATTCATTTAAAGACTTGGAGAGGTTGTTCCTCAATAGGTTTTATGAGAGTGGCATGCATGTTAGTATGTCCACTCTCATCGAGACCAAGCAAAGGAGGACTGAGTCTGTCATCGCCTTCATCGAACGCTTCAAGAGGCTAGCACTGAAGATGCCCTTCGGTATACCAGACTCAGAACTTATGGATACCTGTCGACATAACTTCCTTTCCATGGTGAAGTTTTGTCTGGGTATACATAAGTATGATACATGGCCCACTTTCATTGGGGCCACTGATGCTGCTGAAAATGACATTCCTAACCTGGAACTACTGGGGTTGAAAATACCCAAATCCGAAGACAAGGGCAAGCATCCTCAAACTATCCCTGTCCGCAGGGGTAAAGGAAAAGAAGTCCTGAAGGTCGACACATCCAAATGAGCTTCCAATTCTCAGGGCGCCTCCGACAAGCCTAAGGAGACCTTCTCCTTTGATGAAGACGATGTCATTACCATCTTTCATACATTGATAAAGGGTAATAAACTGACATTGCCTCCACCACGACGTCCTGCAGAGGCGAACCAGCTCAACGATCCCAAGTACTGTCTCTATCATCAGTACGTGCATCACTCTACCAAGGACTGCATCATCCTGAAAAAGAAGATACAATAGCTTATCGACAGCCAAGTGATCAACCTCGAAGCTGAAGACAAGGTCGTATCTTCTAACATGATCTCCCTTCAGTTTGGTGACTTTCCTCCTACAGAGGTCCCAGACGGCGTGGTCCCGATTCCCAAGGCAATAATAGAAGTCGTCAACCTACCGCCAGCTCGCAAATCAACCTTGGTGCCACTCACGACTGAACGTGGTGAGATCATGTGGGTCCATTTGGACCTTATGCAAGAAGTGATGCAGGGGGTGGTACCTCCCAAAGCAAAAAGGGGCAAGAAGTACAAGTCATGCCATATGGTATCTTCTCCCATCTACGAGGTTCTATCTGGCGAGATGCGATCAGAAAAGACTTATCTTCGGACATACGACCCCCCACAAGAAGAAGCAGTACCCTCTCAACCTCCTGCTGCCCCCACAAGCTCAAAAGTCAGCCCGTCTAAGCCTTCAACTTCGGACAAAGCCAAGCAGAAAGAGACGCGGTTTGACAAGTCTCTGAAGGCGCTAACTCCCGAAGGCATGGATCGGCCCTACAACTTTGACATACTGGCACAGCTAGCCAATACACCTGCCAGATTGTCTCTGTTTGATCTGTTGCGACTCTCCAAAGAAACGCGGAGGGCCTTAAGTGAGGCATTATTACGTGCCGACTCGTATCTCGCTGAATCAAAGCCCCCGCTGAAGACCTTGTCTCATGTCCTCACTGCCACAGCACTATGGAAGTGGTGCCCAACATCACCTTTTCACAGGATGACATGCTACTCAAAAACAATCGTCATGATAGACCCCTGTACTATACAGGGTATATCGGGGCGATCAAGGTGGATCACATGTACATCGATCCAGGATCCTTCCTCAGCATCATCCCTAGAAGTTTGCTTCAAATTCTGGGGATCCCTCTGCACAAGCTATCTGCAACCAACACAACTATCATGGCTTTCAATGCTGGTCGAAGCTATCCGCTGGACAAGATCCGTCTCAAATGCCAGATTAGTGATCTCCGAACGGAGGTTTCCTGCTATGTGATTGATGCCAACGTATCCTATAACGTCTTGTTAGGACGTCCATGGATACACTAGAACATGATCGTTCCTTCCACACTACATCAGTACTTCAAGTACGTCAACAGCGATGGTGTCGTGAAGACGAAGTTTGCTGATGTCGATCCTTTTAAGGGCATCGAAGCTTACTGTGGGGATTCGGTACTTTACCAATCTCAGGCCCCCAAGGATGATGGCAACAAAGCTGACAATGAAGCTGAAGCAAGTCCATCCTCCAATGATGGTCCTCTGATTATCCGAGTCAAAGGACGTACTACTCCAAAAAGTACTCCGAAGCCTCTCACAATCTGGATGAAAAAAGAAGAACCCTGACAAGGTCAAACCATTGACCATCACTCTCAGTAAAACACCCCGGAAGGAACCTACTGATGCTCGTCCTTCCAACCCTGAAGAATTACCCTACGTGGTGAATTCGGCCAAGACTGTGGCTCCTCTTCTAGATGATGATCCTCTCAATGAGTATATCAATACTCATAATAATGTACCTTCTACGAATGATGTTATCCTTGAAGAAGAACTTGCGTATTTCCTTAGTAAAGGTTTATCTTTGAATTACTTCGATGTCTATCAATCTGTAAACCACTACATAAATACGATATAGGCTCTAGAGAACGGCATAGGACCACACCTCTGCATGCCGATCATGATGCCTTACCTGCAGGAAAAAGTTTACCCAGAAGATATCCTTTACTTCATCGTTCCAGCCAGAAAGAAGAATGAAGAACTAATCATCTTCGGTCGTATAATTGGCGAGAGACAGTTCATTCCAGACTCTACTTCTCCCAAGCATAACACAAAAGCTGACTATGACTCTGAAAAAATACAACTTTTTCGATATAGTTGGCAGGCCAAGAATATCATCCAGAACATAGAATATGACATCAAAAGCGACTAGGGGCTAAATTACGGCCGGGGACGACGATTGCCAATACGACACTTTGCTCCTTCCAGCAAACCTGAGAACTACTATCAACGAAACGGTGGTGGTTTGGGCTATGTCACTCCTCCAACAACTCCCGAAAGATCACATGATGAAGCAGATCGTTGTTCTCATTCTCCTGATTCCTCTCTCTGGGACTCAGACTCCAGCATTGGCGACATATTCAAGACAACTCTGTCCGTCAACATGGTTTTCGTTGACCAAATTGCAGACGATGACCAATCAATCGAGCTTGAACAATAGGCTCAAAAGATGGATACTAGGTGGGAGCTACGCTTCGAACAACGTGAACCACCTACCGAAGACGAAGTCATCCAAGTCATCTAGGAGATGAAGCATCTTTCAAACCAATCTTCATCAGCAAAATTCTATCTGACAACGAACGCCAATCTCTTATACAGCTTATAAGAGAATACATCGACATCTTCGCATGGAGCTATGAAGACGTGCCAGGCTTGGACCCTAAAGTCGCCATGCACCGCCTGAATATTTCGTCTAAAGCTAAGCCGGTGAAGCAGCAACAATGACGATTCCGACCAGACGTCATGGAAGCCATCGAGAATGAAGTCAAGAAGCTCATTGCCAGTGGATTCATTCGCGAAGAACAACATCCAGACTGGGTTGCCAACATCGTCCCAATCATGAAAAAGAACGGTAAAGTTCGAGTTTATATCGATTACCGTGATTTGAACTCTGTATACCCGAAGGACAAGTTCCCTCTACCAATCACCGACGTAATGATCGACGATACTTGCGGCTTCGAGCGAATGTCGTTCATGGATGGGTTCTCAGGCTACAACCAGATCAAGATGTTCCTAGACGATGAGAAGTACACATCTTTTCAAACACCATTGGGGGTATACTGCTATACGGTGATGTCCTTCGGATTAAAAAATGTAGGGGCAACATACCAGCGAGCCATGAACACAATTTTTTGCGATCATTTGCGTAAAACAGTAGAGTGCTACGTAGACGATATCGCAGTTAAAAGTCGTCTCAAGGGCAACCACCTCCAAGACTTGAGAACGGTGTTCGAACTAATGCGTGCACACCAACTCAAGATGAATCCAACCAATTCTTTTCTGGAAGTCTCCAGCGACAAGTTCCTTAGTTTCGTCATCACTTCAAAGGGTATACATCTGGACTCGGAGAAAGTGAAGGCTATCCTCGATATGCATCCTCCAAGAAACCTCAAAGAGCTACGCGAACTACAAGAAAGGCTAGCCTACATCAGACGATTCATTTCGAACCTCTCTGGAAGGTGTCAAATATTCACTCAGTTCATGAAGAAAGGCGTATCTTTCGTTTGGACTGAACAATGTCAACGCGCGTTCGACGACATCAAGGCGTATCTCACAAGCCCTCCAGTATTGGTAGCTCCAATAATGGGAAAGCCTTTCTTACTGTATGTCCGTGCTATGGACCATTCTCTTGGCGCCTTCCTAGCTCAGAAGAATGAAGGCGGCCATGAACAGGCAATCTACTACCTCAGTCGCACAATGGTGGGTGCCAAACACAGATACACACCTGTGGAGAAGGAATGCCTTGCACTAGTATTTGCCATCCAGAAGATACGCCACTACGTGTCTGGGCAGACTATCCACATCATATCTAAAGTCAACCCACTCAGAATACTTATGACTAAATTGGGCTCTCTCAATTCCCGTTTAGCTACATGGGCAATGCTATTGACTCCATACGATATGATCTTTGTTCCTCAGAAGACAGTAAAAGGCCAAGCATTAGCTGATTTCCTGGCAGCTCATCCGGTGCCAGAATCGTCCAAACTCTACGACGAAATCTCCAACGAAGTGGTGGAGTCTAACACTGCAACTGAAGAAATCCCCATTTGGCGAATGTTCTTTGACGGCGCATCAAGAACAGGACCCAAAGGAAACATCGTGGCTGGAGTAGGTGTCGTGCTCGTGTTACCTGATCATCTGGTTATACACCGTGCATATTCTCTCATGGAACCATGCATCAACAACGTGGCCGAATATAATGCTCTATTAATCGGCCTACAATTGGCAAAGCAACTGGAAGTTGACTATCTAGAAGCTTACGGCGATTCCAAGCTAATAGTTAGTCAGGTCCGAGGGGATTATGAAGTTCGCCATGAAGATCTCATCCCCTACCACAGAGCAACAATTGAGTTGGCATCTACTTTCGCTGGATTCTTCATCGAGCACGTACCTCGACTACAGAATATTGAAGCAGATGCTTTAGCCGGTCTCGTTGCTTCCTTGACCGTTCCTACCAATACTCAATAGTCGATCACAGTGTCTGGTCGAGAACTATTCTGTATGAAAAATGCCTTGCATATTCATCATTGTTACGCATCGGAAATAAAAGTCGATATTAAAGACTGGAGATTCCTCTTCATAGACTACGCTGTCTATGGAATCCTCCCCGAGGACCCGAAGGAAGAAGTATCCATCCAAAGGCGATCCCTCGGATTTTACTACGACACAGCTACCAAGATGCTGTATCGACGCTCTTTCGACGGGCTACTGTTACGATGCTTATCAGACACATAAGCCAAACATGCACTCCGGGAGGCGCACGATGGAGTTTGCGGTGCACATCAACCAGGCCCCAAATTACATGATCACCTCAAACGAATGGGTTATTACTGGCACACAATGATAGCAGATGTTGTTGAATATGCAAAAAAAAGTGTAGAGCTTGTCAGTTCCATGCCGATTTCATTCATCAACCTTCGGAGTTTCTACATTCGACGGCACCATCTTGGCCGTTTGAAGCCTGGGGCATGGACGTCATAGGACCAATCAGCCCGCCATCCTCTAAAGGACATCGGTTCATCCTAGCCATAATCGATTACTTCTCCAAATAGGCGGAAGCTATACCGCTCACCGAAGTGAAGGCATCGAACGTGATTAGTTTTATCAAACATCACGTCATCTACCACTTCGGCCTACCTCGCAGGATCATCCATGACAATGGTCCATAGTTCGTAAGCAATGCATTCTATCGGTTCTGCAATAGGAATCGAATCCAGAATATAGCCTCTATTGCCTACAATCTAGCGGCTAACGGGCTAGCAGAAGCCTTCAATAAAACTATCATAAAACTTCTCAAGAAGTTCGTGTCTTCAAACAAGCGCGATTGGAATGAGAAGCTCGGTGAATTTCTATGGGCCTATCGTACAACGGTCCGGACTCCAACAGGCAGTACGCCATTCTCTCTGGTTTATGGGAGCGAAGCAGTTCTTCCTCTAGAAATCCAGATTCCTTCTCTTCGAGTAGCCTTAGCCAGCAAGTTGACTACAGATAAAAGCTACCGTCTGCGACTCCAGGAGCTCGAAGCGCTAACGAAAAATGCTTGTTAGCTCAGCAGCACATTGAGCTATACCAAGTACGCCTTTCCAGAGCCTTCAACAAAAAGGTGAAGGAAAGAATCTTCCAAGTCGGTGATCTAGTCTTAGCAGTGAGAAGACCAATGGTCATGACGCACAAAACAAAAGAAAAATTTCAGCCTAAATAGGAAGGTCCTTTCATCACAAAATCAGTGTATTCTAATGGTGCGTACCGACTAACCAAGCCTGATGGTGACTTGCTCATGATGCCTATCAACGACAAGTTCCTGAAAAAATACTGTGTAACCTTTTTACGTAATATTCACATATCTTCAGTCATGTAAATGTACAGTGCGATGTTTACATGATTCAAAAAAAATTTATCTAACTATTATCCATATTTCAAGAGTCTTGAATACTCCCTGGATAATAGGTCCTCTAAAATATTTCCCCAGTGGAATCATTTCCATTTTTGACTCTGTCCAAACTCGGTTTGACGAAAACAAGTCACGTCCTTATTACCTCTGAATTATTTTCTGATAATTATTTCTCCAGTGGAATGATTAAATGTTTTGCCACATCCACATAACCTCTGAGCAAAGCAGTCATCAAGGATAGTCACGTCAATATTACCTCTGAATTATCCACTCTCTCCTAATGCTATATATCTTTCCACGTCCATATTATCTCTGGTCAGATATAGAACATCCTCTGCTATAACGTCCATATTACCTCTACTAGCAGCTTCATTCAACTTATTATCTATATTCGAATAACTTGAATATAAAATGGATAATAGGTCCACATCAAAATTCCCCAACAGAATACCCACCAGAAATATCCTTGCTACATACACAAATACTTTATTAGGCCCTCTAATACAAGCACCACAAATACCACAAACAAAGAATGGAGTGAATGTATTCTGTTTATTCAAAATCAGTAACATTCACAGGACTACATCTCGTGAGCAAATCAAAAAGTTCTTCATCTCTTCATCTGGATGAGAAGTAAAGGATTACATTGATGACCAAAAGAAACGAAACGTAAACTTCAGCTAAGGACAGACAGAAATACCAAGACAAAATGCAAACATTTATGGGGACCCACGAATCCTAGTTGTGGTGAGGCATATACCATTCCCTCAACCATTTCGCATATGAAGGGTCTATGTGATCAAGGTCCGCGGCCGGGGCAGGAAGGTTAGAACTCCCAGTGCTACTACCCTCTGACTTATGCTCCTCCTTTACAACAGCTTCAATCTTGGGAGAGGCGACATCTCCTCCTTCACAACGGTCTCAGCCTTCGGCATGGATGCTGCAAGAGTCAAAGACAGAAGAGAAAGTCAGACTCAGAAATCTGCAGGAAAAGCTAAGTGCTGGAAGACTCTTATGCGCCCAAAGGGCTATGCGCCCAAAGGGATATGCGCCCAAAGGGATATGCGCCCAAAGCAAGTGGACGCATAACACACGAACAGTACGTGGGCGCATAACATGTCATAGCACGTGGGCTCATAACATGGCAACATGTGGGCGTATAGCTCACCATAGTGTTGGCACATGACTTCTATGAGCGCATAATGATGCCCATAGAAGTATGTTGCCTTGCGCGCAAGCGTCCAGGAAGAAAAAAAGTTTAAGCATCGCAAATTAACGCCCGAGACTTTGTTTTTTGAAGCATGCCCTCACCCAGAATCGGGTCCTGGACTACCGAGGACGCTGCCGCAGGAGAAGAGCCACTCGGTGCAGCCCCCTTGCCCTTCGCAGATCTCTTCGCGACCTTGGGAGACATAGTTCTCAAAGAAAGAATATGAAGAGTTTTCTGAAAAATTCTAAGTGAAGGGAATAATGAGCTCTCTCTCCTTCAGGACCTATTTATAGGCACAAGCCGCTTCCTATGCGCCCACTAAGCTTTATGCGCCTATGCGCCCATTGCGCAGTATGCACCCACAATGGCCTATGCGCCCACGTGAATAACCATCTCTTTGCACACTATGCGACTGCCACTTGCTGACGTAGACAACGTATGAAGGATGGACCTCTTCAAATTCTACTCCGATGAATCTGTCAGTTCAGATTTCAAGAAAGATCTCAACAGTCGTATCTCCCTGATAGGCTGGCCAAACGCTATGTGCCCAAGGAAAGAAGCCGTTCTATGCGCCCATTGCATCACAAAAAGATAGTCCATGCTTCTTTCAAAGTATTTCGAACTTGTTCAAGTATCGAAAACTTTGAAGGGGGTCTTGTAGAAGCATAAAAATTTCCAGCAAATTAAGCCTTATGCGCCCAAAGCCAAAGGAGGATATATGCGCCCAAGTGAAGCTCCTATGTGTTCAAGTCACCCTGTGAAGCTCATATACGCCCATCATTCTGTGAAGCTCTATGCGCCCATTATCCTGTGAAGCTCTATGCGCCCATCATCCTGTGAAGCTCTATGCGCCCAAACCACCCCTATGAAGGAGGGTGCATAGCCTGAAACAGGGCTATGCGCCCAAGCCTGACTCGGTCAAAGCCATGATCAAAACGTGCACCGAAGCGCATGGCCACGTAAGTCTCCACGAGCAGTCGTACATCGAAGCATGCGGCCACGTCAACACCACGACCAACCCACGATCTCACAGCTTGTATGTGCCTACACCCTATGCGTCCAAGGCAGGGTTATGTGTCCATATGAAAACCAGTGTGTTTCCTTCATGTGGGCGTATAACATCATTCCAGGTCAAGAACGACGATAAAAAGGGGTCTCATCCCTCTTCAAAACACAGAACGGAGAGCATTTTTAAGAGCCAAATTGCTGCACTTCTTGCCAGTGAGCCGAGAGTTAACAATTTTCTTAGATTTTCTTCCACTTTTGTAATCGGATTGTCAACGGAGTAAAGGAGCAACTGCCGCTCGATCTCCATCGTCCCATTCCCCAGAATTCTTGTTTGTACTCGGGGATCCTCAGTGCAGGATCTCTCAGGCGTACTCGATTTGTGGTGCCTTGTGCCAATAAAGAAAAGATAGTATTTTTTCTTCTTTTTGTGTGTTTCCACAGTGTCACGCCCCAGTTCCAAAATATATAGGAACCTGAGCGCGACCATGCCAGCTAATATGATCTAGGGTAAGTTCCCAATTTAATGGATTTAATCCTGGACGTACTCACTGTAAAGGAATAACTAAGAGTAACTGATAATCTACATCTCAATCCACAGTAATAAAATGAATACCAAAAATGAACATAATATACTAAAGTTGGCCACCCAGTAATATATATGTTCGAACAAGCTCGAGAAAGGAATAAGCTTGGTAATAATAGACTACATAGCAGTATAAAGCAAATATAGGTGAGGGTATAAGTTGGAAAGAGTAAATGGAAATAGCCAGAACACAAATATAAATATATACCTGAGGCCTCGGTGCATCATGCAGTACCTGCCCAGCTACTCTGTACTAACTGCTCAAAGAATACCTGGAGAGATCACCAGGTCCTCAGAGGGACGTAATAAGATACATAGATACATGCCATATTATGAACTGAATAAAAATGGATAATCTGAATCATAACCTGGCCCAATATCCAGTCATCGATCAATAAACCATACCTATGACCAATCCTGATCAGTGGAAGGCATACCAGTCTATGATGAGACACTGTTCCATAATACGGTCTGACATGGGTATACTAACTAACCAGTCTACGTGAATGCATTTTGAAGACAACTTTGGAACGTATGGGTAGGTGAATAATAATTTCGTCGAAGCACAGGCCGAGTCGGATCATGAGCCGAAGGATTTGCGTTGGAACACGAGCTGAGCGTCGGATCACGAGCCGAGTAGCACAATACTAGCGTACCTACCGACCGAACCTAGCGCGCAGCTAGTGGCCGCTGCCGGATATACCCACTAGTAAGGGCCCATGCCCATAACCAGGCCACCATAGAGGCTAACATAAAATAATATAACTGTCTATCCCATACGCCTGCTGGTTGTCTTCTCCGTCCCAGGAAATGTATAAGTCGTATCCACGACTTAGACCATCCATATCTCAATGTGAGTCTCTAATCTAGACACCATCTAACTCTATATGTACCGACACACGAACCGTACGCACCGATGATCAGTCTTGTGCGTAAATTCATGCCAACCCAATGACTCTCACTCAAGGTGCCGTGTAATATCTCGTGTCAAGTCATAGAAGTTATCCGGGATAACTTCACCCTGTCGGGTATGTCTACTAACTCTAAGTCACACACGCACACACCCATAACATCGATGCCATCATCGGTAACACCAAAGTCATCCTTGGATATACACTACCAGTGTCATCAACTAACAGTACAAGGATAGATATGAGTAATGTAAACAGTACAAGTATGGCAAGATATCTTGCCTGGGGTGAAGCAGTGAGCCGATGATGTCCTGCAGACAAATCGTCAAGTCCAAGAAAGATAGAAACATATGAGTCTCCATGAACGTCGGTGGATGCTAAAATAAACATCACCAACGTTCTAAGAATAAGTAAAATAGCTATGATAGACTATCCATAAGTCCAATTCTGGACACAGGGACAAAATGGTAATTCGGATCAAGATGCGGTCCACCGTTGGACCCACCTTACACCGAAAAATATGTCAAGATCAAAGTCATCAAAATATAGCAAACTATATTTTTACGAGTCCAGAATGACGATACGAACCCAACGGTATGTCCGAAAGTGGATTCCGATGAGCCGATCTCAAAATGGTCTGTTAACTCGAACATTAGAATCTGGTTTGCACAAAAATGCGTGTCGGAGTCTAAGTCCACTAAATCTTGCAAATTATATGTCAATGAGTCCAGAATGATGATACGAACCCAACGGTATATCCAGAAGTGGATTCCGATGAGCCGATCTCAAAATGGTCCGTTGACTCGGACAATGGAATCCGGCTTGCACGAAAATGCGTGCCAGAGTCCAAGTCTACTAAATCTAGAAAAGTATATGTCAACGAGTCTAGGATGATGATACGAACCCAACGGTATGTCCGGAAGTGGATTCCGATGAGCCGATCTTAAAATAGTCCGTTGACTCGAACATTGGAATCCGATTTGCACGGAAATACGTGTCGGAGTTCAAGTCCACTAATTCTAGCAAAGTATATGTCAACGAGTCCAGAATGATGATACGAACCCAACGGTATATCCAAAAGTGGATTTCGATAAGCCGATCTCAAAATGGTTCGTTGACTCGAACTGTGGGGTCCGTCTTGCACCGAAATACGTGTCGGGGTCCACATCCTCTAAATTAAGCAAATTATATATGAATTCATGCCAGAACGATGCCATGAGTCTACTGATGGTGTTAGAATTGGAATCCGGAGTCCCGGGTTAAAAATTAGAATTTAACAAGTTGGAAATTACAAATTCGGACGGCCAACTTTGGTGTCAAATTCAACCAGTCAAACAAGCTCACTTTAGAACAAAACTTAAGGGGTAGGAAGAGGGTTATACCAGATGTGCACAGAAACTGGTGACACGCCAAACGGAGCTGCAATGACGGAGATACGAGCCGATGAAGTTGGCTCCGCAAAACTGTCCAAAAATTATATAATTTAAACGGTCAACTTGGCGGCAGATTTTGATGCATCAAACGACAAAATTAACGGGTGAAACTTGAGGGAAGTGAAAGGGTATATACCAAGATTGAGACGAAAGAAACGGATCGATGATTCAACGGTCGAATTGCCCAAAAATTGCACGCAAAGTCGCTGCCTCGAAGCACGAATTCTGAAATTTTCTCCGCTTTCGAGCCGACCGGATTTTGTGCAAAATGCACGAATAGCCCGTTTCTCGTGCTGGGGACGACGGGCGACGCGTCGGGGCTGCCTAGGGGTACCCCCGGCCAAGGGGACGGCCACGGTGGCGTGCGGCTGGCGGCGTCGCGGCTTCGCGGCCGCTGTTACGTTGTTGCAGCGGCGACTGCTTGTTGCTGCTGTTTGCTGCTGCTGTCGTGCTGCTTCATGCAGCTGCTACTGCGCTTCCTGCTCGGCCATGGGTTGCCGAGCTCTAGCCAAGGAAGGAGGAGGAGGAGGCCGAGGAGGAGAGGAGTAAGAAGAGGGAGGTGGTGGTGGCAGTGTGGTGGTGGTAGGGATGATGGTGATGGTGGTGTGTGGATGATGGAGATGATGGTGGTGGTGATGATTTAAAAAAGAAGAACCTGAAGAAGAAGAAAGAGAAGGATGCATTGAAGAAGAAGAAGTGAAGAAGAGCAAGGACGTAGGGGGGGTGTTCGGCTGCTGTTGCTGTTGGCAGGAAAAGGGGGTGTGGGTGATGTGAGGTATGTTAAGGAGGAGAGAGAGGGATATATATATATATATATATATATATATATATATATATATATATATATATATATATATATATATATATATATATATATATATAATGTGTATATGTAGTAGACAAAGAGAGAGGGAGAGAGAGATATAGAAAGAGAAAAAATAGAGAGTGGAGGGGTGTTCGGCTGGGAGATAGGGAGAGGGAGTGGTGAGTGATGGTGATAGGGGATGGTATTAATGTGTGAGTTGAGAGAGAGGGATATATATATATATATATATATATATATATATATTATATAAATGGGGAGAGCGAGACAAAGAGATATTTATACAAAATATGGATATTTGTGAGTAGAAAAAAGGAGAAATATACCAATCGGGTGTATGGGCAGTCATGAGAGGGATCACATGAAATTGGGTTGGTTTCGACTGAGTCGGGTCGGGTCAAAATCGGGCTTGAAGAAATAAATGATTTAATTTGGTCATTTACGATCACGGGTAAATAAATAGCATATAGGGACCCAAATGAATGGGACACAAGTATCATATGGGTAATAGGCTTAATGTGGGCCGAGTCCATATTTTAGGTCGACAGATTTGGGTCGAAATGGTATCCCAAAATCAAGTCAGAAATAAATATGACTTCGTGGAATGAATAAAAATTGGGTCTTGTGTCAGAAAAGTTGTGCGAAGCTAATGAAGCACAAAATGGTGTGTCTGAGTGGGACACGAAGGTCATGGGTGAAGGGTGTCTCGAGTAGATCATGCATGACAAGTTGGTTTGGAGAAAATGACTAGCCTTGTGCTCCTAAATTGAAAGTCACGGTAACGCATATATAATAATCAAGAATAAAAGTGGGAATTTAATAATAACTAAAATTATCAAATGGCCTAAATTGACCCAAAAGTTATGCGATGCAAATAGAGTACAAGGGAACAAATTTGAGTGGAACATGATATATCAACATGAAGATAAACTCGTCTAGATCAAAACTCATGAAGGGCATTTCGAGATACTGACATCTCTTGCGCTCCAAAAATCAAAGTCACGAAGAGGTATATTTAATAATAAAATAATTATAATTAAGATATCTATTGAAAATAATTACTTTAATGAAATTTTAAATAATCCCTAAAATCTAGAGGGCTTACAACCTACCCACCTTATAGAATTTCGTCCTCGAAATTACAATAAGACATGGTATAAGAAGGATAGATGATCAAATCTTAGTGGAGTCAGGTACGACTAGTTCCAACCAGAAGATCATAGTCGTGATCTACTAGCAAGATTTTGGAAAGGGAAACTGGGATTTAGATATTACAGTCTGCAACAATCTCAGGCACTATCAGGGTACTATTGAATAACTCTATAAGAAAATTATATCAATTTAGTGTTGATCCTATATGGTTCAGAGTTCAATAGTCAAAAGAGAATTGGCTTGGTTGGGCATAACCAAAGCGATGAGGCTTAAAGGAATTTGTAAACAAGCTCAAGTGAATCACGAACAAAAAAGTTACAGGTAACGGTACGGAGAGTTTTAAAAAACTCTATAAGAGATTTTTCCACAAGGATATGGTACGACTAAGTAGATGCTTGACCAAAAATTTAGAAGGAATGGCGTCTTAGGATAATATGATTATTAGGTAAAGGAGAGGTTAGATCAAGGTTTTGGATTTGAGATGAAGGCATGTCCAAAGGAGAACAGAGTCTTCTAAATCATAATTTAGAAGGATAAGCTGGCTAAATTACGCAACCGTGATTTGCAAGCTCAGAAATAGGAAGAGAAAGAATATGGATGTGTCTCAAACAGATGTGGAAGGTCACCTAGAATAATCTAAAAATTAAGCGGGCTGAGATAATTACACAACAATCCATACTATGATTCAGCCTATCTATCAGGTCCCTAGGATAATATACGATCTATCAAGCACGGCCGGTCTCTAATTCCATAATCCAACACATAATATTTTGAAAGTCCTTGATACCATCAAATTTTTTTCCATTAGTACACTCCATTCTATGGCTCTTCCTTTTCAATTGTAACTTTCACTAACATAATATCAAGATGCTTATAATGTAATATGCCCAAGTCTCCAGACGTCTTCAATTCTTGAAAACTTTAATTCTTAAGTCATCCTCTTTGGAATATCTTCATCTCCAAGAAATTTGTCATCTACTATGTACTCACTCAGTCTAGATTCCATGTCCCAACTATTTAGGACTACTCTACCTCTCTATCTTGAAATCTTTTCTTCTCATCTCATGCCATAATCTCGTTCAAGTGTTAAAACCTTCCATGTTAATATCCTCATATTTCATTATCAATTTTCTAATCTTACCTCTATGTGCCATAATTTGTATCGTCTCCCTCCTCGAGATGATCTCCTCACTCTTTATCTGAATCGCAACTTCAAGATCTTGCTTAAGGGTATAGTTCTCTCTGTAATCACTGTTATGTCATCTTAGATAATCATGGTCATATACCTCATCATGATAACTTTTTCTGAAATTTCTATCTTATTCTTCTTCATTTATTCAGACCAACATATTGTTTCTTATAAATTTTCTCTTCTTGTATATCCACTTCTTATCCTCATACTAACACAATGTTCCAGATGCAACTCCTCAATGGTCTCTAACTAACTTGCACCAATAGAGGGTTTACCAGTCGGGCTCTTGAGGTACAGTTCTAATTCTACTCCTAGATTCTTGGCTACAATTAATCATCGAAGATCATGATTCAAATCTTAAACTTAGTCAACTATGAAAAATCCACGCTATACTTCTACAAGCCTTAAGTCCTATCCAATAACATCCTAACCAATGTTCTACCTTATCTACCCATAAGTTATTATACGTTCACAAGCACGCCTAACTATTTGCTAAGAAAAAAATCCAAGACTTGGTCTAATAAGTACCTATCTCCAATGCATCCATCATAGCCTAAATGTATTGACTATTCTTTTAGTCTCTATCTCTAATAGTTCATTCGAGGTTGGCTCAGCAAATATAGAGATCGCCGACTGGTCTAACTCAATCTTACACCTCTTCCATGATCATATTTTTCTCTGATATATAATCTTTCTAGGATAGCTCCTCAATATCCAAGTAATCTTCTCTCCATTATATCATTATCCCGGTTTTCATATCCTCTATGTTAAAATTTTAATTTTTTGTTTTTTTTACAACTCTCAAATCTTATATCCAGTCATGATCACCATGTTTCATCAATTTGCTCATCCTGATGGTTCCTCGAACTTTAATTGCTATCATCCCTCGAAACTTTTAAGTTGTCTTCCTTCAAGTCCAATCCTTGTGATCAAAGAATTTTTCCGTACCTTCCCTATTCAACACGTATGGGTTTATCATAACCTTTTCCAGAACTCTATCTAACCCAAGCATAGGGTGATATAGTTGGCCTAATGATCCTCATGTCTCCTGTTTTGGTTATACACTGCACTATTCTCTATTCCACATCCTATCTTAGTGAGGCATCCTTACAGTCTACCCACTTTATCTAATCACCTAGTCCTATCAACATGTGTTACTACATCCTTCCAAGTTAACTTCCTAGCTCAAAGTGATGATTTACATGAAGTTGTCGAATCACTAACCTGCAACTCAGCAATCGTTCCACCAAAGGGATTTTTCTTATGAAGAAATTTAAACCTCGACCAAAAAGTCATTCTTACCCTAATTGTCTATCTGGTAAAGACATCTATCCAAACCTATATATACCCCAAATAATTACCCACAAGATATTCTATCTACTATAGTCACAATCAATAATAACATATCGACGAAGTGATCGTCAACACAAGTGTTCGTCCTTCCGAGAGAGGGAAAGACGAGAATTCATGAATAGTAATTCAAGAATGGTATGATTGAGCACAACGCAAAATTTCAAGGGCGATAGTAGAAGTCAAAAGAATTTTCAATAGCAGTAGTAGATTGATATTCTAACATATGTCCTAATGCAGGCTCGCCCGGTACAGTAACGTAACCGAAACGATTTATCTCGACCTGCATGGGCCACCACTAAAATATGTCACGCCCCAGTTCCAAAATATATAGGAACCTGAGCGCGACCATGCCAGCTAATACGATCTAGGGTAAGTTTCCAATTTGATGGACTTAACCCTGGACGTACTCCGCTGTAAAGGGATAACTAAGAGTAACTAATCATCTACATCTCAATCCACAGTAATGAAATGAATACCAAGAATGAACATATTATACTAAAGTTGGCCACCAAGTAATATACATATTCGAACAAGCTCGAGAAAGGAATAAGATTGGTAATAATAAACTACATAGCAGTATAAAGCAAATATAGGTGAGGGTATAAGCTGGAAAGAGTAAATGGAAATAGCCAGAACACAAATATAAATATATACCTGAGGCCTCAGTGCATCATGCAGCACCTGTCCAGCTACTCTGTACTAACTGTTCAGCGAATACCTGGAGAGATCACCAGGTCCTCAGAGGGACGTAACAAGATACAGAGATACATGCCATAATATGAACTGAATAAAAATGGACAGCCTGAATCATAACCTGGCCCAATATCCAGTTATCGATCAATAAACCATACCTCTGACCAATCCTGATCAGTAGAAGGCATACTAGACTATGATGAGACATTGTTCCATAATACGGTCCGACATAGATATACGAACTAACTAGTCTACGTGAATGCATGTTGAAGACAACTTTGGAACGTATGGGTAGGTGAATAATAAATTCGTCGAAGTACAGGCCGACGTTGGATCATGAGCCGAAGGATTTGCGTCGAAACACGGGCCGAGCATCGGATCACGAGTCGAGTAGCACAATACTAGCGTACCTCCCGACCGAACCTAGCGCGCAGCTAGTGGCCGCTGCCGGATATACACACTAGTAAGGGCCTATGCCCATAACCGGGCCACCACTGAGGCTAACATTAAATAATGTAACTGTCTGTCCCATATACCTGCTGGTTGTCTTCTCCATCCCAGGAAATGTATAAGTTGTATCCACGACTCAGACCATTCATATCTCAATGCGAGTCTCTAATCTAGACACCATCTAACTCTATATGTACCGACACACGAACCGTACGCACCGATGATCAGTCTTGTGTGTAAATTCGTGCCAACCCAATGACTCTCACTCAAGGTGCCGTGTAATATCTCGTGTCAAGTCAAAGAAGTTATCCGGGATAACTTCACCATGTCGGGTATGTCTACTAACTCTAAGTCACACACGCACACACCTATAACATCGATGCCATCATCGGTAACACCAAAGTCATCCTTGGATACACACTACCAGTGTCATCAACTAACAGTACAAGGATAGATATGAGTAATGTAAACAATACAAGTATGGCAAGTTATCTTGCCTGGGGTGAAGCAGTGAGCCGAATCGTCAAGTCCAAGAAAGGTAGCAACACATGAGTCTCCATGAACATCGTTGGATGCTGAAACAAACATTACCAACGTTCCAAGAATAAGTAAAATAGCTAGGATAGACTATTCATAAGTCCAATTCTGGACACAGGGACAAAATGGTAATTCGGATCAAGATACAATCCACCGTTGGACCCACCTTGCACCGAAAAATGTGTTAAGATCAAAGTCATAAAAATATAGCAAACTATATGTCTATGAGTCCAGAATGATGATACGAACCCAACGGTATGTCCGAAAGTGGATTCCGATGAACCAATCTCAAAATGGTCCGTTAACTCGAACATTGGAATCCGATTTGTACGAAAATGCGTGCCGGAGTCTAAGTCCACTAAATCTAGCAAAGTATATGTCAACGAGTCCAGAATGATGATACGAATCCAATGGTATATCCCGAAGTGGATTTTGATGAGTCGATCTCAAAATGGTCCATTGGCTCGGACAATGGAATCCGGCTTGCACAGAAATGCGTGCCGTAGTCCAAGTCCGCTAAATCTTGCAAGGTATATGTCAAAGAGTCCAGGATAATGATCGAACCCAACGGTATGTCCGAAAGTGGATTATGATGAGTCGATCTCAAAATGGTCCGTTGAGTCAAACATTGGAATTCGATTTGCACGGAAATGTGTGCCAGAATCCAAGTCTATTAAATCTAGCAAAGTATATGTCAACGAGTCCTGAATGATGATACGAACCCAATGGTATATCCAGAAGTGGATTCCGATGAGCCGATCTCAAAATGGTCTGTTGTAAAACCCCTAAAATTTTTACTACTTTTTTATAAATTTGGTACTGATTTTTTTTGTATTTATACGTCGCGTAGTTGCATTGTACGTCTCGCGCGAAATTTGATTTTTTGTAATTGCTCGACGAGTACGAATATGTACGAGCGTACATATTTTGGAAAAAAAAATTTATATAGTTTCAAAATAATAATTATTATTTTTAGCTACCGTACCAAAATTTCTAATATTTTATTTATGAAAAGCCTTTCATTTATACAGTTATAATAATAAATAATATTTTTATGAATTGGTATACTAAAAAAGTATATTTATGTAAACATTATTTGTGCATACAAATATATATTTCATAATTATTTATTAGTTTATTTTAAATAATAATACAATTTTCGAAATTATTATTATAAGCATTTTTCGAAAATATATTTTGAAATTTTGTGGCAATTTAAATCTTTGATTAGATTTTATGGATTTGATTTAAATAGTTTAAAGAGATAATTTATATTGAGTTTAGATTATCTAGATTTAAATTAGAATATGATTTGGATTATTATTGATTAAATCGATTTAAATTTGATTTAAATTAAATTACGAATTATCTTATGGGCATTTAAACTACTCCGAATCCTCATCCAACTGGAAATTCCTACCTCCTATATAAGGAGAGGTTCTCATCCATAAAATTTGGATTATTTTGTATAAGGTACCAGGTTTATAGTATAATTAGACTTTGGATACTGGGTTTGTCCGTTTTAGAGTTTGGGTACTCGAATTTTTTTTAGTGACATATTTTAGTGACAAAAGTGGACTTTCAGTGACGAAATAAGTCTTTTAATGACGAATATTTGTCACTAAAAAGTTAGCGTACCCAAAGTCTAAAACGGACAAACCCAGTACCTAAAGTCTAATTATATAATAAACTTGGTACCCTTATACAAAATAACCCATAAAATTTTACCATCCACAAAATTCTCCACCACCACAACTAGAATTCGTGTATCGTGTCCATGTTCGTATCCCATCCACTATTTAATTCCCTTTACATATACATATGTCTCTTTCCGTCCGACACACCCGGACATCCAAACCCGTGTCGCGCAGGACACAAACCCCAACACGATTCATCTAAAACCCTACCCTAAACCCTAACTGCCATGTTCCGACAGCTGCCATCGGCGACCGCAGCACTCCCGACTCCCTGGCTATCCTGCCCGATCTCCGCTCACCCCGAGCACAGCCCCGACTCCAAACAGACACCACCTTCACCGTCACCACCGACCACCCAAACCGCCATCGCTGCCAACACCGACCCGAACCTTCGACTCCATTAACACACAACCCAGCCGCCACCGCGGCCACTGCCACGGCAGCCCCGCCTATACCATCATCATCCTCACCACCCCGTCGTGCCCTTTCTGGCCAGCTACCACGGCCATCCACACATCCACCGTACACAACCAACAGGACCACTCGACCACATCTCCCCGGAATCTGCCACAGCCACCACCCCCAAAATCTATCACACCAAAATATAAATAAAACAAAACCCTAACCTAGTTTGCAGCCAACGCCACTACCCCGGTCAGAGCCATGCCAGCCGTCCACCCAGCCGCGTCTTCTCCGGTGGGCATTCATCATCGCCCGCTTCCCTCAGTGCAGTACCGACCTCTGGCGTGTCCGCCGGATGAGCGTCCGCCTCCGCTGGCTGCCCAGCCACGGGACGCAGCCGCACCGCCGGATCCGGCTGTCCCCGTACAGCTCTGCCGCGACCAGGGACAAATTCGCGCGCGTGCATCCCCGACCTCACCCCTCTTCCTTCACCATCCCGACTTCTGCCTCCCCGTGGCCGGCAAGCTCCGCCGTGCCTAGAACCCCTTCGCTACCGCAGCGCCGCCACTTCCACCGCTCCCTCGAACCGTGCACGAAACCCTGCCCTCCGCCTCCGCGAGCACCGCCTCCGCCTAGCGTGCGCCGCTCTTCCGTGTGCCTCCGACCGCCTTACCCGCACGACCTTTCTCCCTGGCCGCCGCCACGATCCCGGCAGCGCCAACGCCGCCTCCCCCGCCGGTATATCTCGCTCTCTCCCTTTCTAACCCTCTCCGACCCGTCGCCCTCCGCTCACTTCCACCCCTCTCTTTTTTCCCTCCATTGATTTTTCTCTTTCTCTCTCTCTCTGCTACTCCTTTGAGTCCTCTCTCTTATGAAGACTTTGGGTTCTTTTCTTTTTTTATTTTGCTACTGGTGTCGAGAGAACACAGAGAATAGAAGTTAGTATAAAGTAGTGTATTGTTTTTTATATACTTTTATATATTATTATTAGGATTGGTATTATTATTATTGTTGTTATTATTATATAAAGAGAGTTAATATTTGTATTATAATAATAATTATTATTATATAGAAAGAGGCAGTGTCCCCTCGAATGGAAAGAGAGGTGATGACAACTGCTGTACTGTTGCTTTTTACTATCATTTTTTTAAAAAAATTATTATTATTATGGTTGCTATTACCTTAAATTGTGCTATTTTATTTTCAAGATCTTTGTTATACAGTTATTATACAGTAGGTAATAAAGATGTGATAAATACTTAATTATTATCTCTAAGTATTTCTCTACTACTAGTACCAAGTGTTTTACTAAATTTTTATTAACTATATATATATGGTAAATAATTGTCAAAAAATATTTTTATAAACTGTGGACTAGGATATAATACTGAAATATTTTATCTAGTTAGATAAGTTACATGACAAAATTTCGGCTGGTATTAAAATATTTTCTAAAAATTCTAAAATATGTTAATATAGTTTCTTTTTACCTAGAAATCATATTCTCTAAAGTATGTTAATATAGTTTTTCAAATTCGTATATATATTGTTTATCTAATCTCCTTTGGTTATCCTCATATCCAAGACTAAGCCCATTATTCCTATCCTCCTGCCAATTCTATCTTTTCTCCTATCGACCCTAACCAATTTGACCGTCCTGGACTCGATGGAACCATCCGTGCCGCCAACAGAGGTCCCCTTGTGTAGTTGTTATCCGAAGTCGTAGTTCGTGCCCTTGATCATTGCAGTACACCAAGCGTCCTACCAGGCAAGACACCTTGCCTTTACTGTTTAATTTTTTGCTCAATCTCATGCATGTTTTATTTCTTATAAGTTGTTCTTTCAAAACCATATGTAGTTGCAAATTACTATACTTTAGTTTTTTTTATGCATTTGGCCTATAGTTAAGGGACCACCTTTGTTTGTGCCGCATTCATTGGCCGACACCTGTGTGCCACGATATCACGTGTCTCATATAGATTCGGACTTGCGTACCGACCGTACATCGGTGCGTACAGGATGAGCGTTAGAATATAACTGCTAATATAATTGCCTAGAAGACTTAGCGGTTATTAGAAATATCCGGGTGTGGATTCAGCACGAGTAGTGCATAGGGAGGGGAAGATAGTTATTAGGCGCAGGAGCTTTCACACATTTACTTTTCTCTAGCTGCCATTTGTGACTCAGCCGAGAGCTAGTGCGCCGTGCACTTATTTACTTTTCTCTAGATGCCACTAGTGCCTCGGTTGAAACACAAATGTGCCATGCATTTACTTTCCTCTAGCTGTTGTTAGTAACTCACCGAGAGACTAGTGTGCCGTGCATTTATTTATTTTTCTCTAGATGCTACTAGTACCTCGGTTGAAATGCTAATGCGCCGTGTTTCTAGTCTCGGGAGCCCTTGTGTGGAACGTTGTCTTCAAAATGTATTTTTACATAGAATGGTTAAGGACCTTTATCTGTTTAGTCATATATATACTTTTATGCTGAGCTTTTATTATTCAGTTTAGGGCATAATATTATGTGTCTTGTTACGTCCCTCTGAGGACCTGGTTATCTCGCCAGGTGTGTGCTCTTGTCTTTCACAGGTGTTCTAGCTCTAGCCATGATCATCGCTATTTCTTCGAGAATGATTACACTTGGATCGTCTTTGCTTCGCTCGCCAAACTCATTTCATTTTTTTTATGTATTTTTCGCTTACTGGTTGGTAGTGGATTTGTCTCCACTCAACATATTGTATCAAGACAATTTATTATCATTATATGAATTCTTTATTTTCCTTTATTTTGTGGATGAGATTAGTTAGCCTTAGTTTTATGCATTTACAGCTTATGTATCCATACGAGGCCCATGTACTTCGTATGAATACAGCTGGCATATCTACGTTCCTAGTCCTACGTATGTTGGGACTGGGGCGTTATATGTTTTTGTGGTGGCCCATGCAGGTTAAGATAAATTGTTTGGTTACTTTACTGTACCAAGCAAGCCTACGAATAGGATTAGAAGTCTAGGATCTCATCCACATACTTGACCTCTTTCTTCGATTCCATATTCGAACTACCGTTCGACTCATCGATTGCATCTTGCTTGATTCCTTCTATCATTATTCTTATATTCCCTTCGTGCTTGCTAGAGATTGACCATACTAGTTAGATGTCCCAAACACCCTTAGCTTAATTCTTTTAAGTTGGGTAGAACACCCCATGACCCGACACACTCTTGGCCATTAAGGAGAATATAATTAGTATCATCTAGACTATAGCGACTAGAGGAATTTAACCCATTTGGTCAACCAAACCTTGGACAATAAAACCGTAGAATGATTGTATAGGAATAAACAAGACTTAGATTCTTATGACTCTTAGACTATTCATATTTGTTCTTATTTCATCTACCATCGTGCCTATGTACTACTATCTAGAGTAATGATGCTAATATAGCCTAGTATTTGCAAGCTAATTCTTTATCGAGCTTGATCAAGGCATATGATATTGAGTGGCCGCTCACTAACATATTATTTAATCAGAACCGGTACAGGATGGTATGATCAACCGAATGCACTTTGGTTCGCTTTTATCTATTATTTTACGTGGATGGAACATAATTAAACTTGGCCTTTAGAATCCCATCCACGACTGCCTTGACAATTCCTTTGGAATTTTTTGGTCGTCTTTGAACCACATATTCGTATTCGTATTCGTATTCGATATCATCGTCTTTGAACTCCTTATTACTTTCGCCTTCACCTATTTTAGAAGGACGAAGGATTGTACTAGAACTTCCTCTAGCCTTCATATCGACTATGACCATCCTCACTCGATGTTGCGGTATCTTCATCCTAAGCTACTCTCCTTTTTCTCGGCCCTATATTTACTATCGCGACCTCCTAATCACTTAAATTAATGAGTGAATATAATTCGTTCTCTTAATCGTGCCCTCAACCTACTCTCAAGGAACCATAACTTTAAGGTCTCTAATTTATTTTCTCTCGATATCCATACTACTCCCTATTGTAAGTTATCTTGATTAAAACCCTTGATCATCTTCATTCTTGCATTAATTAGCCATATCCACGATTATTTTCGTATTTATCTAAATCACGAGTTCCTAATGCCTCTTTTGTTGAACATTGTGAATCGATTTTTCCTTACCACTACCCCGTTGTACCTTCTCACCCCCTACTAATTCTTAATTTCGAGGACGAAATTCTTTTATGTTGGGTAGGATTTGGGTAGGATGTAAAACCCCTAAAAATTCTACTACTTTTTTTTATAAATTTGGTACTGATTCTTTTTTGTATTTATACGTCACGTAGTTGCATTGTACGTCGCGCGCGAAATTTAATTTTTCATAATTACTCGACGAGTACGAATATGTACGAGCGTACATATTTTGGAAAAATATTTTTTTATAGTTTTAAAATAATAATTATTATTTTTAGCTACCGTACAAAAATTTCTAAGTTTATAATTTTATTTATGAAAAGCCTTTCATTTATACAGTTATATATAATAATAAATAATATTTTTATGAAATGGTATACTAGAAAAGTATATTTACGTAAATATTATTTGTGCATAGATATATATATTTCGTAATTATTTATTAGATTATTTTAAATAATAATATAATTTTTGAAATTATTATTATATGTATTTTTAGAAAATAAATTTTGAAATTTTGTGGCAATTTAAATCTTTGATTAGATTTTATGGATTTGATTTAAATAGTTTAAAGAGAGAATTTATATTGAGTTTAGATTATCTAGATTTAAATTAGAATAGGATTTGGATTATTATTCATTAAATCGATTTAAATTTGATTTAAATTAAATTATGAATTATCTTATGGGCGTTTAAACTACTCCTAATCCTTATCCAACTGGAAATTCCCACCTCCTATATAAGGAGAGGTACTCATCCATAAAATTTTACCATCTACAAAATTCTCCACCACCACAACTAGAATTCGTGTATCGTGTCCATGTCCGTGCGTGTCCTATCCACTATTTAGTTCCCTTTACATAAACATATGTCTCTTCCCGTCCGACACACCCGGACATCCAAACCCGTGTCGCGCAGGACACAAACCCCGACACGATTCATCTAAAACCCTACCCCAAACCCTAACTGCCATGTTCCGACCTCCGCCATCGGCGACCGCAGCACCCCTGACTCCCTGGATATCCTGCCCGACCTCCGCTCACCCCGAGCATAGTCCCGACTCCAAATAGCCACCACCTTCACCGTTACCACCGACCACCCAAATTGCCATCGCTGCCAACACCGACCCGAACCCCCAACTCCATTAACCACAACCCGGTCGCCACCGCGGCCACTGCCGCGGCAGCCCCACCTACACCATCATCATCCTCACCACCCAGTCCTGCCCTTCCTGGCCAGCTACCCCGGCCATCCATATATCCACCGTACACAACCAACAGGACAACTCGACCACATCTCCCCGGAATCTGCCACAGCCACCACCCCCAAAATCTATCACACCAAAATATAAATAAAACAAAACAAAACCCTAACCTAGTTTGCAGCCAACACCACTACCCCGACCGTGCCAGCCGTTCGCCCAGCCGCGTCTTCTCCGGTGGGCATTCATCGTCGCTCGCTTTCCTCCGTGCAGCATCGATCTCTGGCGTGTCCGCCGGATGAGCGTCCGCCTCCGCTGGCCGTCCAGCCACGGGACGCTGCCATACCGCCGGATCCGGCTGTCCCCGCACCGCCCTGTCGCAGCCAGCACCAGATCCGCGCACGCGCATCCCCGACCTCACCCATTTTCCTTCACCATCCCGACTTTCGCCTCCCCTTGGCCGACAAGCTCTGCCGCGCCTGGAACCCCCTTGCTACTGCAGCGCCGCCACTTCCACCGCTCCCTCGAACCGCACACAAAACCCTGCCATCCGCCTCCGCGAGCGCTACCTCCGCCTCGCGTGCGCCGCTCTTCCGCGCACCTCCGACCGCCTTACCCGCACGACCTTCCTCCCTGGCCGCCGCCACGATCCCGGCAACGCCAACGCCGCCTCCCCCGCCGGTAGATCTCGCTCTCTCCCTCTCTAACCCTCTCCGACCCACCGCCCTCCGCTCACTTCTACCCCTCACTTTTTTCCCTCTATTGATTTTTCTCTCTCTCTCTCTCTGCTACTCCTCTGAGTCCTTTCTCTTATGAGACTTTGGGTTCTTTTCTTTTTTATTTTGCTACTGCCGTCGAGAGAACACAGAGAAGAGAAGTTAGTATAAAGTAGTGTATTGTTTTTTATATACTTTTATATATTATTATTAGGATTATTATTATTATTATTATTATTATTATTATTATTATATAAAGAGAGTTAATATTTGTATTATAATAATTATTATTATTATATAGAAAGAGGCAGTATCCCCTCGAATGGAGAGAAAGCTGATGACAGCTGCTGTACTGTTGCTTTTTACTATCATTTAAAAAAATATTATTATTATTATGGTTGCTATTACCTTAAATTGTGCTATTTTATTTTCAAGATCTTTGTTATACAGTTATTATATAGTAGCTAATAAAGATGTGATAAATACTTAATTATTATCTCTAAATATTTCTCTACTACTAGTACCAAGTGTTCTACTAAATTTTTATTAACTATATATATATATATATATATGGTAAATAATTGTCAAAAACTATTTTATAAACTGTGGACTAGGATATAATACTGAAATATTTTATCTAGTTAGATAAGTTACATGACAAAATTTCGGCTGGTATTAAAATATTCTCTAGAAATTCTAAAATATGTTAATATAGTTTATTTTTACCTAGAAATCATATTCTCTAAAGTATGTTAGTATAGTTTTTCAAATTCGTATATATATTATTTATCTAATCTCCTTTGATTATCCTCATATCCAAGACTAAGCCTATTATTCCTATCCTCCTGCCAATTATGTCTTTCCTCCTATCGACCCTAACCAATTTGACCGTCCTTGACTCAATAGAACCATCCGTGCCGCCAACAGAAGTCCCCTTGTGTAGTTGTTACCCGAAGTCGCAGCTCGTGCCCTTGATCATTGTAGTACACCAGGCGTCCTACCAGGCAAGACACCTTGCCTTTACTGTTTAATTTTTTGCTCAGTCTCATGCATGTTTTATTTCTTATAAGTTGTTCTTTCAAAACCATATGTAGTTGTAAATTACTATACTTTAGTTTTCTTTATGCATTTGGCCTAGAGTTAAGGGACCACCTTTGTTTGTGCCGCATTCATTGGCTGACACCTGTGTGCCACGATGTCACGTGTCTCATATAGATTCGGACTTGCGTACCGACCATACATCAGTGCGTACAGGACGAGCGTTAGGATATAACTGCTAATATAATTGCCTAGAAGACTTAGCGGTTATTAGAAATATCGTGGTGTGGATTCAGCACGAGTAGTGCATGGGGAGGGGAAGACAGTTATTAGGCGCAGGGGCTTTCACATATTTACTTTTCTTTAGCTGCCATTTATGAATCAGCCGAGAGCTAGTACGCCTGCACTTATTTACTTTTCTCTAGATGCCACTAGTACCTCGGTTGAAACACAAATGTGCCATGCATTTACTTTCCTCTAGTTGTCGTTAGTGACTCACCCGAGAGACTAGTGTGCCATACATTTATTTATTTTCCTCTAGATGCCACTAGTACCTCAATTGAAATGCTAACGCGCCATGTTTTTGGTCTTGGGAGCCCTTGTGTGGAACGTTGTCTTCAAAATACATTTTTACATAGAATGGTTAAGGACCTTTATCTGTTTAGTCATATATATACTTTTCTGCTGAGCTTTTATTATTCAGTTTAGGGCATGATATTATGTGTCTTGTTACGTCCCTCCGAGGACCTGGTTATCTCGCCAGGTGTGTGCTCTTGTCTTTCGCAGGTGTTCTAGCTCTAGCCGTGATCATCGATATTTCTTCGAGGATGATTACACTTGGATCGTCTTCACTTTGCTCGCCAAACTCATTTCATTTTTTCATGTATTTTTCCCTTACTGGTTGGTAGTGGATTTGTCTCCACTCAACATATTATATCAAGACAATTCATTATCATTATATGAATTCTTTATTTTCCTTTATTTTGTGGATGAGATTAGTTAGCCTTGGTTTTACTGCATTTACAGCTTATGTATCCATACGAGGCCCATGTACTTCGTATGAATACAGCTGGCATGTCTACGTTCCTAGTCCTACATATTTTGGGACTGGAGCATTACATGTTTTTGTGGTGGCCCATGCAGGTCAAGATAAATTGTTTGGTTACTTTACCGTACCAAGCAAGCCTGCGAATAGGATTAGGAGTCTAGGATCTCATCCACATACTTGGCCTCTTTCCTCGATTCCATATTCGAACTACCGTTCGACTCATCGATTGCATCTTGCTTGATTCCTTCTATCATTATTCTTATCTTCCCTTCGTGCTTGCTAGAGATTGACCATACTAGTTAGATGTCCTAAACACCCTTAGCTTAATTCTTTTAAGTTGGGTATAACACCCCACGACCCGACACACTCTTGACCATTAAGGAGAATATAAATAGTATCATCTAGACTATAGAGACTAGAGGAATTTAATCCATTTGGTCAACCAAACCTTGGACAATAAAACCGTAGAATGATTGTATAGGAATAAACAAGACCTAGATTCTTATGACTCTTAGACTATTCATATTTGTTCTTATTTCATTTACCATCGTGCCTATGTACTACTATCTAGACTAATGATGCTAATATAGCCTAGTATTTGCAAGCTAATTCTTTATCGAGCTTGATCAAGGCATATGCTATTGAGCGGCCGCTCACTAACATATTGTCTAATCAGAACCGGTGCAGGATGATCTGATCAACCGAATGCACTTTGGTTCGCTTTTATCTATTATTTTACGTGGATGGAACATAATTAAACTTGGCCTTTAGAATCCCATCCACAACTGCCTTGACAATTTCTTTAGAATTTTTCGGTCGTCTTTGAACCATATATTCGTATTCATATTCGATATCACCGTCTTTGAACTCCTTATTGCTTTTGCCTTAACCTATTTTAGAAGGACGAAGGCATTGTACTAGAACTTCCTCTAGCCTTCCTATCGACTATGACCATCCTCACTCGATGTTGCTGTATCTTCATCCTAAGATACTCGTCCTTTTTCTCGGCCCTATATTTACTATCGTGACCTCCTAATCACTTAAATTTTGGAGTGAATATAATTCGTTCTCTTAATCGTGCCCTCAACCTACTCTCAAGGAACCATAACTTTAAGGTCTCTAATTTATTTTCTCTCGATAACCATATTATTCCCTATTGCAAGTTATCTTGATTAAAACCCTTGATCATCTTCATTCTTGCATTAATTAGCCATATCTACGATTATTTTCGTATTTATCTAAATCACGAGTTCCTAATGCCTCTTTTGTTGAACATTGTGAATCGATTTTTCCTCACCACCACCCCGTTGTACCTTCTCACCCCCTACTAATTCTTAATTTCGAGGACGAAATTATTTTAAGTTGGGTAGGATGTAAAATCCCTAAAATTTCTACTACTTTTTTTTATAAATTTAGTACTAATGTTTTTTGTATTTATACGTCGCGTAGTTGCATTGTACGTCGTGCACGAAATTTTATTTTTCGTAATTGTTCGACGAGTACGAATATGTGTGTGCGTATATATTTTAGAAAAATATTTTTTATATAGTTTTAAAATAATAATTATTATTTTTAGCTACCTTACCAAAATTTCCAAGTTTATAATTTTATTTATGAAAAGCCTTTCATTTATACAGTTATAATAATAAATAATATTTTTATGAAATGGTATACTAGAAAAGTATATTTATGTAAATATTATTTGTGCATACATATATATATATATTTCATAATTATTTATTAGTTTATTTTAAATAAAAATATAATTTTTAAAATTATTATTATAAGCATTTTTAGAAAATATATTTTGAAATTTTGTGGCAATTTAAATCTTTGATTAGATTTTATGGATTGTATTTAAATAGTTTAAAGAGAGAATTTATATTGAGTTTAGATTATCTAGATTTAAATTAGAATTGGATTTGGATTATTATTGATTAAATCGATTTAAATTTGATTTAAATTAAATTACGAATTATCTTATGGGCGTTTAAACTACTCTAATCCTTATCCAACTGGGAATTCCCACCTCCTATATAAGGAGAGGTACTCATCCATAAAATTACCATCCACAAAATTCTCCACTACCACAACTAGGATTCGTGTATCGTGTCCATGTCTGTGTCCGTGTCCCATCCACTATTTAGTTCCATTTACATATACATATGTCTCTTCCCGTCCGACACACCCGGACATCCAAACCCATGTCGCACAGGACACAAACCCCGACACGATTTATCTAAAATCCTACCCTAAACCCTAACTGCCATGTTTCGGCCGCCGCCATCGGCGACCGCAGCACCCCCGACTCCCTGGCTATCCTGCCCGACCTCCGCTCACCCGAGCACAGCTCCGACTCCAAACAGCCACCACCTTCACCGTCACCACCAACCACCCAAACCGCCATCGCTGCCAACAACGACCCGAACCCTCAACTCTATTAACCCACAACCCAGCCGCCACCATGGCACTATCGCGACAGCCCCGTCTACACCATCATCATCCTCACCACCCCGTAGTGCCCTTCCTGGCCAGCTACCCCGGCCATCCACACATCCACCGTACACAACGAACAGGACCACTCGACCACATCTCCCCGAAATTCGCCACAGCCACCACCCCCAAATCCATCACACCAAAATATAAATAAAACAAAACCCTAACCTAGTTTGCAGCCAACGCCACCACCCCGGCCGGAGCCACGCCAGCCGTCCGCCCAGCCGCGTCTTCTCCGGTGGGCATTCATCACCGCCCACTTCCCTCAGTGCAGCGTCGACCTCTGGCGTGCCCGCCGGATAGCGTCCGCCTCCGCTGGCCGCCCAGCCACGGGACGTCGCCGCACCGCCGGATCTGGCTGTCCCCGTACAGCTATGCTGCGGCCAGCGCCAGATTCACGCGCGCGCGCATCCCCGACCTCACCCCTCTTCCTTCACCATCCCGACTTCTGCCTACCCGTGGCCGGCAAGCTCCGCCGTGCCTGGAACCCCCTCGCTACCGCAGCGCTGCCACTTCCACTGCTTCCTCGAACCGCGCACAAAACCCTGCCCTCCGCATCCGCGAGCACCGTCTCTGCCTCGCGTGCGCCGCCCTTCCGCGCGCCTCCGACCGCCTTGCCCGTACGACCTTCCTCCCTGGTCGCCGTTGTAGCTCCCCTTTTAGGAATTTTTAAAATATTTTATTATTATTTATTTTATTTAAATGGTGATTTTTAAAACTTTTAGAAATGATTATTTAGTTAATCATTACGGTAGATGATTTTAGCCATGGTTGAGTTTTGGAGTATAAGACGACTAGGAATCATGGCACGGATAGTGCAGTGACGTGCTTTGACTAGAGTTTAGCCATGGTAGGGGAAGACCGAGCCATAGTGATATCCTAACTAGAAAAACCAGGCCAAGTTGCGACATGACCATTATAAATAGTTTAATTATTCATTATTATTATTACTTGACATTTAAGTGATCCGGTTGTACCAGACTGGTCCGGACTGGACCCGGACCTGACCAAGCCTATGTATTCATGCGGCACGTCCTAGGACGTTCGTGTTGAGGGAATTTGGTATGAGGGTGTTGTATTTCATTTTAATGATTTAACGAATATTTTCTAAGTATTCGAAATTTCAATATTATAAACATCGTTATTAGTTAATAACCAAAGATATTCGTATAAAATAGATCCTTGAGCATCTTGGGATTTCTAGACGGTACATAAAGGTATATATACACTATTATTATTTTATTGAATTTTATTATTATTATTATTATTATTATTATTATTATTTTATTGATGTTATTATTATTATATATTATTATTATTATTATTGGTTATACTATAATTGTCAATAAATGTATATTCATATTTATATATAGATAAGGCCCTAGACTGAAAATAGATAATATTAAATGTATAGGATTTTAGAGTATTATATCTATATGTTATACATGTGCAGATATGGATATAACTATATAAAATATATTCATGAGTAAATAAGATATACATATATATAGATATATATTCAATAGCATATATGTATTATATATATAGAAATATATATAGATAAATATATATATGAGGCTAAAGATACATATTAATCATTGTGGACCAAAGCCACAGACCGTGCACACACCCGCGCGTGTGGTTCTTTCCAGCACAGCCAGGGCCAGCTCGTGCTCGAGCCCGAGCCCAACAAATACCCCAACCCGAGAGGCTCCAGCATATATATATATATATACGTATGGAGTGATCGGGAGGAGCGAAATCCTAAGCCCTAACACCGTCGACCCCAACCTCAGCCCTGGGCGACCCTCCCAGCCCTGGGCACCGCCACGTGGGGCCGCCGGCCGGCCGGGTTCGCCTCGGACAGCGCACGCGTAGGACAGCCAACGACAGCAGCAATAGTAAGGGTCGCAGCAACTTCGCGACACAATAACTCAACAATCGTGCGATCGTTTCCCGTTCCGTAAATGCTGGTACGATCTCGATATAACCAACTCCGATACCCTTCAAATATTTCGTTTTGTTTTGCGTTATGTGCATCGTAAAGCGAGCCCCAAGTTTGGCGAAAAACTGATCCAAAACAGAATAGTTTTCAAATTAAAACCTCGATTTGGAAGGAAGATTCCTGTCGATTCATAAAGAGTTTTGAAATTTTAATTGAACAACTTTTTAGACAACATATACATGATCACAACCCATTTGATAGACTCTATTTTCGTAAGGTATGTAGGAAGTTATTCGATTCCGAAGTTTCCCGAAAAACTCTTTTTAAAATATTAAAAAACTAGAAAAACCTTTGATACGACGTGCATCCCGCCAATCCGGGCGACGTGGTCGCGAACCGAAAGCATCGAAAGGTGCGTAACGGCTTCGTGGACGTGTGGGCTTTGACGAAATTCAAATTGATCGCGTGTATGCGACGAATTTGATGCATATCCGTCGAAATTCACCGTATTGACCTCTGTGCAAGTTTCCTAATTCTTCATGAACGTTCGTCAGATCGAGATAAAACTTGCGCCAACAGGACCGTATCATTTTTCTGGTCCTATACGCCAAGTTTGGTCCGATTCTGAGACAGTTGATTAGATCGCCGTTTCGCGGGCCCCACGGTCCGACTCAACGGGTAATTTTGTGCACGGTCCGCCAGAATCTAACTTTGGACATACGATTGGGTTTGTATCAGAAAATTGGACCTATTGACATATAGTTTGATGACTTTAGAGACCATTGACTTTGGAATGCTTTTCGGTGCAAAGCGGGTCCAACGGCAGACACCGTTTTTGCCCAAAATTTCCGTTTTGCCCCTGTGTCCAGAATTGGACTTAAGGATATGCAATCCTAGCTAATTTGACTACTCTGAGAATGTTGGCGATGTCTGTTTCAGCTTTTGAAGACATTTGTGGATTTTGTACTTTCTGACTTGTTGATTGGCGATACATTGTTGGTTCTCCGTGCAACCCCCAGGCAAGTATACCTTGCCAGCTTGTACAGTATAATTTATATGCATGTTCGTTATCTCGCTGTTGTTCTTTTCCTTACGTTCGTGATTACTTTATCCCATGTCTAGTACCCTCATCCTGTTATAGTTTTACTTTATATGTTTCTAGTTGCCTGCACATTCTTGTTCCTTTCTGTTATGATAGTTCTATCTGTTACAATGTGTTAGTTTTATATGTATTCCTTGATAGAGTCGTCTAGTCCTACACCATGATTCCCTCAACTTGATTATAACTTGACTTGACTTAACATGACTTGAGTAGGACTTGACTTTGACATTCTATAGATTGTGAGTACTTACCTTGACTACGGTCTATAGGATTTTTATACTAGGATTGGCTACTGTATTGGTTGTGAGTACTTGCCTTGACTGCGATTGAGACACTATAGATTGTGAGTACTTGCCTTGACTGCAGTCTATAGCTTTGACCTATTAGCCATTTCTAGTATGGCATGCCAGTATCTTAGGATCCTTGTATTTAGATCTTGTGTCTTGGTTTACTTTGTTTCGTTGGATATCCTTGATTGTTCCTTACTTCTTTGTATATTTGTATTGTTACATGTTGGCTTGTATATTATGTATCTTACTAGTCCTCTGAGGACCTGATGATCTCTTCAGGTTTAGCGAGTGCATGGAGTTAGTTAGCAGAGCGGGATGGTAGAGGATTACGATGTATGATACAGGTATTTGCTTATGATATTTCTTTATTATTTTCTCGTGCTTTATATTCCATACCATGATATACTCTGCTTATTTATAGACTCATATCATTCTTGGAGTCTAATCGAATAATGTGCTAATGTGTTGCAGACCATGACCCATACTTGTTCATTCTTGTTTTACATTATTCTTGTGGATTGAGATATAGTTTTGATTAGACATGATACCATGTTCTGGACAGCTTATACGTACTCGAGTCGAGATGGAGTCTGTTCGATACGTAGCTGGCTTGCTCACGAGCTCACGTCCGAAAAGCGGGTACGGGTCGTGACAGCCGCCACGATTTCGGCAGCGCCAACGCCGCCTCTCCCGCCGGTAGATCTCGCTCTCTCCCTCTCTAACCCTCTCCGACCCGCCGCCCACCGCTCACTTCTACCCCTCTCTTTTTTCCCTCCATTTATTTCTCTCTCTCTCTGCTACTCCTCTGAGTCCTCTCTCTTATGAGACTTTGGGTTCTTTTCTTTTTTATTTTATTTTGCTACTGGTGTCGAGAGAACACAAAGAAGAGAAGTTAGTATAAAGTAGTGTATTATTTTTATATACTTTTATATATTATTATTAGGATTAGTATTATTATTATTATTGTTATTATTATATAAAAAGAGTTAATATTTGTATTATAATAATTATTATTATTATATAGAAAGAGGCAGTGTTTTACTAAATTTTTATTAACTATATATATATGGTAAATAATTGTCAAAAACTATTTTATAAACTGTGGACTAGGATATAATACTGAAATATTTTATCTAGTTAGATAAGTTACATGACAAAATTTCGGCTGGTATTAAAATATTCTCTAAAAATTCTAAAATATGTTAATATAGTTTCTTTTTACCTAGAAATCATATTCTCTAAAGTATGTTAATATAGTTTTTCAAATTCATATATATATTGTTTATCTAATCTCCTTTGATTATCCTCATATCCAAGACTAAGCCCATTATTCCTATCCTCCTGCCAATTCTGTCTTTCCTCCTATCGACCCTAACCAATTTAACCGTCCTGGACTCGATGGAACCATCCGTGCCGCCAACAGAGGTCCCCTTGTGTAGTTGTTACCCGAAGTTGCAGTTCGTGCCCTTCATCATTGTTGTACACCAGGCGTCCTACCAGGCAAGACACCTTGCCTTTACTGTTTAATTTTTTGCTCAATCTCATGCATGTTTTATTTCTTATAAGTTGTTCTTTCAAAATCATATGTAGTTGCAAATTACTATACTTTAGTTTTCTTTATGCATTTGGCCTAGAGTTAAGGGACCACCTTTGTTTGTGCCGCATTCATTGGCCGACACCTGTGTGCCACGATGTCACGTGTCTCATATAGATTCGGACTTGCGTACCGACCGTACATCGGTGCGTAGACGATCGTTATGATATAACTGCTAATATAATTGCCTAGAAGACTTAGCGGTTATTAGAAATATCATGGTGTGGATTCAGTACGAGTAGTGCATGGGGAGGGGAAGATAGTTATTAGGCGCAGGGGCTTTCACACATTTACTTTTCTCTAGCTGCCATTTGTGACTCAGCCGAGAGCTAGTGTGCCGTGCACTTATTTACTTTTCTCTAGATGCCACTAGTGCCTCGGTTGAAACACAAATGTGCCGTGTATTTACTTTCCTCTAGCTGCCGTTAGTGACTCACCCGAGAGACTGGTGTACCGTGCATTTATTTATTTTCCTCTAGATGCCACTAGTACCTCGGTTGAAATGCTAACGCGTCGTGTTTCTAGTCTCGGGAGCCCTTGTGTGGAACGTTGTCTTCAAAATGCATTTTCACATAGAATGGTTAAGGACCTTTATCTGTTTAGTCATATATATACTTTTCTGTTGAGCTTTTATTATTCAGTTTAGGCATGATATTATGTGTCTTGTTACGTGTCACGACCCGCTACCCAAATTGTTGGGCCGGGCCGAGTCATGTCCAGCCTGTGCTTGAGATAAAGCGCAGTAAGCTGTTCTAGAGATAACAAGATAAGACTAAATGTGCTAACAGTTCTATAAGTGAATAAAAGTCATAAATGCTCCAAACATAAAAGTCGTCTCATATAGTAATAAGTCCAAGTACAAGTCTGAAATGTAAAACTGGATACATGTCCAGTTACAAAAGACGTAGTCTAATACATGACTACACTAAATATCCCAAGCAACTATGCAAACTAGACGAGTTTCCCCGCAGGTACATCCTCGTAAGGCAAAGCCTGGTCCTCGGCAGTATCTCCATAATATGAGTCACAGAGCAACTCCTCCTCAGTAAGGATACCTACAACGTTATCCTGTCAGGACGGAAGCAAGTACTGATTCTAGCAAACTAAATATACGAAGCATGAACATGGATGTAATAAACTGGAATCATGGCATATCATGGTTTAATTGGTTCTTTTTAGAAATGACAACATATAGTTTAAAAGTTTAAAACCGTAGCATGTACGTGAATCGGTCAATAGGTGAATAGGATGTACAGCGGCACATATCAAGTTTTTCTGGCATGCACATACGTGTACGAACGGCATCGGTATATATCCATACACAAATGCGGGATCAGAACATACGACAAGGTCACATATAGAATGTCACCGAGCGCGGTAAATACATACAGAGAAGGGGGTCATGTTCACGTACACTACTAACAGTTTTCTCTTAACCCGTTATTTAAACATATGAGAGATATGAGATACTGTCCTAAACATGGTAGAGACTGAAAGTAATACAACATGTAAAGTTCTAACTTGCTACCCCAAGGATCAGCATTTAACATGGTTGGTAAATCACAGTTTATTGTTATAGTAGTATGTAAAGTTCGTAGAAAGTACTTGCCTCTAGCAAAGCAAGCTGCGATAAAAATGCTATAGATGCCTGGTAACTTGTCACTGTAGAAATAAATGCATAAACTTAGTTTTTACACTAAGCTAAAACACTAAGACACTAATTGGTGCAACACGACTTGTGACTGGGCATCTAGCCAAAATGATGACTTTAGCATAGGAGGCCAATATGGGGTGACACAATACTATAACTAACATACTAGGGTCTTTACACTAGTGTGGGGTGAGGTTCAATACGGCCATAACTCAAAATAACACAAAAGTTGTAAGTCGTAATTATTCAATAAATAAATCAATTGTACATTGTGTTTCAATAATTTTTGAGATAGACAAAAAGCTCAATTTTACATAAAATAAAATACCAAAATGATCCTTGTTAATTATAGAAATTTATTATAATTTTTTCTGGAATTTATTAAGCAGTACAAGTATTTTATAAAAATCAATTTTTAAGTACACAGAAAGTGAGTTCTGGTTTCATATGCCAAAACAGTGGCAAAACTGTAAATTAAATACTGTACAAATTATGATAAATTAGCTAAATTAACATAGTATCTAAATACTATTTTTCCAAAATTTTAACAGTAATTAAAGTATTTTTAGAAATTCAAAAATAGCATGGTACATAAACTGAAATTAAATAATTAATTATCTGCGTATTTTGTCCATGTATATAATTTGAACCAGAGTCCAAATAGACCCAAGGCCATGAATCAAGTCCAATATGACTTGTACTGGTCTTGAATGTGTGAAAATACATTTGGGCCCAAAAACCCATGCTAGGCTTGGACACCAAATGGTTGCAGTAATTTAAAATACACAAAAATATAGAGAGGTAAAAATACATAATAAATATTAATATTTTAACAAGGTAAAATTATACATAGTAGTCATATAAATATGACAAGTATATTTACATAATAATAATTTACACTAGGTAGAGTGAAATACATATATAAAATGTATAACTACAATATTTATATATACATATAAATATATAGATATTTACATAATGGATATATACATACATATGTTAAATATACATATATATATATATAAGAAATACTTAACTATAAAATGTATATATATATACAAATATTGTATACATATATACAATAGTTTATATATATACACATGAACATATATATATATATACATATATATATATATATATATATATATATATATATATATATATATATATATATATATATATATATATATACACACACAAAAAATATATATATATATATATATATATATACACACACATATATAATAATATATATACATATACACACACACACACACACATATATATATATATATATATATATATATATATATATATATATATATATATATATATATATATATATATATATATATATATATATATATATATATATATATACACACACATATATAATATAATAAGTACTAAATATAATAATAGATATATATATATATATATATATATATATATATATATATATATATATATATATATATATATATACAAATACAGTATATATATACATATAATACAGTATATATAATTATATATATATATATACATATACATGTATACATATATACATAAATATATATATAAAAACAAAATAAAACAAAAGAAACAAAAAGAAAAAGAAAAAGAAACAGACAGTAAGAGGGGGATCGAACTCGGCCCACAGGGTCAGGTTCTCGAGTAGGGTCGGGCTGGCCAGGGGGTCAGCCCAAGCTTTGTGTTAGGGGTTAGGGTTCTGGTTTCATTTATTTTGGTTTTAGTTAATATTTTATAAACCCGATAAAATAGTCTTGTGTCCTGACAGTTAAGGACACAAGAGTCAAAGTGTCTGGGTCATTTACGACACACACGAGTCTAGACTCGCGTGTCCAAGCACTGGGCTAGGGTCCTCGTGTCTGGGCGACCCTAATACATGTGTACGAGACACGTACGACACGGTTACACACTGCTACTCACGTGTCCGGCGAGCTGGGAGGGTTTTGAAAGCTCTGGATGGCGGAGGAGGCAATTTCGCGGCGGCGCTTGGGTGGCGATCGACTCGCCTCGTCACGGCGAACTTGTCGATGGTGGTTGGGGGCGGTGAGTGTCGTTGTGGGGGCTGGACGGGGTTCGTCGGAGTTAGGGATACGGCTAGGTTGTCGGGGAAGAAAGGGGGGTCAGGGCGGTTGTAGGGTTGTGCTAGGGTTAGGGTTTAGGACGGGGGGGGGGTCGTTTTATAGGGGCTTAGGTCGGTTGGGGGCGTCGAGCTGGCCAGAGTCGGCCGAAAATGGCGGGATCGGTCGTCGGCGTGGCAGTCATCGGAGGTAGGTAGAATTAGGATTTACATTAGGGTCCCTAGGAATTAGGATTTTACAACTAGGTCCCTATCCTAACCAAACGTAAATAAAAATTTACAATCCGACATTTAAAACAAATTGTTAATTGCAAACTGCTTTTATAACAATTCCACAAATTGCAGATTGATATAAAAAGAATTCTAAACATTACAGAATGATATTTAACTAATTGCAAAATGGTATTTTTGTATTTAAAAATCATTTAAAAAATTTAGAAAAATTTCTAAAAATCATAATAAATTATTTTAATGCTAAACAGGCCATTAGCAACTAATTAATTCTAATTTAATTAATTTTGAAAAACAGGGGCTGACAAGTCTTTCCTTCTTAAAAAATTTCGTCCTCAAAATTCACAAGGATTGAAGACCCTACAATATTCTAACATAGCAAGCAATGCAACAAACGACTAAGGCTATGATCAAAACTAACCTCTAAGGTATCAAGCGGGAACGGGTGGTTCCCTCGCAGCAGTTGGATCGAACAAATAAGGGTATATCTCCCTCATGTCCGACTCCCTCTCCTAAGTAGATTCACCCGGAGAGTGACGGCTCCAAGCTACTCGTACTAAGGGTATAACCTTGTTCCTCAGCCTCTTCTCCCTCCTGTCTAATATCTCCACTGGCTGCTCAGAAACTGTAAGGCTCGGCCCGATCTCCAACTCTGAATGATCTAGCACATGGCTGGGGTCCAGAACATATCTCCTCAGCTGAGATACGTGAAAGACATCGTGAACTCCTGCTAGGTTGGGTGGAAGTGCAACCCTGTAAGCTACCTCTCCAATCCTGCCAAGTATCTCGAACGGCCCGATGTATCTGGGGCTCAGCTTCCCTCTTCGTCCGAACCGGATCATCCCTCTAGTAGGTGATATCTTCACCAGCACCATATCACCGTCTGCGAACTCTATCGGTCTGCGACTAGCATCAGCACAGTGTTTCTGCCTGTTCTGAGCTACTCTGAGCCTGTCTCTGATCATCCCGACCTTCTCTGCTACATTCGTGATCATCTTTGGCCCAAGCATAACTCTGTCTCCGACATCGTCCCAAAAAAGCGGTGTACGGCATCGTCGTCCATATAGCGCCTCGAAAGGAGACATACCGATACTGGCTTGTAGCTGTTGTTGTATGAAAACTCTACCAAGTGCAGATGGCTCTCCTATGATCCTCCAAAGTCCAGTACGCAGGTCCTCAGCATGTCCTCCAGTGTCTGTATCGTCCTCTCGGACTGTCCATCTGTCTGCGGGTGGTACGCCGTACTGAACTTGAGCCGACTGCCCAACTCCTCATGCAAGCTCCTCCAATAGTGGGACGTGAATCTGTTGTCTCTGTCCAACATGATGCTCACGGGCACTCCGTGCAAGCAAACTATCTGCTTCATGTAAAGCTCTGCCAATTTCTCGGTGAAAAGCCCCACCTTGAAGGGTATGAAGTGCGCACACTTCGTCAGCCTGTCCACGATGACCCAAATGGCATCCTTTCCTCCTTGGGAACGAGAAAGCCCTGAGACGAAGTCCATCGTAATATGTTCCCACTTTCACTCGGGAATGGGTAACGGCTGCAATAAACCAGCTGGCCTCTGGCGCTCCGCCTTGACCTGCTGGCAAACTAGACATCTCGAGATGAAACGTGATACATCCCTCTTCATTCCGTGCCACCAAAGATGTTCCCGCAAGTCACGGTACATCTTGTTAGCACCAGGGTGAATAGAATATCTCGATCGGTGCGCCTCCTGCAATACTGCTTCTACCAGCTCTTTCTTCGGCACGCACAATCGGATGCCATGCCTCAAGGATCCATCCTCTGCTACAGTGAAGTCATCCAGCAATCCAGCTAAAGCCTGGGCCCAAAGTCTGCGAAGGCTCTCATCTGTAGACTGTGCCTCCCTGATCTGCTCTATCAAACCTGACTAAATGTCAAGCGCCATCATCTGTATCATTAATCATGGCCAAACTAGCTCGATACCGAGCTTCTCTATATCTTCCCACAAATGCCGGTCTATCATCAGATGCCATGCCATCGGATGCCTGCTCAGTGCATCCGCCCCCACATTTGCCTTTCCGGGGTGATACTGTAAATCGATGTCGAAGTCTTTCATCAACTCCAACCATCGTCTTTGCCTCATGTTCAGCTCTTTCTGCGTGAACACATACTTCAAGCTCTTGTGGTCAGTAAAGATTTTCACACGCTCTCCGTATAAGTAATGTTTTCATAACTTGAGTGCAAAGATCACCGCAGCTAACTCTAGGTCATGGGTAGGATAATTCCGCTCGTGAGTCCGTAATTGTCTAGATGCATAAGCAATCACTTTCCCATGCTGCTGTAGGACACATCCTAGCCCCTTCCCTGAAGCATCGCTGTATATGGTAAAACCTCCAGAACCTGAAGGTAAATTCAGAACTGGAGCGGTCGTCAACCTCCTCTTCAGCTTCTCAAATGCTGCCTGGCAGTCCTCTGACCAAATGTACTCTGCGTCCTTCTGCGTCAGCTTTGTCATGGGTTCAGCTATCCTAGCAAAGTCCTGGACGAACTTTCTATAATGGCCTGCTAAACCCAGAAAGCTCCTGATCTCTGAAACTGACGTCGGAGCCTTCCATGTCTCAACTGCAGCAATCTTCCTGGGATCCACCGAGATTTCCTCTCCAGTAACTACATGGCCGAGAAACTCCACTCGGTCTAAAAAGAACTCACACTTCAACAATTTGGCAAACAACCTCTCCTGCCTCAGAATCCCCAAAATTGTTCACAAGTGCTCTGTATGCTCCTCCGGCGTCTTCGAGTATATCAGGATGTCGTCGATAAACACTACGACGGACTTATCCAGATACTGGTGAAATGTCTTATTCATCAAATTCATAAAGACAGCTGGCACATTTGTGAGACCAAATGGCATCACAAGAAACTCATACTGCCCGTACTTCGTGTTGAATGCCGTCTTCTGGATGTCTGCTGCCTTGACCTTCACCTGGTGGTACCCGGATCTCAAGTCTATCCTGGAAAACACCTTCGTCCCACTCAACTGGTCGAACAAATCATCTATCCTGGACAGAGGATATTTGTTCTTAATGGTGATGGCATTCAAGGCCCGGTAGTCAATACACAACCGAACTGTACCATCCTTCTTAGGCACAAAGAGCACTGGCGCTCCCTTTGGAGAAGTACTAGATCGAATGAAACCCTTTTTTTAATAGGTCATCAATCTGCTCTTTCATCTCTACGGCCTCCTTGGGATTCACTCTATAGCAAGCCCGGGATACTGGTGATGAACCCGGTACTAAATCTATGGTGAACTCCACATCTCTGTCAGGCAGAACCCTGGAAGATCCTCTGGGAATACATCCATAAACTCTCTAATGATAGGGTGTGGCGGTGCTACGTCCCCAACTGTCGAACAACAGTTCGGCTCTAGGCTGATCTCCGGCTCTGTCCTCCTGACTCGGAATGGTGCTGTGCCTGGGGGACTAAACAAAATACTACCCTCATGACAGTCTATAGATGCATGGACATAGCTAAGCCAGTCCATCCCCAATACGATATCATAACCGGGGAGTGGCATCACAAAGAATCGTCCCTTAAACTCTCTCCCGGCTATAATAATAGAGCATCTATAGATAGCTCTAATAGGCACTGGTCCTCCTCCCATCATCACTCTACTAATCTCCGCAGTAGGTGTAGATACTAAGTGGTGTTCATGCATAAACTCTAATAATAGGAAGCTATGAGATGCACCAGAATCAAACAAGCATAGAGCTAGAAAAGTATGCAAATAAACATGACCTGTGATGACGTCAGCCAAATAATCTGGCTCTGAAACCTGCTCCGGCTCCGGCTCAAGGACTAGGCTATAAGTCTTCCCCTGAGGTCCCTTCTGCTGCTGTAGATGCTGTCCAAACCTCTGCTGCTGAGTTGAAAGCGGCCCTCTAGTCTTCGCTACTAGGCAGTCTCGAAGCTGATGGGTGGCAGACCCACAAGCTAAACACTACCCCAACCTCTTCCTACAAATGAAAGATTCGTGGCCTACCCTCTTACAGAATGTACACAAGGTTTCCTTCTGCTGCTGCCGGGGTCCCGGGGCTTTAACTGGCGGGGTCTGATGATGTGGTGTAGGGGGACGGTATGTCTGCTGGTGCGACGTTGGTGCTCTCTGCTGGAAAGCCTGACGCTTGGACGGTCCCTCATGATATACAGAAGCCGTCTCTTGCTAGACAGAAGATGCTCCTCAATGCTCCGGGCCAACTCTAGGCTCTGGTAGTAGTCAGTCGTACCGTTCGCCAATATAAGAATGCCGATGTCTGGAACTAGACCATGGCAAAATCTACGGGTCATCTCCTCTAGGTCTGCAACCAGACTAAGAGCGAAACGGCTCAGGCGACTAAACTCTGCCACATACTCGTCGACAGAACGGTTCCCCTGCTAGATGTTCTGGAATCGTAGCCCCATGGCTACTCTAGCAGTGGTCGAGAAGAATTTTTTCTTGAACTGGGTCTTGAACTGATCCCAAGTGGCCCTCCCTCTCGCAAATAACGGCTCATTCCGGAACCAAACTCCTGCTAAGTCTATCAGCAGAAATCCCGCTCCTCGACCTGGAGGTCATCCGGCATCCTAACTCCAAGGAGCTTCATCTCTACCGAGTCTAGCCAGTCATCTGCTACTACTATGCCCTCAGTCCCTGAGAACTCCTTGGGGTTCAGACCCATGAAGTCCTTGATTGTCCCCGCTCTCTGCCGTGGCTCTACAGGTGGTGGGTGATAGAACTGGGGATTCCCAGGACCCTTCCTTTGGTGTGCATATTGATCGATAGAAAGTTAAACAGATCTAATACGTGTTCTAACCCTTCATAGGCGGAAACTAGGGTTCACGAATTATACCTGCGGCGGAAAGGAGACAAGCAATTCCTGGCAATTTCGAGCGAACGACCCCAAGATCTTCTGCACGTATTCCTTCCTCGAGTTGGACGTCGTGTGGACGACGATCTCCCAACCTTTTCTTCTCCTTGGCAGCACTCTCTTTCTCTCCTTACGTGAATCACAAATTTAGAGAAAATTTTAGATTTCTGATCAGTAATCTGGCGGCCAGAGAATAGAGGATATATATAGGCTACGGCAGGGACCATGAGGAGAAATTAGGATTAGGCCTCCTAACGGATCTGGATATCCCGTGTTCTGCCCGAACACACAATCCAGGCCCATTAACAATAGCTCGGTCCACTAATGAGCTATTGTTGCACTACCTCCCTAATCCCAAATTATGTTTGTGGGCTCCTTTTATTATATGCTCGTTTGGCTCCCCATGTTAAGATATCGTATGTCCGTCGATCAAATTAAGTTACTGACAACTATATTGATTCGACATCTTTTATTCTTAAGTAGTACCGCTCAACTTTATTTGTCATGTCGGATATAATCCACCTGCAGGGTTTACATGACAATCCTTATGAGCTCCTTAAGATGACATCATCAACCCGATGTATCGGGACATGGATTCCATTTATAATCAACAGCCCATCATACATACAATGTTATTACCCAATTCATAGAGGTTGTTGATCCATAATGAATCTCACTCTTTTATGAGTCAAAGTAATACACATTGCATATACATATCCGTTATTATATCCAGATTAAGAGTACAAGCATCCATAATAACAGAGGTGTTTGTTCTCTTATGTAGTCAATACAAAGAGAACAACCTCAAGTGGTCCTGTTCAATACACACAAAGTGTACTAGTGTAAACCTATAGTCAAGATAGACTAATACCAGATTACACTACAACCTTTCCAATAGATTGTCCAAGTCCATCTAGGTTGTGAACTATTTATATACTCCATAGGAAACTGATAATATGATCTTCTGTGTGACACCACACACCATATTATCTACAATATAGAATATCAGACATTTGCATTAACACTTGCAACAAATACAATATGCAAACATTTGCCCATATGATTCTCATTCAAAATTTAAGGAAATAAGGTTACTACAAAAGTGATGCTTTTAGTATATAACCCTAACAATCTTCCACTTATACTTAAAGCATTGCTTTTCAGTATACTGTTACAAATCTCCCACTTATACTTAAAGCCATGCTGCTACACATCTGACTCCCATTCCCTCAAACTGTCAAAAGCCTTAGCTGGTAAGCTCTTTGTAAAGGGATCAGCTAGGTTGTCGGCTGATGCTATCTTGATCACAGCAACTTTTCCTTTCTTTACAAAATCTCGTATCAGGTGGTACTTACGCTCAATGTGTTTGCCTGTCTTATGGGCTCGTGGTTTCTTCGAGTTTGCCACTGCACCACTATTATCACAATATGTAA
>JANAVB010042620.1:8806668-8940713 GCA_029216955.1 Iris pallida | reverse complement strand
ATTTTTCTGTTTAATTCTTATGAGGCTGACATGGTCATGTCGTTGAGCCCTTCATAGATCGTTCAAGAAATATTTGCTTGAAAATCGGCAAATGAGGTAATGCACCCATCAGGGAGACTTCTATACCATTCATAAGTCGTTCCTTTGAGACATCCAATGAACACCAGTAAGGAGGGCGTCACTGGTTGCAGTTGATCAGTCATTACTTCAAAATGATTAATGAACTGACTTGGGGAGGTTGTCCCATCGTAGAAAGAGATGGTCGGAGGTTTGTATTTTTGGTGGATACGATACCTGCTTCCATTCTATCGGGTAAGGTTGCTTGATACCTAACCTTTGCAAACCATCCTTCTATTTGAATGCCTCGAATTGTGTTCGGAGATTCTTTAACTCTTCAGAAACAATTCCAGTAGACTGGGGATTGTAACTTGTTGAGTGTGATTAGAAGGAGGGACTGCAGCATATGTACCACCCCCAGCTCCAGACTGACTTGGAGTGGGTTGTTCAGGAACATTAGATTTACCCCCGGAATAGTAGAGGGTTCCGGGTTTGGAACACAGGAGTATTTAATATAACTGGAGGAGCTGTCTGTTGGACTTGCTGAGTTTGATGCTGAGCTTGCATAAGAGTGTGCATAGCATTCAACGTATCTGCCATAGCTCTCAACTGTTGTTCTAAGGAAGAAATCCTTTGTTCGTGAGCTTCGGTGCTAGTTGAAGGTTCATGATCGCCCTCTGCCATGTAAGTGGTAATCATTCGAGGAATAGATGATGAAACAGTCTGTTCTGAATCATCACTGTGTGAATCAGTATCTTTCCCAGGCTTTTTTATGGGAGTCAATACTGGAAAATTGGACTCTCCAAGGAAGTCTTCTGTGATCTTCGGATTACCACTTGGATGAGAAGAAGAAGAGGCTCTGGTCAAGGCTCCGGTCCTGGATCGGGTGCCGAGATAAACACCATCTTCAGAGTCTGATATAGCATCAGACCGTATGCTACCCCCAATTTTCTGGAGGTCATGTTGACAGAAGCATAAAGAGGTTCATCTTCATCCAACATGGTTCATACTGAATCCGTTCGAAAACAGATTATCTTTTTGGTGAACAACAACATTGAATTACAACTCGAGGTTGGATTGCAACCATGCTTTCATGCAAATATGAGCAATATCATAGCCTGATGGAGTGTCAATTCTCTGTTATTTGCAAATATTCCCGGAGATCTGTAGGAACAGATTGGGAAGTATTTGAAGATAGTTTCTGTGTAGAAACTGTCTTTTGTTCTTCTGTCTTCTTGGTTCCTGAGTGTATAAAGACTGATTAATTTGAGCCACATAGTTCTGGCATATTCTGCATCAGGGTCTAATATACTTGTCTCAGTGGAACCGAGCCGATTCTGATTAAGCTTGTTACGAAGATCCGTAGGAGATTTGACTTTGATATCAGTCTTGGATACTTGTAATTTGCCTTTCTCAGACCGAGAAATTTGAGAGAAGGAAGATGAGTATTATTCCGACTAGGAGTCGGTAATAATCCATCTTTGGAGGAATTAGCCAAAAGGCGTTTTCCATTGTTTGATCTAGTAAGAGTACTAGTCAAATTAACTCCAGAGGTAAAGACCTTAGGAGTAGAGGAGTTGACTAAAGAGTCTTTCTCCTTGGTTGGCACAAGATGTGCAAGTTGAGGGGGAATCATTTGTATGTTCTGTGGAAGAGAACCCCAGCCTGATTTTGAGAAACAGTCAAAGGACTAATCTGTTTCATATGCTGACTTCAGTTTGGACTTTTGGTCATACGCTGCCTTTTTATTAGCATACGCTGGCTTTGGCTCAGTGTACGTTGCCTGATGTGGCTTTTGTACGCTGCCTTTGCCGTACGCTGCCCTTTGAATGCCATACGCTCAGAGTCATCAATGGCTAAAGAGCCGACTGCTGTCGTAAGAATAGAGGGAGAAGGGACCTTGACATGTCCAGAGATGGTTTTCCTTGTACACGCTGACTTGGTTAAAGAACCAACTTTGTCAGTGTGACTAGGAGAAGCCACTGTTGCCGTGTTCCGAGAAGCCGAAGTGTGCTTCATGGAAGTTGAAGACGTGTTCTTGTCAGCATGAGAAGTGACAGAAGCGTCTCAGACTGCTGCAGAAGACTTAGGGACATAGACGGAGCGTCCTTTCTTCTTGGCAGTAGAAAGAGCGGAGGAAGAAGTGCGGCCCTCCTTCGCCTTGAGCATTTCTTCATAAGCCGATTGGTCGAATTGTACAAATCGTCTTCTTCGTCAAGCCGATCGACGAAGTATCGCATTGAGTTGTTGCTATCTCGTTGGGAGCAGCTTTCCCCAGCAGAGTCGCCAATTTATTTTCCATAAATAAATTCACTTTATTTATTTTGTATCTGAGAAAATTACAACTGTAGGAATCTAATCTAGAAGACGATTACTTTATCCCTTGGACGATGCGATGAAGAAAACTCGAACTTTGAAGAACTTGGACAGCAACTGGGCACTCTCTGTTCTCTCTGAAATTGACTGTAGTCTCTGATGAAGATGAAGAAAATCTTTTTTTATAGAGTTCAGGATAACTGTCCTTAAGCATACGCTCAGGTAGTTACTTGACGTGTGCATAACAGCAGGGACGCGTGGCTAATTCTGATGGAGACACATTAGCGTGCGGTTGAAAGTAGTGGAGCATGTTCAGGAGAGATTGATGGCCTGGATGCCACGTTGCATAACTTCTAGAGAAGTGGATAACTGGTACAGGACACGTGAGAACGTGTGTTGACTGTAATCCTGGATATGGTTGCTGTAATACGCTGCCTCGTTGAAGGAGAGTTATACGCTGACTTGGATGATGTAGAAAAAATAAAGCTGATACGCTTACTGGAGAAGAAAGGAGTCATACGCTCACTTGATGAGGAAGGAGTCGTATAGATTTCATACGCTCACTGAAGAAGGAAGGAGTCGTATAGACTTCATACGCTCAATGAAGAAGAAAGGAGTCGTATAGACTTCATACGCTCAATGAAGAAGGAAGGAGTCGTATAGACTTCATACGCTCACTGAAGAAATGGCCACGTGGCCATCATCAATCTTCTCTGATACGCCATATCTTCAAATAACCGTCAAAAGATTTTCTCGAGCGTCGTGACTGCAGATATGACGGCTGACAGACTGTCAAAACTGACAGTAATGATGGCTTGCATTAATGATCTGCTAAGCTGTCCTCATAAAGACAAACCAACTCTTCGAAACATATATGACGGCTAGTCTCCATTGGACAGCTGTCCTTGCACGAAAGACGACGTGTCAGATTCATCCTTTATTAAATATATGCCGTACTGTCATCCCAGAAAATAATAAATATTCACTGAGCGTATGGCCTGTAGATGAGCGTATGGCCTTGAGCGTAAGGATTAAAATGACAGCGTGTCATAATTTTCCATATCCTACACCATCTCATCTGCCTTTTCCACTTCTTATAAGCCTCTTTGCCTCTTCATCAGAGTTAGCATCAGGCTTAGGTGGGCATTCCTCAACAAGTACATATTTGTACTCCTCAGCAGTCAGAAAATGTCCAAATTACGTTTCCAGTCATATAATTAGGTCCAGTAAGTTTGTTTTCTTTAAGGATCACCATAAGTGGACTGAAAAACCCATTTTTGAAATCCTGAGAATCACATAAATAAATTATGTAGGGCAAAAAAAACTTTTTGAATTAACTAAATATTGATTCCCTCAAAAACAATAAGAAATTCACCAACACCTTAAACACCATGAATTTAGCATGCCACGATAGTGTGGACGTATACAAATTCAACTTTGTTCAAGTAGATTTTTTTTATTAATTTTACTATCATGTCAATATAACTTTATGATAAAAAAATTAATATGCTGGTCTTGCTCTGGTCATGCAAATAATAACAGTGACTCCGATGGGGAGGATACCATTATTTGTATCTAAGTGTATATCATTACTTAATACTAGTCCATTACCTTGTAATGAGTTCCTTCAGATGGAGAAGTGAACACATACTAGCTAACTTTCTACAATTATCCCTAAGGAAGTTTGTACTGGTGATCCATAATTATACTCATCCGATATGGAGGAAAGCACTAAAGCCAACACGCAAGTATAATTACATCACCTACAAACCAGTAATAGAGACCATAGGATTTATACTAAATAAAAATCCTCTCCCACTTAGTTATTTAACAATGAGGGTTTTTTTACTAGTTGATATTATGTCCATGTTGTCCATTATTAATGTAGGCTTGATTTTTCAAAAAAAAAAAAACAACCACACAATAATAAACATGCATAATTAGAAAAAGCAAAATGATAAAAATAAGAGAAAATATCCAACTATTATGGTCATCTTTGCTGCTCCATCCTCAACTATCCGAATCCAAAATCTGGCACTGCGCAGATCTATACGGGGTTCGACCTGCCCGGTCAGGTCGCGGGGTTCGGGACAGCGTCCCGAATTTTTTTTTTTAAGGTTTTGGCTGTCGATTCCTTCATCGAAAATCATCTGTCTGTCTCTGGATTGCTCAAAACCAGCATCTCGTCCGGCGTCAGAAACAGCCACCACCGCCATCACGATTGATCAAAAATAATTAAAATTACATCAATCCTATGCCTCCCGAAGGAGTTCACACATAATCTAGATTGAAAAATTAAATTAATAAGCACGATCAACCCTCGTGATTTTAATTACATCCACAGCAACAACAACATCCACGACATGTCCGTGGTTTAAACAACACAATCAAAAAACATGCATTGGACCATAATAGTTGGATCTAAGATGCCTGCAAAACCGAGTTAGAACAGATCTACATCTACCGACTATTATATAGCGCAAGTTTTATTGGACAAACATGGACGTATCAATCAATACGTAGATCCAAAGTGGCTCTGATACCAATTGATGGAACTGGGGATTCCCATGACCCTTCCTTTGGTGTGCATATTGATCGATAGAAAGTTAAACAGATCTAATACGTGTTCTAACCCTTCATAGGCGGAAACTAGGGTTCACGAATTATACTTGCGGCGGAAAGAAGACAAGCAATTCCTGGCAATCTCGAGCGAACGACCCCAAGATCTTCTGTACGTATTCCTTCCTCGAGTTGGACGTCGTGTGGGCGACGATCTCCCAACCTTTTCTTCTCCTTGGCATCACTCTCTTTCTCTCCTTACGTGAATCACGAATTTAGAGAAAATTTCAGATTTCTGATCAGTAATCTGGCGGCCAGAGAATAGAGTATATATATATATGCTACGGCAGGGACCATGAGGAGAAATTAGGGTTAGGCCACCTAACGGATCTGGATATTCCGTGTTCAGCCCGAACACACAATCCAGGCCCATTAACAATAGCTCGGTCCACTAATGAGCTATTGTTGCACTACCTCCCTAATCCCAAATTATGTTTGTGGGCTCCTTTTATTATATGCTCGTTTGGCTCCCCATGTTAAGATATCGTATGTCCGTCGATCAAATTAAGTTACTGACAACTATATTGATTCAACATCTTTTATCCTTAAGTAGTACCGCTCAACTTTATTTGTCATGTCGGATATAATCCACCTGCAGGGTTTACATGACAATCCTTATGAGCTCCTTAAGAGGACATCATCAATCCGATGTATCGGGACATGGATTCCATTTATAATCAACAGCCCATCATACATACAATGTTATTACTCAATTCATAGAGGTTGTTGATCCATAATAAATCTCACTCTTTTATGAGTCAAAGTAATGCACATTGCATATACATGTCCGTTATTATATCCGGATTAAGAGTACAAGCATCCATAATAACGGAGGTGTTTGTTCTCTTATGTAGTCAGTACAAAGAGAACAACCTCAAGTGGTCCTGTTCAATACACACAAAGTGTACTAGTGTAAACCTATAGTCAAGATAGACTAATACCAAATTACACTACAACCTTTCCAATAGATTGTCCAAGTCCATCTAGGTTGTGAACTATTTATATACTCCACAGGAAACTGATAATATGATCTTCTGTGTGACACCACACACCATATTATCTATAATATAGAATATCAGACATTTGCATTAACACTTGCAACAAATACAATATGCAAACATTTGCCCAGATGATTCTCATTCAAAATTTAAGGAAATAAGGTTACTACAAAAGTGATACTTTTAGTATATAACCCTAACAGTGGGACCACGGTACGTTCCTCAGAATGCTCCATGCTCTGGCGGAGTAGGGTAGTCTGCTCATGATGGGTTGTTAGGAACCCCTGGATCAGAGTGAGCAGTTGGTTCCCATCGAGTGTGACGGAAGCCTGGGTAGGTATAGTGATAGGGGGTGGTGGAAGTATCGGGTCCTGCTGGGACTGTGATGTGGAAGGTGGTGGAGGTATCTGGGTTTGTAAATTTGTAGAGTGGAGGAGTATGGTAGGTGGAGGTGTATCAGTCAACTGGTCAGCTGACTGGATGGAGAGTGTGCCATTCTCAGGTGTGACATACTGGGATGAACGAGTAAGCACCATCTAATTACAATAAAAAGGACTTATAAGGACTTGTTAAAGTAAGCAATCATAGACAAGAAAATCCAATTATAATAGCAAGCATGTGATGTATTTCCTATGTTGCAATCCTAGTATTCCTCTAGGTGTTCTAAGCGTCATTCCTAATGTTGTCTAATTATCTTAGGTTCCTAATTGCAGGTATGCTTGGTACAATAACGTAACCAAACAATTTAAGTCAGGACCTGCATGGGCCACCACTAAAAACATGTCACGACCCGCTACCCAAATTGTTAGGCCGGGCCGAGTCATGTCCAGCATGTGCTTGAGATAAAGTGCAGTAAGCTGTTCTGGAGATAACAAGATAAGACTAAATGTGCTAACAGTTCTATAAGTGAATAAAAGTCATAAATGCTCCAAACACAAAAGTCGTCTCATATAGTAATAAGTCCAAGTACAAGTCTGAAATGTAAAACTGGATACATGTCCAGTTACAAAAGACGTAGTCTAATACATGACTACACTAAATATCCCAAGCAACTATGCAAACTAGACGAGTTTTCCCGCAGGTACATCCTCGTAAGGCAAAGCCTGGTCCTCGGCAGTATCTATAATATGAGTCACAGAGCAACTCCTCCTCGGTAAGGATACCTACAACGTTATCCTGTCAGGACGGAAGCAAGTACTGATTCTAGCAAACTAAATATACGAAGCATGAACAGGGATGTAATAAACTGGAATTATGGCATATCATGGTTTAATTGGTTCTTTTTAGAAATGACAACATATAGTTTAAAAGTTTAAAACCGTAGCATGTACGTGAATCGGTTAATAGGTGAATAGGATGTACAGCGGCACATATCAAGTTTTTCTGACATGTACATACGTGCACGAACGACATTGGTGTATATCCATACACAAACGCGGGATCAGAACATACGGCAAGGTCACATATAGAATGTCACCGAGCGCGGTAAATACATACGGAGAAGGGGGTCATGTTCACGTACACTACTAACAGTTTCCCCTTAACCCGTTATTTAAACATGTGAGAGATATGAGATACTGTCCTAAACATGGTAGAGACTGAAAGTAATACAACATGTAAAGTTCTAACTTGCTACCCCAAGGATCAGCATTTAACATGGTTGGTAAATCACAGTTATTGTTATAGCAGTATGTAAAGTTCGTAGAAAGTACTTGCCTCTAGCAAAGCAAGCTGTGATAAAAATGCTATAGATGCCTGGTAACTCGTCACTGTAGAAATAAATGCATAAACTTAGTTTTTACACTAAGCTAAAACACTAAGACACTAATTGGTGCAACACGACTTGTGACTGGGCACCTAGCCAAAATGATGACTTTAGCATAGGAGGCCAATATGGGGTGACACAATACTATAACTAACATACTAGGGTCTTTATAATAGTGTGGGGTGAGGTTCAATACGGCCATAACTCAAAATAACACAAAAGTTGCAAGTCGTAATTATTCAATAAATAAATCAATTGTACATTATGTTTCAACAATTTTTGAGATAGACAAAAAGCTCAATTTTACATAAAATAAAGTACCAAAATGATCCTTGTTAATTATAGAAATTTATTATAATTTTTTCTGGGAATTTATTAACCAGTACAAGTATTTTATAAAAATCAGTTTTCATAAGTACACAGAAAGTGAGTTCTGGTTTCATATGCCAAAACAGTGGCAAAACTGTAAATTAAATACTGTACAAATTATGATAAATTAGCTAAATTAACATAGTATCTAAATACTATTTTTCCAGAATTTTAACAGTAATTAAAGTATTTTTAGAAATTCAAAAACAGCATGGTACATAAACTGAAATTAAATAATTAATTATCTGCGTATTTTGTCCATGTATATAATTTGAACCAGAGTTCAAATACAGGACCCAAGGCCATGAATCAAGTCCAATATGACTTGTACAGGTCTTGAATGTATGAAAACACATTTAGGCCCAAAAACTCATGCTAGGCTTGGACACCAAATAGTTGCAGTAATTTAAAATACACAAAAATATAGAGAGGTAAAAATACATAATAAATATTAATATTTTAACAAAGTAAAATTATACATAATAGTCATATAAATATGACAAGTATATTTACATAATAATAATTTACACTAGGTAGAGTGAAATACATATATAAAATGTATAACTACAATATTTATATATACATATAAATATATAGATATTTACATAATGGATATATACATACATATGTTAAATATACATATATATATAAGAAATACTTAACTATAAAATGTATATATATATATATATATATATATATATATATATATATATATATATATATATATATATATATATATATATATATATATATATATATATATATATATATATATATACAAATATTATATACATATATAATAGTATATATATAATAATATATATACAAATATATATATATATATATATATATATATATATATTTTATATATATATATATATATATATATATATATATATAAAATATATATATATATATTTATATATATATATATATATATATATATATATATATATATATATATATATATAAACAAAATAAAACAAAAGAAACAAAAAGAAAAAGAAACAAACAGTAAAGGGGGGGATCGAACTCGGCCCACAGGGTCAGGTTCTCGAGTTGGGTCGGGCTGGCCAGGGGGTCAGCCCGAGCTTTGTGTTAGGGTTTAGGGTTCTGGTTTCATTTATTTCAGTTTTAGTTAATATTTTATAAACCCGATAAAACAGTCTTGTGTCCTGACAGTTAAGGACACAAGAGTCAAAGTGTCTGGGTCATTTACGACACGCACGAGTCTAGACTCGCGTGTCCAAGCACTGGGCTAGGGTCCTCGTGTCCGGACGACCCTAATACGTGTGTACGAGATATGTACGACACGGTTACACACTGCTACTCACGTGTCCGGCGAGCTGGGAGGGTTTTGAAAGCTCTGGACGGCGGAGGAGGCAATATCGCGACGGCGCTTGGGTGGCGATCGACTCGCCTCGTCACGGCGAACTTGTCGGCGGTGGTTGGGGGCGGTGAGTGTCATTGTGGGGGCTGGACGGGGTTCGTCGGAGTTAGGATTACGGCTAGGTTGTCGGGGAAGAAAGGAGGGTCAGGGCGGTTGTAGGGTTGTGCTAGGGTTAGGGTTTAGGACGGGGGGGTCGTTTTATAGGGCTTAGATCGGTTGGGGGCGTCGAGCTGGCCATAGTCGACCGAAAATGGCGGGGTCGGTCGTCGGCGTGGCAGTCGTCGGGGTGGGTAGAATTAGGATTTACATTAGGGGCCCTAGAAATTAGGATTTTACAACTAGGTCCCTATCCTAACCAAACGTAAATAAAAATTTGCAACCCGACATTTAAAACAAATTGTTAAATGCAAACTGCTATTATAACAATTTCTCAAATTGCAGATTGATATAAAAACAATTCTAAATATTACAGAATGATATTTAACTAATTGTAAAATGGTATTTTTGTATTTAAAACTCATTTAAAAATTCTAGAAAAATTCCTAAAAATTATAATAAATTATTTTAATGCTAAACAGGCCATTAGCAACTAATTAATTCTAATTTAATTAATTTTGAAAAATAGGGGCTGATATTACGTCCCTTTGAGGACCTGGTTATCTCGCCAGGTGTGTGCTCTTGTCTTTCGCAGGTGTTCTAGCTCTAGCCGTGATCATCACTATTTCTTCGAGGATGATTACACTTGGATCGTCTTCGCTTCGCTCGCCAAACTCATTTTATTTTTTCAAGTATTTTTCCCTTACTGGTTGGTAGTGGATTTGTCTCCACTCAACATATTGTATCAAGACAATTCATTATCATTATATGAATTCTTTATTTTCTTTTATTTTATGGATGAGATTAGTTAGCCTTGGTTTTACTGCATTTACAGCTTATGTATCCATACGAGGTCCATGTACTTCGTATGAATACAGCTGGCATGTCTACGTTCCTACTCCTACGTATTTTGGGACTGGGGTGTTACATCTGTTGACTCGAACTATGAGGCCCGTCTTGCATCGGAATACGTGTTGGGGTCCACGTCCTCTAAATCAAGCAATTTATATATAAATTTGGGCCAAATGATGCCACGAGTCTACTGGTGGTGTCAGAATTGGAATCCGGAGCCCCGGGTTCAAAATTAGAATTTAACAAGTTAGAAATTATGAATTCGGACGGTCAACTTTGGCGTCGAATTCAATCAGTCAAACAAGCTCACATTGGAACGAAACTTAAGGGACATGAAGAGGGTTATACCAGCTGTGCACAGAAACTGGTGTTACGCCAAACGGAGCTGCGATGACGGAGATACGAGTCGACGAAGTTGGCTTCGCAAATTGTCCAAAAATTATATAATTTAAACGGCCAACTTGGTGGCCGATTTTGATGCATCAAACGACAAAATTAACGAGTGAACTTGAGAGGACTGAAGGGGTATATACTGAGATTGAGACGGAAGAAACGGATCAATGATCCAACGGTCGAATTGCCCAGAAATCGTACGCGAAGTCGCTGCCTCGAAGAACGAATTCTGAAATTTTCTGCGCACGCGAGCCGACGGAATTTTGTGCAAAATGCACGAATAGCCCGTTTCTCGCACTGCCTGGGGGTGCGCCTGGCCAATGGGGGCCGGCCACGGCGGCTTGCGGCCGACGGTGCCGCGGTTGCGCGGCCACTGCTGCGCTATTGCAGCGGCGACTGCTTGCTGCTGTTGTAGCTGCTGTTTGGTGCTGCTGTCGTGCTGCTTCATGCAGCTGCTGCTGCACTTCCTGCTCGGCCATGGGTGGCCGAGCTCCAACCAAGGGAGGAGGAGAATGAAGCCGAGGAGGAGAGGAGTAAGAAGAGGGAGGTGGTGGTGGTAGTATGGTGGTGGTAGGGATGATGGTGATGATGGTGTGTGGATGATGGAGATGATGGAGGTGGTGATGATTTAGAGAAGAAGAACATAAAGAAGAAGAAGAAGAAGGATGCATTGAAGAAGAAGAAGTGAAGAAGAGCAAGGACGGGGGGGGGGGTGTTCGGCTGCTGTTGTTGTTGGCAGGAAGAGGGGGGTGTGGGTGATGTGAGGTGTGTTAAGGAGGAGAGAGAGGGATATATATATATATATATATATATATATATATATATATATATATATATATATATATATATATATATATATATGGAAGCGGATCAAAAGCCCCCCTTAGAAAACCCCCCAAAAACCCCCTCACTCTAATCCGTAATTTAATGTTAATATTAATGTTAATATTAATGTTAATATTAATGTTAATATTAATATTAATGTTAATATTAACATTAAATACTAAAATTAACATTAAATTTAACATTAAAATTAATATTAACATTAACATTAATATTAACAATAACATTAACATTAATATAAAAAAATATTTAAAAAAATTTAATATTAGCATTAAAATTAATATTAACATTAATATTAACATTAACATTAATATTAACATTAATATTACGAATTAGAGTGAGGGGGGTTTTTGGGGGGCTTTTGATCCGCTCCCTATATATATATATATATATATATATATATATATATATATATATATATATATATATATATATATATATATATAATGTGTATATGTATTAGACAAGAGAGAGGGAGAGAGAGATATGTATAGAAAGAGAAAAAATAGAGAGTAGGGGGGGTGTTCGGCTAGGAGATAGGGAGAGGGAGTGGTGAGTGATGCTAATAGGGGATGGTATTAATGTGTGAGTAGAGAGAGAGGGAGATATGTATATATATATATATATATATATATATATATATATATATATATATATATATATTAATATTAATATTATATATAATATAAATGGAGAGAGAGAGATAGAGAAAGAGATATTTATACAAAATAAGGATATTTGTGAGTAGGGAAAAAGGAGAAATATACCAGTCGGGTGTATGGGCAGTCATGAGAGGGATCACATGAAATTGGGTTGGTTTCGATTGAGTCGGGTCGGGTCAAAATCGGGCTTGAAGAAATAAATGATTTAATTTGGTCATTTACGATCACGGGTAAATAAATAGCATGTAGGGACCCAAATGAATAGGACACAAGTACCATATGGGTAATAGGCTTAATGTGGGCTGAGTCCATATTTTAGGTCGACAGATTTGGGTCGAAAGGGTATCCCAAACTTAAGTCAGAAATAAATATGACTCTGTGGGATGAATGAAAAATTGGGTCTTGTGTCAGGAAAGTTGTGAGAAACTAATGAAGCACAAAATAGTATGTCTGAGTGGGACACGAAGGTCATGGGTGAAGGGTGTCTCGAGTAGATCATGCATGACAAGTTGGTTTGGAAAAAATAACTAGCCTTGTGCTCCTAAATTGAAAGTCATGGTAACGCATATATGATAATCAAGAATAAAAGTGGGAATTTAATAATAACTAAAATTATCAAATGGCCTAAATTGACCCGAAAGTTATGTGATACAAATAGAGCACAGGGGAACAAATTTGAGTGGGACATGATATATCAACATGAAGATAAACTCGTCTAGATCAAAACTCATGAAGGGCGTTTCGAGATACTGACATCTCTTGCGCTCCAAAAATCAAAATCACGAAGAGATATATTTAATAATAAAATAATTATAATTAAGATATCTATTAAAAATAATTACTTTAATAAAAATTTAAATAATCCCTTAAATCCATAGGGCTTACAAGCTGCCTCCTATTACAGCGGGGCCAGTTGCGAGGGAGATGTTGCCATCCAAACAGCCCTTAGAGAAAATAGGCTGAAAGGAGAGAAGTTTACATATATTAACCAGTCGGTCGGTCATATTTTGAACTATTCAAAATGCGTCAATCTGTTTGGCGTATTTTGTGAGTAAACCAATAATTACATTATTAATGGTATTAGTGACAAAATTAGATAAAATCGCAAGCATAATATTGTTCGAAAATGCTAAAAACTATGTCCTGTATCAAAAAGAAGTACACAATTTTCAAATATTGCATATTGACAATTTGAAATATTATGTTATGAAACAAGTACTATAACATATGTGGTTTTCCGTGGGGGTGTAGCTCGTTGGGTACATCGGAGAGTCCCGTGGCAATGAGCACGGTTCAAATCCCCACTTAGCGTTGCTCGCTGACCCGGAGAAAAAGACATCTAAAAAAATGTGGTTCACTTAAACGATAAATATTATTATGTTGTAGATGGTATCATACTTTCATGTGTGCATGTATGCTTTGCGTGTAAGTCTTGTAATGTGGCAATTGAAAGTTATTATCCTTCTAAATTTTTTATTGAAAAATTGAGAAGATATATATATATATATATATATATATATATATATATATATATATATATATATATATATATATATATATATATATATATATATATATATATATATATATATATATATATATATATATATGTTGAACCAATTCATGTCCCTTACACTCCTCAAAATGTATTGGTTAGAGGTAATATTGGAGTACCAATTGTTGGACATAAATCAGCTGGTAAACGGAAATAGAAAAGCATCATAACAAAGAATTTATCGACAAGAAATCTCTATTGCAGTAATTTGGTGGGCTGAGACACAATAAAAGAAAATGTACTAACCAACCAAGACTAGTAAATTTTTATCTTTGATGGCTGATATTGTAATTAAACTTCAATATGAATAAAAGTTGTATGTTTTTTATTTTATTTTTGATGTTATAATTTTTTTTAGGCAAATGTTAAGGGCACCCCCAAATTACTAAGGGCAACCAATTTAAAACTTCAAATAAATTACAAGTTTGACATTTTGAAAACACTAAGGGCCACCCACTTCTGTCAAAGACAGACTGCAGGCCTTGCCTGCAGTCCAAAGTGAATATATGACTGCAGTGCTTGCCTGCAGTCCCCGAATGACGAAATTTTTTTTTTTAAACTTGCAGTGACTGCAGGCCTCGCCTGCAGTCCAAATTGAAGACAGGACTGCAGGCAAGGCCTACAGTCCGTCTCCATAGCCTCCTTCTCATCCTCCGCCGCCTCCCCCCGCCCGCCGGACTCCGAGATCTCCGCCCTCCTCTCCTTCAAGTCCTCCCTCCATGATCCCCTCTCCTCTCTCTCCTCCTGGGACCCCTCCCTTCCCAACTCCCCGTACTCCTGGCGCGGAGTCACCTGCTCCGCCACCAACGCCACCACTCCCCTTCGCGTCGTCTCTCTCCGCCTCCCCCGCCTCCACCTCTCCGGCCCCATCCCCCCTCCCTCTCCTCCCTCACCAAGCTCTCCCTCCGCTCCGGCAGCAGCAGCTCCTAGCAGCAGCAGCAGCAGCTCCTCGCAGGCTGCGGCGGGGGAGGGGGCGGGCGGAGGGGGCGGGCTGCGGAGGGCTGCAGGAAGGAGGAGGAGGGCTGTGCGAAGGAGGAGGAGGGTTGCCCTTAGTAATTTGGAGAGGGTGGTGGTTGCCCTTAGTAAAAATGGGAGAGGATGGTGGTTGCCCTTAGTAGGGTGGTTGCCCTTAGTAATTTGGGGGTGGCCCTTAACATTTGCCTTTTTTTATCATGTCATATTTTACTAACATAAATATTGTTTGTCATAAGTCTTCTTGTAATGTGGAAGTGGCAAAATGAGATTATCTTTGAAGTTGTAATTAAACTTGAAAATGAAAAGTTTTATGTTTGTTGCCATTTTTGATGTTGTAATTTTTAGAAAAAATCACAAAATAACAAAAGGGTACAATATTAAAACCCTAACCATATATTCCTAGCACCCTAACCCTAAAATCTAAAACTCTAACCCTAACATCTTAATCCCTAACCCTAAGGCCTCGTTTGGTTTGCAGAATCTCCGGATTCGAAAAGGAAAGTGATTACTTTCCTATGTTTGGGTGCCAAAGGAATTGAGGAGGAAAGGAAAGTGATTCCTAATGAAAGGAAAATTATGAGAAAAATTGATTCCATCCATCCAAGCTAGGAATCATTTTTCCACATTGAAGTAATCACTTTCCTTTCAAAATTTCTTGGTATTTCCAAATATCGGAAAGGAAAATCAATGGAAAATAAAATTTTCCAAAGGAAAGGAAATGACAAGGAATTGATTTCCTTTCCCTTCCATTCCGTGAACCAAACGAGGCCTAAATTCAAAACCTTATATATTCCTAAAACTTGTATCCCTATTTTCTAAAAACCTAGCCCTATTGTATGTATCATCTTAAATTTCTAACTTTTAAAATCTAACAACACAAAGTAGAAATCAATATAAACATTGCAAAATTAAAATACATGCTGAAAATGTACCAGGTGGACTATCATATTTTGATATGTTCGAAATGTACTAGATCGACTAGTGACTTGTCTCTGTTTAGGTAATATTTGTAATCTCATCTCCCTACAACCTGTTTTCTAAAATATGTCACCCCACAAAAAAAAGTATGGGTCATAAAGCTTGTTCAAACTCCAATGATGTGATACAGTTCGCTTTTATGGGTAAACTGTAGCAGGATATATTAGCTTGTTGCAAGAGCAGAACCATGAATTTGAGTCTCCTTGGACTGATTTTTTTTTTCATTTGATTTTTTGACCAATGGACTGTTGTATGTGTATAGGGTAGTTGGGCTAGAGTGCGATAAGTTTGGATTAAGCTGAGATTTGAACTGGTGTCATATATTTTTTCAAATTTTGGTTGGACTGAAGTTCATCCTAGTCCATACATACTCCGCCCTCGGCTTGTTGTGTTCTTGATATTTTTTTACTGAACCTCGATATCATACAAGAAACATAATAGCATTTTATACGAAGTCTTCTTTTCTGTAAAATATCTTCAAAGTATTATACCCTTATTAAGAAGCATCACCACTCGAAGACAATTTTGTTTTCATTGATCAAATCATTTTTTCCCCATGATCTCATCAACATATTTAGCGAAGAAGGGGAGGGAGGAGCAACTTCTATGGAAAGATAAAAAAGAACTTTTTCTAAGGGCACTATCAAGTTTACTTGGGGGCAGTCTTTACTTGGGGGCAGCCCAAGAAGGTGGAACTTTTGCTGGGGGCTGCCCACAAGTTGCTTGGGGGCAGCCCAACCCCCCAAACCTTCATTTCCTCCCCATTTCTCATTTTCCTCTCTCTCCACAAAAGAAAAGCTCTCCCAAAATCCTACTCTCTTCTCCACCAGTCCTCCACCACTCCATTCACAATTCCTGCACCAAAATTTCTTCTACAACATTCCAAGATTCGAAGAGATGACACGCAAGTCGAAACAATCATCGGATTCTAGGTATGTTCTTTCCTAATTTTTTCTATAATTTTCTACATTTTATTCAAAACCCTAGAATATTTCTTAATTCTCTAAAAAGTTTTGATAAATTAGGTTTAGAATCTCCACTACCAAAATTTATTGTTTTAGCGACGGCCGAATCCGTCGCTAAGACGACGGTAATAACTATTAGCGACCGATTGCCGACGGATATTGGCCAAAAAAATCCGTCGGCAATCAGCTCGTCGCTAATAACCATCCGTCGCTAAGTTGTCGTCACATGACGGAATAGCGACGGATAGTCGACGTCACAATACAAAGCATTAGCGACGCATTTCCGACGGACTGTCGTCCACTTCAGCTTTTAAGTACTTAACTGTGTAGACAATACCGACGTAAATTCCGTCGCTAACCCGTCGCAAAAGCGTATCAGATCGTATCGTTTCGTCGCAAATCCGTCGATAACGTCGATATCAAGTGACGGATTAGCGATGGTTTTCTGACGGAAAAGCCGTCGACCAGCTTCTGGAAACTCATGTCATTTCCAGCAACTTGGCGACGGATAAGTCGTCGCTATGCCGTCGCAATATATCGACCGCATAGCGACGGATTAACCGTCGACCTTGTTCTGGAAATTCTTGTTATTTCCAGAATACGGGCAACGAATATGTCGTCGCTATTCCGTCGAACAATGAATCATGCCGACGGATTGTCCGTCGACCATCCGTCGCTACCTGGGAATAATTTTCAGATATCCAGGTAGCGACGGAATAACCGTCGAAAAATAATCGACAACTGGAGACATCCGTCGCAAAACGGTCACAAGTCCGTTGCTAACTGAGAATATTTTGAAAAAAAAATTACTGCTTTTTAGCTGTTCGCAAAAATTTGCATAAACCAAACCAATATATAATGCACACCAATTATCCAACAATCACATAGACCAAATATATTATGCACACCAGTTATCCAAGAATCACATAGACCAAAATATGTACATACGAACTTAATGCACACCAATTATCCAAGAATCATATAGACCAAACCAAATTAATATAAAATAGACATCAGTTATCCGGAAGAGTAACCTAATATCCATCGTTATAATCCGATCATTGCACAAATATTCCAAATTTTTCATAAATATTCCAAAACACATAGGAAAGAGTTGGCCAGTTACAGTAACCTAATATCCAATCCTGACGACCGATCATAGCACAAATATTCCAAAATTTTCACAAATATTCCAAAACACATAGGAAAATCGACTTTGGCCTCAACAAAGACCACAAGTCAGACGATGAATCCTCACAGCCAGGGATGATAGTTGCGTTGAGGCATGTACCATTCTATCAGCCACTTTGTATACGAAGGCTCAATCTGGTTGAGGTCTTCTGTAGGGATAGGAGGGTCGGTCCCGATGCTACTACTCTCTGACGGTGGCTCCTCCTTAGCTTCAAGCTTGGGAGCAATCTCTTCCCTGATGGTCATCGGTTCTTCCTTGACAGTCACCGGCTCTTGTTTGACGACGGAGACTTCCTCCGTGTCGACCTCCAAGGGTTTCTTGCCTCGACCCCTTTCTCGACTAGCAGCACCACCTCGACGAGTCCTAGGAGCCATCTTTCTGACAACAGAAATTTTCATATAGGGTAAAGAAATTTACTCAAGTTATAAAAGTTGTGACGTTGGTTTTTTGCGTTCATCATCATTAGAGGGAGCAGCACTCGAAAAGTTGTGACGTTGGTAGCATGAGAGAGTAAAAATCTGTATCACAAGACTAACAGAATTACTATGTAATCATGTACTCACCAATAACCGGATGTAACTGGAGTCGTTGGTACTATCGTGCAGTAATTTGTGGATCCACAGAGATGCTAGATGTACTTAGTATCTAGTGTATCAGATTAGTATCGGTCTATCGGTTCAGTACAGGACGTATCATATTGGTATCGTCCTATATCTGATATGTACATGTATCGGCCGAATAGCTAGGATTCATATTGGTCTTATCGATTTGGTATCGGTCATATCCGATAGGTATCGGCCGTGTTGGATTAGTATAGACTATTTCGGATTAGTATCGTGGAAGGTTTAGTAACAACTGTACTTAGATTTCTCTCTTCTCGAGCTAGAATACCATTGCAAGAGAATCACCAGATCGTGATTGGCCAGTTACAGTAACATACATACTTCATTTTCTATCAGGAAAAGCGAGATTGAAAAGGAAGTATGTATGTTCTGTAACTGGCCATCTACGCTCTCGTGACTCTCTTGCAATGGTAATCTAGCTCTAGAAGAGAGAAATCCAAGTACACTTGTTACTAAACCTTCAACGATACTAATCCGAAATGGTATATAATAATCCAACACGGCCGATACCTATCGGATATGACCGATACCAAATCGATAAGGCCAATATGACTTAATGGCTATACAGCCGATACATATCGGATAGGACGATACCAATTCGCTAAGGCCAATACCAACCGATACGGTCCATACCAAAATGATAGATCTATACTAATCCGACACGGTCAATACTTATAAGTACCTACGGTCCAGGAGGTTGATCCGCTAGTACATCCATGTACGAACAACGAAGTAACGATCTATTTCAATTTGGATGTGAAAATCTGTATCGTAAGACAAACTAAACATAATCAGTTCTATTTCACATGCTTAATTGTCAAGTATGGGAACGAATAGCTCAGAACACAATCCAAAATTCATTCTAGATGAACTCACATAATGTTTACAGTCTTGGTCTCAACTGTCTTCGATTCTATGATCCCATGTCTTAGGTTAAATAAATCACTAACCTCATCACGGTGAGTCTTGGTGTAGCACTCAAATGTGGGGCACCCGTAAATTCGCCGAGGTTTTAAATCATCGACATTGAGTTTTAAACCCTCACGTAGCCTTTCTGCTTCACTTCTAGGGTCGAGCAGCATCTTCTTGCAAGCTTCGGTCTCCAGATACTTAGTGTCAAGATTGTGGACGCTTTCGTAGAGCATGTCAACGCATCCTAGCGTCAATTTACTCGGCAGGAAATTGACGCTAGGATGCGTTGACATGCTCTACGAAAGCGTCCAGAATCTTGACACTAAGTATCTGGAGACCGAAGCTTGCAAGAAGATGCTGCTCGACCCTAGAAGTGAAGCAGAAAGGCTACGTGAGGGTTTAAAACTCAATGTCGATGATTTAAAACCTCGACGAATTTACGGATGCCCCACATTTGAATGCTACACCAAGACTCACCGTCTGTATAGTTCGGTTATTGGCGCTCGATGTCCCTGTGGTAAGGCAATGGATGAGGATATTGCGTGGGAGGGTTGCAGATGGAGGCAACAAGGATGGCGTGTTTGTGAAAGGAGAGAAAAGATACATAATCACAGACGATTTGCCTGTAAGGCCATTCTATTCCATGGAGTCTGCGTTGTCTATTTTCCGAAAGCATGGGATCATAGAATCGAAGACAGTTGAGACCAGGACTGTAAACATTGGCCGCGATGAGGTTAGTGATTTATGTAACCAAATGTAGTAATCTTGTAATTTAAAGTTGGAAGAACATGTAAGTAGCCTTATATATAGTTGCTGCCTCACCAGTCGAATGACTTAATTGCCAAGTATCGGAACGAATGGCTCAGAACACAACCAAAGATTCATTCTAGCATACATTAGTGAGTTCATCTTGATTCTGTTACGTCCTTCAGATACTATATACGATAAGAAAATAGATGATTCACACTAATGTATGCTAGAATGAATCTTGGTTTGTGTTCTGAGCCATCCGTTCTGATCAAGCATCTTTCTTCTCCTCTCCTCCACCATGGCTCTGAACCAATCTGCTCCTCCCTACTTCACTTCTTTTTATTTGACTCTCTCAGCAACATATGACATCCAGCTTAAGTGTAGAGTCGGGGAAGAAGAAGTGGGCAGGAAGATGAGGGGGAAGCAGCACAGCCGGCGGCATGACCCGGAGGAAGTACATAGGTTTTCTTTAACAGCCGTAGGAGAACTATTTCTTCTACGACTGTTGAAGAAAACCTCTGTACTTCCTTCGGGTCATGCTGCAGGCTGTGCTGCTTCCCCCTCATCTTCCTGCCCGATTCTTCTCCCCCGACTCTACACTTGAGCTGGATGTCAAATGTGGCTGAGAGAGTCAAATAAAAAGAAGAGAAGTAGGGAGGAGCAGATTGGTTCAGAGCCATGGTGGAGGAGCGGAGAGGGAAGATGCTTGATCAGAACGGATGGCTCAGAACACAAGTCAAGATTCATTCTAGCATACATTAGTGTGAATTATCTATGTTCTTATCGTATATAGTATCTGAAGGACGTAACAGAATCAAGATGAACTCACTAATGTAATACTAAGACATCATCTACTACTATATAAGATATAGTGATAGGTTGTCGTATCATCATTGCCGAGGGATGAGGGTCGGAGGACAGGCAACTTTATCTACGGCTACATAGTTACTGCCTTGCCAGTCGAATGGCTGCAGGGACTATGTCCTGATCACCATGTCGTACCGTAGACTAATGCAAATGGAGCTGAAAAAATATGCATAAACCAAACCAATATATAATGCACACCAATTATCCAAGAATCACATAGACCAAATATGCACATACGAATTTAATGCACGCCAATTATCCAAGAATCATATAGACCAAACCAAATTAATATAAAATAGACATCAATTATCCTGAAGAACGTAACAGAATCAAGATGAACTCACATAATGTAATACTAAGACATCATCTACTACTATATAAGATATAGTGATAGGTTGTCGTATCATCATTGCCGAGGGATGAGGGTCGGAGGACAGGCAACTTTATCTACGGCTACATAGTTTCTGCCTCGCCAGTCGAATGGCTGCAGGGACTATGTCCTGATCACCATGTCGTACCGTAGATCAAATGCAAATGGAGCTGGAGCCAAAATACAGAAACCAAAATACAGAATCAAATCCATGGGACGGATGGCTCAGAATACAACCAACCGGAGAGGATACTCTGGAGATCCATCAGAGTAGGACGTATACTCTGAGAGATCACCTTTACAAGAATGATATCAGTAGTGGGATTGAGTGCTGGAGGGGATACTATCAGAGTATACGTCCTACTCAGATGGGTCTCTCACCGTTACTATTTTTTTCTGACAGCATGGTGGATGTGCTCCGTCAACAGAATCTGGCTCCGAGCCAAAACTTTGCCCCGGAGCTCAAGTGGACATCCTTTGTGTAGAGCTCGAGTGAGAGGTTCCTAACAGCAAGGTGGTCTCCTTTGTCAAAGTATCCGTGCTCGTCCCACAACCAATGTGGGATGAGCATGAATACTTTGACAAGCTGTCAGGAACCTCTCACTCGAGCTCTACACGAAGGATGTCTACTTGAGCTCCGGGGCAAAGTTTTGGTTCGGAGCAAGATTCTGTTGACGGAGCACATCCACCATGCTGTCAGAAAAAATTAGTAACGGTGGGAGACCAATCTGAGTAGGACGTATACTCTGATAATATCTCCTCCAGCACTCAATCTCACTACTGATATCATTCTTGTAATAGTGATCTCTCAGAGTATACGTCATACTGAGATGGATCTAATATTCTCTCTTGTTGGTTGTCGTATCATCATTGCCGAGGGATGAGGGTCGGAGGACAGTACAAATAGTCTAATACAAAAACAACTCAATAAGTAGTCCAATACAAATAGTCTAATACAAAAATAACCCAATACCAATAGTCCAATACAAATAAGTACTAATAGCTAATGAGAACCACGCTGCTCACGCAAACGCTCAGTGATACATTCACGCATCCACCTCGAAAAAGCGAGATTTTTGGCGCGAGGAGAGATGTCGTCCCTTGCAAGGACTGCATGAAGAGAACTCTCGGTCTCACTAGCTACCGGTGCTGGATGAATAGAACTTCCGGTCTCACTAGCAACCGGTGCCACTTCCTCCTCAACTGTAGGAGGAGCCACCTCAGCATTCACTGTTTTCTTCAAACGACGTGCCGCTCCTCGGGTCATGGGTGCCATCTGGTAAGATCGATAGTCACAAATAATATAATTGTAACATAAGCAAGCTAACTAAAGGAACCATCATGTAATTTGAGTACATTTTCGAAAGCCGATAAAGTATAAAAAATTTGATTTTTTGCCAAGTGTGAGAACGGATGGCTCAGAAGACAACCAAAGATTCATTCAAGCATACATTAGTGTGAATCATCTATGTTCTGTACATATGGTGTAGTATATGTTCTTATCGTATCTAGTATCTGAAGAACGTAACAGAATCAAGATGAACTCACATAATGTAATACTAAGACATCATCTACTACTATATAAGATATAGTGATAGGTTGTCATATCATCATTGCCGAGGGATGAGGGTCGGAAGACAGTCAACTTTATCTACGGCTACATAGTTTCTGTCTCGCCAGTCGAATGGCTGCAGAGACTATGTCCTGATCACCATGTCGTACCGTAGATCAAATGGAGCTGGAACTGGAGCCAAAATACAGTACTACTTCACCATGTCGTACCATTTTACTCTCTCTCTCTCCTCCCCCCTCCGGCGCTCTCACTCTCTCCGGCGCTCTCACACTACTAATTCTTATATGTTTTAAGTGTGAGAACGGATGGCTCAGAACACAACCCAAGATTCATTCTAGCATACATTAGTGTGAATCATCTATATTCTGTATACATATCGTGTATGATATGTTAACCTTATCGTATCTAGTATCTGAAGGACGTACGTAACAGAATCAAGATGAACTCACTAATGTAATATACTAAGACATCATCTACTACTATATAAGATATAGTGATGGGTTGTCGTATCATCATTGCCGAGGGATGAGGGTCGGAGGACAGGCAACTTTATCTACGGCAACATAGTTTCTGCCTCGCCAGTCGAATGACTGCAGGGAATATCCGTCACCATATCGTACCGTAGATTAATACAATTAATGGAGCTGGAAATATCCGTCGCTAACCGGTAACTAGTCCGTCGCTAACTGAGATTGTCACATACACATATGTATATCACAGCTAGATGTATAGATATATACATCTATACAGAAGCACACAACTGATAGAACTCGCACTGTCCTTGAGACAGTGAACATATACACCATGAATCCAAACCCCACATATATTCATATTTACTAATCCAAACACCACCAAACTAATGAAACACCCAATATGGATAACACATTATTTAGCCAATATATAAACTCAGATGAATTTGAGAAGCAAAGCCACCCGTCGCCCCCGACCAAAGCCCGCCGCCCCAAGCCAGCCGCCCAGCCCCCTACGCCGCCGCCCCAAACCCACCGCCCAGCCCCCGACCCAAGCCAGCCGCCCAGCCCCCGACGCCCCCGCCCCAAGCCAGCCGCCCAGCCCCCGACGCCGCCGCCCGAAGCCCACCGCCCAGCCCCCGACGCCGCCGCCCCAAGCCCACCGCCCAGCCCCCGACCCAAGCCAGCCGCCCAGCCCCCGATGCCCCCGCCCCAAGCCAGCCGTCCAGTCCCCGACGCCGCCGTCCCAAGCCCACCGCCCAGCCCCCGACCCAAGCCAGCCGCCCAGCCCCCGACGCCGCCGCCCCAAGCCCACCGCCCAGCCCCCGACCCAAGCCAGCCGCCCAGCCCCCGACGCCCCCGCCCCAAGCCAGCCGTCCAGACCCTGACCCAAGCAAGCCGCCCAGCCCCCGACGCTCCAACCCCGCCTCCCAGACCCCGACGCCCCCGCCCCAAGCCCACCGCCCAGACCCCGACCCAAGCAAGCCGCCCAGCCCCCGACACCCCAAAACCCCAAGCCCGCCTTCCAGACCCCGACGCCCCCGCCCCAAGCCCACCGCCCAGCCCCCGACGCCCCAGCCCCAAGCCCGCCGCCCAGCCCCCGACCCAAGCCAGCCGCCAAGCCCCGGACGACCCAGCCCCAAGCGCGCCGCCCAGCCCCTATACGACACCGCGAGAGAGAGAGAGAGAGGGGTTACCTTCGGTTGAGAGAGAGGAGAGGACACCGACGCCGATCACCGAAGCCGACACCGGCGAGAGAGAGAGAGAGAGAGAGAGAGGAGAGAGAGTGAATTTGGAGGGAATACGAAAAGTTCCCCCCGCCGTTTCATTTAAAGTCTGGAACGTATATATAGCGACGGACTAGCGACTGGTATACATCCGTCGCCCGGTAGTCGCCCTTTTTGATATGTGCCGACTGATTACCCGTCGCTAAGTCGTCGAAAATATGTCCCGCCAATTTCCTACACAATTCCCGCCAAATGTACAACTGTGTTGCGACGACAGTAAATCCGTCGCTATATTACCGTCAGTCTAGCGACGGCGGTGCGACTGTTCCTCTTCCTAAAATTAAAATAAAAATGGCAAAGGCTTGTAGTCAAAAATCAGTCACTGAGCGGCCACGAAACCGTCGCTAATACCGACAAAAAAATTCCGTCGCTAAAAAGTCGTCGCTAAATGAGTGTATTTTGGTAGTGCTCTTTAGGGTTCATGGATGGAATTTTTGAACATGAAAAATTCCACATTTTTTCTTAAAGCCCTAACCCTAGAACACGACAAACGATCGTCTCGTTTTGGCCGTTCAGCTGCTACAGTCGGAGCTAAAAGCATTAGGACTGCCAGGGTTGTGGCAGTCCTAATGTAAAGTAGTACCTCAAGTTAGAAATAGTACCTCAAGTTATTCATTAGAATAGTATTTATAAGATGGATAAATTTCTAAATGATAATATTTTTCCTAACTATAGATTTGTTTCCTTAATGATTTTCTTAAAATCTTTAACTTTATTCATTCCCAAACCCAGCAGCTTGTTGGGCCAGCACAGCCCAACTCATCCCCAACTCCTTTAAATTTGGATTGATATCAATCCTTCTTATTTACTCATTTCAAAATTTTCAAATCCTTCCCTCTAATTGTTTTCCTCTCCCTCAAGAAAGCCAACAGCCCTAACTGCCTATATAACCATCTTATTTCCCTCTGCTCTTCATTTTCTTTTGTCCGAGAAAATTTTGTGGATACACAGAGCTCTCATTCCCCTTCTTCTTCCTCAAATCCAACCCTAATTTCCATGAGATTGGCCATGGCGAGAACGATGATGGCAAGGACGATGGCTTCCTAGTGGACTGATCACGCTGCGATCGTCGATCTCTTGGTGGAACGGGATCTCTACTGCGCCAGATCGACAGTAACCATTGCTCGGTGACGAACGGAGTCGAGGCGTCTTCTTTGACTTGGCAACGAGTTATCTCTCCCGAGCGATCGACACCACCGACGGTGCACAGTTCACAGTAAGGTGCCTCCAGTGTTGTCACTCCCTGTTCCCGGAATACGTAAATTTTTGATTTTTTTCTGTATATGGTATCTGGCACTTGTATCTTTATTGCATGTATCGTGTATTTGCACCTGGCCATGACATGAAACAGTATCTTATCGCGGAATGGTGTGCCACCCCTTGTCCTTGTTTGGTTGTAGACGTGGTTCACTATTTCGATGATAGGATTTCTGGACCGTGTTGTGGTTAGGGTTTTATTTATTTAATTAATTTGATTAATTGTTGCATGAAGCATTAACATGTCATTAGTCATATTATTTAGAGCATGCTTAAGATTAGGGTTTCTTTGAGTCAACCCAACCCCTATATATATTCTGTTCCTTACTGTCTCTCCTCATTCACTATTTTCATTTCATTTTTCCTCCAACTAACATTTAGGCAAGTACATCTTGCACCAAATGGAGAGATTCTTGCATTTTTTTATTCTTGATTTTTTTTTCTTTGATATTATTTGTCTATATTGTTCTTCTCTTCATTCTCTACAAGTTTAGTTCTTGGAGTTTTTGATTTTAATGGCTAGTTTTGTGTAGATTTAAGTTTTTAAAACTAGGGTTTTATGGATTTTTATAATTTTGATCTATCAAACTTGGTTGTTTTCGAAAACTAATGGTCCTATGTTGTAGAAAATCTCATTCTACCCAATTTTGACCTTTAAAAAGTTAGATTTTGACTTGTTTTGAGAAAGTTATGGCCAAAATAATATTTGGACATCTTCTATGTTCATCTGTCCTGATTCTGGCATGGACGATGAATAGTGCCGCAGGCATGAATAGTGTCGCAGGCTTGCATAGTACCGCATGGATGAATAGTGCCGTATGGAATGAATAGTGCCGCAGGCATGAATAGTGTCATAGGCTTGTATAGTGCCGCATGCATAAATAGTACCGTAGGCTTGCATAGTACCGCATAGATGAATAGTACCACATGATGAATAGTGCTGCAGGCATGAATAGTACCGCAGGCTTGTATAGTGCCGCAGGCATAAATAGTGCCGCAGGCTTGTATAGTGCCGCATGTATGAATAGTGCCACATGGATGAATAGTACTGTAGGCATGAATAGTGCCGCAGGCTTGTATAGTGCCGCATAGAATGAATAGTATTACAGGCATGAATGGTGCCGCAGGCTTGTATAGTGCCGCAGGCATGAATAGTATCGAAGGCTTGCATAGTACCGCAGGCATAAATAGTGTCGTATGGAATGAATAGTATCGCAGGAATGAATAATGCCGTAGACTTGTATAGTACCGTATGAATGAATAGTGTCGCATGGATGAATAGTACCACAGGCATGAATAGTATTGCAGGTTTGTATAGTGCCGCATGGATGAATAGTGACGCATGGAATGAATAGTACCGCAAGCATGAATAGTGTCGCAGGCTTGCATAGTGCCACAGGCTTGCATAGTGCCATATGGATGAATAGTGCCGCATGGATGAATAGTACCGCAGGCATGAATAGTATCGCAGGCTTGTATAGTGCCGCATGGATGAATAGTGTCGCATGGAATGAATAGTGCCACAGGCTTGCATAGTGTCGCATGGATGAATAGTGCCACATGGCTTGCATAGTGCCTATTTTGGTTGTTTTTGGCTATTTTATGTCCTATTTGGCTGATTTATGGCCAGAATTTCTCCCAACTCCCAACATGAAAGTTGTAGATCTTTGTCTTGGCTTCAAGAATCTTCATGTCTCACTTTAACCAGAATTCATATGTGACTTTTATGTCACGAGGGGTCCACGTGACTTCCTGACTTGACCGTGTTCCTGACCTGATTACCTGTATACGTGCTGGTACCTGTTCTAAGTGTGTATTGAGATACAATATTAGTATGCACTGCGGTGCTATTTAATGAGTGCACTGAGGTGTGACTCTACGTGCTAAGTGATCATTCGTGTTATATGTCAATACATGTGTACCTTCCAGTACAGTCAAGATTGTCACGACCCGCACCCAATGTAGGGGTACGAAAAGTAGGTACGTCCAGCCTACGTCGCAGTGTCGGCGGTAGAATGCTATCCTAGGTCACAACATCTAACACAGCATAAGTATAACTGCACAAGATATACTCTCTGTACGGAGGAAAAATAGAAGGTACATCTCAATCACAATCTAAGGTAGAAATAGCACGATATCATAGATATGAAAATCTCAAAGGAAGTACAAACGAGAAGGGAAATAAGTCTAAGTGTCTATACGATACAATAACAAAAACAAACATAATACATCTCAAGTCTCAATGACAACAACATAGTAAGATAAAGCCTAACTAAACTAGTCTAGGCAGTAGGGGTGATGTAATCAGCTAGAGCTAGTTCCTCCTGAAAGTCCAGCTCGCAAGTGTCGTCTAGGGCTGCTCCATAGTACGTAGGACAGAAATCCTCGGCGTCATCTTTAATATTTCCAACAGGTCCAGTCAGGACATGAACGAGCACAATACATCTCACGCAGTTCATATTATGGTATGAATGTAAAATATGCAAAATATTAAGATACATGAACTGTCAGAAGATGTACACGAAATAAGAGACATATATACTCATTATAATATATACACACTATATTGCGTTCATCTTCTTGCATTATACTATACATGTATACACACATTACATGTATCACATTCATGCATACACATATTACATTTCTACATTCATACATACATGTATTCATACTTGCATACATACTTGGGTACATGCATTCATTCATACATTGGTGTGTGTGTATATGTCTTTGAGAGTGTGAGTAGTGCATATATGTTACAACTTACAATGTGACAGGAAAGTTAATAGGAATAGTTTTGTGTGTGACAGTAGGTAGTAGAGGTTCATGTGTGTGTACTGTGGACAGAACATAGGGACATTCTCAGTTTTAAGCATATGTTCTCAAGGTTAAGTTAAATTCTAAGCTAAAGTTCAAACTCAGCTAGCAAGTTCAAAACCCAATCCCAAGTTCAATTCAAAACCAAGTTTCAGTTTTCAGGTTTCAACAAATCTCAGGTTTCAGTTAGTTTTCAGGTTTAAGAGTAAATTGATCTCAGTTTTTTTTCCAACATTCAACAAATGATATTAAACAAGCAAACTACATATATATATATATATATATATATATATATATATATATATATATATATATATATTATATATATATATATATATATATATATATATATATATATATATATATATATATATGCAAACCTTAAATCCAACTCTCAATTTCAGTTTACTGTTAATGTAACAATTTCAGGTTAACACATGGGTTCAGTTTTTATTTGAAACCCCCAAATCAGTTTACTGTTTGGCAACAAACTCAGGTTAAACATTTCATTTCAGTCCCAGGTTTAAATCTAACCACAGTTAACACTCAACCCCATTGCAACATGGTTATTAACATGTGCTGTATTATAAATTCTCAGAAAACATATTTACCTATTAACTGTCAGTTCATTTAAACACAAATTGGAAAACCCGACTGATACATGAAATCCCCATTTCAAAAACCTATTTTAACCACAACTCGAATTTAAAAGGGTGAGACAAGTGTAAAGGTGTATATGTTAGGTATACGTGTCAAGGGGTGTGATTTCGTGTCCACATGAGTGGACACGAAGTGTCCAAATACAAGGAAAACATGGATTCAGGGTCCTACATGTGCACAGGCTCGTGCTGAGGTGTCGAGCCCAATAGGACACGGCATACTCCACATTGTGTCACGTGCACGTGTCCAGTAGTTAGCCTAGGTGTCAAGCTTCGTGCACATGTGTCTGCACAGTGTCCACGACGTGTCCACGCGTGACACGAAGTGCGTGTCAGTGGTAAATTTTGCCACTGCATAGTGCAGTTCAAATCGCGTGCGCGTACAAGTACATGTCCAATACGACACGAGGTCGAGAGTGGTTTAGGGGATGACCTGTCAGTCACTGCCCCGACCCTCTGACCAAGTGGCAGGCCGCCACGTGGAGTATCGTGTCCACAGTGACACTCGGGTAGCAGGAGATATGCACGGGGTCTGCGCGCGTGTGTGTGTGTCCATTTTGGACACAAAAAACCCCCAGAATTCGACTCAGTCCTCACGATTATTGTTATTAACATATTAACCTACAGTTCTGTTCAATTAGATTTTAAAATTAACAAAATTAATCTCTTACAAGCATTTCATCAAATACTCTATTAAGGGCAATGATACGTGTCCGATATGGACACGAAATGGACACTACCTTGCACCAAACTAACTCTACAGCTAGGGTATACCTATATGCATGCATCAATGAAAAGAAAACATGATTTTATATATGTTTCATGGTATTTACCTATTGAGAGTAAATCTCAATGCAAAGGTGAAAATGAGTGTTTCTTCCTTGAACTTCAATTGCCCTAAGCACTCCAAATCCTAGCTAGCAAGCCTCTACTAGCTTCCACTATGGTAGAGGGTGATGATGCAATTGATTAGACTCAATTTGGATATTAGGGGAAAGAATTTGGGGAAGAACAACTAGGGTTCTATGTAGGTGTAAAAAGAGGCAAGATCCTTAATAGGTTGCTATTTAAAGGGGGCACTTAATGGCTGGTCATTAGATGAATTAGGGTTAGGTTTGAGATGTAGATGAGTGGCTAGGGCTTGTCCACCCAATTCTAAGCCTTTCTATTGGTTCAATAGTCCTAAGGCTTTCTTTTTCACAAATATCTAAGGGATAAATATCCTACTTGGAAATATCTAGATATTGTTAATCTTGTCATTTTCTAGGTTACCCTAATCAAGACTCTAAGCTCAAGGCTAATCTAGATTAGGCTAAGATTCTAGGTCAAGTCTCAACCTAACAATTAGCACATATTTAATTAATAAAATTTCAAAATCACCAAAAAGTCAAAATGACCAAAATACCCTCAAGCCAAAAATATGGTAGTGACAAGTCTACCCTCCTTAAAAGAATTTCGTCCTCAAAATTGAAATGTGAAACTAAACTGATAAGAAGGATAGAAAAGCATACCTCAAGGTCCAAAAAGATAAGGGTATCGCTCGCGCATCTCATCCTCCCGCTCCCAGGTAGACTCTCCTGGAGAATGATGCCTCCATGCGACGCGAACCAAGGGTATCGTCTGGTTCCTCAGTACCTTCTCTCGTCGATCCAGAATCTCCACAGGCTGCTCTGGATAGCTAAGAGTAAGTCCTACCTCGATCTTCGAATGATCGAGTACATGGCTAGGGTCCACCACGTACTGTCTCAACTGCGACACGTAAAATATGTTGTGGACTTCCACTAATGCAGGTAACAAATCTAGCCTGTAAGCCACGTCACTGACTCTCCCGCTGATAATGAAAGGTCCAATGAAGCGCGGGCTAAGCTTCCCACCTCCACCAAAACGTATGGTACCACGTGTCAGAGATATCCTCAAAAAAATCAGATCTCCAACCTAATCACAAACAAGGTCTCAAATTAACTATAATAATCAAAAATGATCAATAAAATCACAAAATAAACAATCCTACTTCTAATCCTATCTCTAAGCTGTACCTCGAACTCCAACGGTCTACGGTGGCTGTCGGCCTAATGCCGATGCCTGTCCTGCGCCACGCGAAGTCGATCTCTGATGAGCTTCACCTTCTCGGCTGCATCCACAACCATCTCAGGTCCCAATAAAGCTCACTCTCTGATATTATCCCAAGACAAGGGTGTACGACATCTACACCCGTACAGTACCTCGAACGGTGATATCTCAATGCTGGCCTAAAAATTGTTGTTGTATGCAAACTCTACTATGTGCAGATGATCCTCCCAGGATCCTCCGAAATCTAAGACACAAGTCCGTAGCATGTCCTCGAGTGTCTAAATAGTCCTCTGACTGTCCGTCCGTCTGAGGGTAGTATGCAGTACTAAACTTGAGCTGAGTGCCCAAACTAGTCTGCAGACTCCGCCAGAAATGGAAAGTAAAGCGACTATCCTGATCCGAGACAATGCTCACCGAAACTCCATGAATCCTGACAATCTGCCACATGTACATCTCTGCTAGCCTCTCTGTAGATGTACCCACTTTAAATGTGAAAAAGTGAGCTGATTTGGTCAACCTATCTACGATGACCCAAATCGCATCTTTCCCTCCTGATGTACGCGACAATCCCGAAACAAAGTTTATCGTGATATGTTCCCACTTTCACTCAGAATAGACAATGGCTGCAACAAACCTTTCGGCCTCTGCCTCTCTGCCTTCACCTGCTGGCAGACCAAGCATCTAGCGACGAAGCGTGCTACCTCCCGCTTTATCCCACACCATCATACATGCTCCCTCAGATCCTATACATCTTGTTTGCACCTGGATGCATAGAGTACTGAGATCGGTGGGCCTCCTACATAACCTGCTCCCGAAGCACTCTACTGGACACACACAGTCTGGAACCGTGCCTCAATGTGCCATCCTCTACAATAGTGAACTCCTTATCCACCAGTCCTGCTCGAACCTGCTCTCGGATGCACCGCAGAGCAACATCGTCGAACTGAGTCGACTTGATCCTCTCTATCAAATCCGACTGAATCTGTAGACCCCATATCTGCATCTCCACTCCTGGCACTAGCACCTCGATCCCCAGGCTCTCCAAATCTGCTAGCAAGTGACGAACTGCCGTCAAACACATGGCTGTCGGATATCTGTTCAAAGCATCGGCAAGCACGTTGGCCTTCCCTGAATGATACTGCAGTGTAATGTCGAAGTCCTTCATCAACTCCAACCATCTGCGCTGCCTCATGTTGAGCTCCTTCTGTATAAACACACACTTCAAGCTCTTGTGGTCTGTGAAGATCTCCACACGCTCTCCGTATAGATAGTGTTTCCACAACTTCAAGACAAAAATAACTGCCGCCAACTCCAAGTCGTGGGTAGGATAGTTTTTCTTATGCAGACGTAACTGCCTGGAAGCATAGGCAATCACCTTCCTATGCTGCTGCAAGACACAACCCAAACCCTTTCCCGAGGCGTCACTGTAGATAGTGAACCCGCCTGATCCTGATAGCAATGTCAGAATCGGAGATACCGTCAACCACTTCTTCAACTCATCAAAAGCGACCTGACACTCCTCTGACCAGATATACTCTGCGTCCTTCTGGGTCAGCCTAGTCAATGGCTCTGTAACCCAGGAGAAATCTTGAATGAACCTCCTGTAGTAGCCTGCCAATCCTAGGAAGCTCCTGATCTCCGCAACTGAAGTCGGTGCTGCCCATGCCTCAACTGCCGTGATCTTCTTCGGGTCAACTGAGATCTCATATCCAGTCACAACATGACCCAGAAAATCAACTCGGTCTAGGAAGAACTCACACTTCGAGAGCTTGCCATAAAGCTCCTCCTTCCTGAGAGTCTCCAGAACCACTCTTAAATGCTCCTTATGCTCCTCCGCGGTCTTCAATTACACCAAAATATCGTCGATGAACACCACCACAAACTTGTCCAAGTATTGGTGGAATACCTTGTTCATCAGGTTCATGAATACCGCCGAGGCATTAGTCAACCCAAACGGCATCACCATAAACTCGAACTGGCCATACCGCGTCCTGAATGTTGTCTTCGGAATATCCTTCCTCTTCACCTTCACCTGATGGTAACCTGACCTCAGATCAATCTTCAAAAATACCCTAGCTTCGCTCAACTGATCAAAAAGATCATCGATCCGCGACAGCGGGTACCTGTTCTTGATTGTAAGATTGTTGAGTGCCCTGTAGTCGATACACATCTGTACCGACCCATCCTTCTTCGGTACAAAGAGCACCGGTGCACCCCATGGTGAAGAACTAGATCGGATGAAGCCCTTATCCTGCAATTCATCCACATGTTTCTTCAACTCCACCAACTCGTTGTTGTTCACCCTATAGACATGCTAAGATATCGGCTCTGTGTCGGGCACTAAGTCTATAGAGAACTCAACGTCTCTGTCCGGTGGTAGTCCTGGCAAGTCCTCCGAAAAGACATCCATGAACTCTGCTATCAATGGATGTGGCACTGTCTGCTCCTCAACTGAAACTTTACAGAAGACTCTGCTGCTCTGCTCCGTCTCCCGCCTGGCAAACTCGAACTCTAGCTCTTCTGGCAGACAAAAAAGAACTATGCCGTCGCGACAATCTATACTGGCATGGTGCCTGCTCAACCAATCCATCCCGAGTACTATATTATAGTTCGGTAGTGGCATTACGAGTAGACTCACATCCAGTTCTCGGCCTCCCAAAACTATACTCCGATCCTTACAAATATCACTGACGAGGATAATGCCACCCCCAGTCGTGATCTTGCAAGTCCTAGGCAACGATTCATAAGCAAGATGTTGTCGAATAGCAAAAGATACTGACACAAAGCTATGGGAGCCCCAGAATCAAACAATACGAAAGCAGGAAAGGAGTCGAGAAGAACATAACCTGCAATCAGATCCCCAATAGCCTCTGTATCCTCCGCTGCCATGGCGAATGCTCGCCCCTGCTGGCCTCCTTTGGCCTGCTGCTGGTGCTGGACGAACCTCTGCTGCTGGGTCTGCAGGGCTGGTCCCTTCTGCTGGCCTACTGGAGCCTTGGCTCCTCCTCCTCCTCCTGGTACCGGATGAGCTGCCGCTATGGAACAGTCTCTCATCTGGTGGTCCTGCGAACCACACATCAGGCACCTCCCTAGCCTCTTCCTACAGTCATTTCACTCGTGTTCCGGCTTTTTACAGAAAGGACAACTGGTGGTCTGCTGCTGCCTGGGGGCCTGCTGCTGCTGCACCTGCTGAAAAGGTGCTCGGCCCTGTCCCTGAGGCTGCTGCTGGAACTGCCTCTGCTGGTGCTGCTGTTAGAAGTGTGGCCTCTTGGCCGGACCCCCGTTGCCACTGGCTTCGTGAAAGTCTTGACCTCTCTTCAGTTTCAGCCCTAGGTCGTCTTTTGCTGCCATGGCTCCTGCTAGGATCTTCGCGAAAGTAGCATCCCGGTCACTCTTGGTCAAGGATCGGACTTCCCTAATTAAGCCTCTGCGGAACTTCCTCGCATTCGTTGTCTCGCTCAGATCCTTAATAAATCTGCTCAGCCAACAGAACTCTCATGCATACTCCTCGACGGTCTAGTTCCCCTGAACCAGACTCTCAAACTTCTGCTCTATGCCTCCCAGTGCAGTGTCTGGGAAGAACTGCTCCTTGAACAGCTTCTTGAAAGCTGCCCAAGTCTGTCCCTCGGTCCCCAATATAGGGTCCGTCTGATACCAAGTGCGGGCCAGGTCCTGCATCTGGCTGCATGCCGCCTCGATCTGTAGTCGGGCTAGTATCTCCGCCAGCCGGAATATCTCCTCGATATGCTCGATCCAATCATCGGCATATAAGATCCCCTCTGTGCCGCGGAAATCCCTAGGGCACATCTTCTGGAAATCCTGGATGCCTGGCGTCCACTGCTGATACTGCTGGATCTGATCTCCCTGTGGCTGGGCAGCCACCATCTCTACTGTCGTCCTAACCAGCTGGTGGGCATCGTCTATGCCCTGACGAAAGTCAGCAGTCTGGCGCTGCTACTGCTGCTGATGCGACTCCATGATCCTCTCTACGAAGGAAAAGAGGTGTGCAGCGTCAACCATCCCCGCAGGTGGCTGCTGCTGCGGCGAAAACACCTCAGGAATAACTGGGGTCGGCCTCTGAACAGGTGGAGGTGCTGCCCCGAAAGCTGTAGAGACTCCAACATGAGTAGGTACTGGGGGAACTACTGTCTCAAGTCCTGGCTGAACTGGACGAGAAGTGGCAGACCTCTCTGACGTACCTCCCGTGATGGGGCGCTGCGATCGTGTCTCAATCACCATCCTGGAGACAGATCAAACAAGGAAATCAATACTAAGAAAGAAGCGACAATTTAAAGAGGACAGTTATTTTAAGGGAAAACAATTATCAGCAAGAGTTTAAATGGTAGGAATTTAGATAAGAGTTATCCTAATGTGATCGAGTACTCAAACTGCATCCTATATCCTACTGCAGGCTGTAGTGATACTCTAGTTCGAATACCACTACAAATCTAGACCTGCATGGGCTACCACTAAAAACGTGTCATAACCCGCACCCAATGTAGGGGCACAAGAAGTGGATACGTCCAGCCTACGCCGCAGTATCGACGGTAGAATGCTGTCCTAGGTCACAACATCTAACACAGCATAAGTATAACTGCACAAGATATACTCTCCGCACGGAGGACAAATAGAAGGTACATCTCAATCACAATCTAAGGTAGAAATAGCACGATATCATAGATATAAAAATCTCAAAGGAAGTACAAACAGGAAGGGAAATAAGTCTAAGTGTCTATACGACACAATAACAAAAACATACATAATACATCTCAAGTCTCAATGACAACAACATAGTAAGATAAAGCCTAACTAAACTAGTCTAGGCAGTATGGGTGATGTCATCAGCTAGAGCTGGATCCTCCTGAGAGTCCAGCTCGCAAGTGTCGTCTAGGGCTGCTGCATAGTACGCAGGACAGAAATCCTCGACGTCATCTGTAATATTTCCAACAGGTCCAGTCAGGACAGGAACGAGCACAATACATCTCACGCAGTTCATATCATGGTAGGAATATAAAACATACAAAAGAGTAAGATACATGAACTGTAAGTGGATGTACACAAAAACAAGAGAGATATTGTAAACTGGAAATATATACATGATAAGGAAGAACTGTAAGTGCCGAGTGATTCAGAGCACAAGACGGTTATGTAAACGGCACAATGTTACACACGAGTAATCTATAGAGGTTGCACACGAGTAACTACAAAATTGATCACATAACCACTTCTACTCTTCCGTCCACAATCAATACACAAGGATCCAGTCAAGTTATGTTATTGCACACGAAGTATAGTTGTACACGATGATCATGTGAGCACATGAGAGTACACGATTTCATACGATTTGTACACGAATAATACGAACACAAGGAGTACATGATGCCCATGATAAAGTACACGAACACGAAATACTCCATGTATCCGATGAGGGGATAACATCGCATGAAAGATCCATATAGTACTAATCCTTGATAACAAGTGTCAGCATCAAATAAAGTAATCTAGAGCATGAATATAGGTCCTAGCAAGTATGAAAAGATCAGAGAATGTACTCGCCTGAAATCCTGAGTATCTGGTAAGTATAGATATCCAGACAGAATAGATGAGTCCTATTTAGAGCAACACAGGTCACAATGCATTTAATATAAGGTAAATGAAGCTTGTAATACAATCTACTTGATTTCTAGGTCAATCTAGGTCAAAGTCAAACTTGGTCAACTCTGGGTCAACCCAAGTCAACATTTAGTCAAACTGGGTCAACCTTAGGGTTTGGTCAACTAGATCAATCTTAGTCAACTATGTCAAGCTAGCTAGGGTTTAGTCAACAAGGTTAAACTATTCTAGGTTTAGTCAACTCAAGTTAACACTCTACACTCTAGGCCTATACACCATATTACCAATACAACCCTACTTATAAACTACTCATTATAATATATATACACACTATATTGCATTCATCTTCTTGCATTATACTATACATGTATACACACATTACATGTATCACATTCATGCATACACATATTGCATTTCTACATTCATACATACATGTATTCATACTTGCATACATACTTGGGTACATGCATTCATTCATACATTGGTGTGTGTGCGTATATGTCTTTGAGAGTGTGAGTAGTGCATATATGTTACAACTTACAATGTAACAGGAAAGTTAATAGGAATAGGTTTGTGTGTGACAGTAGGTAGTAGGGGTTCACGTGTGTGTACTGTGGACAGAACATAGGGACAATCTCAGTTATCAATTCTCAGTTTTAAGCATATGTTCTCAAGGTTAAGTTAAATTCTAAGCTAAAGTTCAAACTCAGTTAGCAAGTTCAAAACCCAATCCCAAGTTCAATTCAAAACCAAGTTTCATTTTTCAGGTTTCAACAAATCTCAGGTTTCAGTTAGTTTTCAGGTTTAAGAGTAAATTGATCTCAGTTTTTTCCCAACATTCAACCAATCAACCAATAAAATTAAACAAGCAAACTTACATATATATGCAAACCTTAAACCCAACTCTCAATTTCAGTTTACTGTTAATGCAACAATTTCAGGTTAACACATGGGTTCAGTTTTCATTTGAAACCCCCAAATCAGTTTACTGTTTGGCAACAAACTCAGGTTAAACATTTCATTTCATTCCCAGGTTTAAATCTAACCACAGTTAACACTCAACCCCATTGCAACATGGTTATTAACATGTACTGTATTATAAATTCTCAGAAAACATATTACCTATTAACTGTCAGTTCATTTAAACACAAATTGGAAAACCCGACTGATACATGAAATCCCCATTTCGAAACCCCATTTTAACCACAACTCGAATTTAAAAGGGTGAGACAAGTGTACAGGTGTATATGTTAGGTATACGTGTCAGGGGGTATGATTTCGTATCCACATGAGTGGACACGAAGTGTCCAAATACAAGGAAAACATGGATTCAGGGTCCTGCCTGTGCACAGGCTCGTGCTGAGGTGTCGAGCCCAATAGGACCCGACACACTCCACATTGTGTCACGTGCACATGTCCAGTAGTTAACCTAGGTGTCAAGATTCTTGCACATGTGTCTGCACAGTGTCCACGACGTGTCCACACATGACACGAAGTGCGTGTCAGTGGTCGATTTTGCCACTGCACAGTGCAGTGCAAATCGCGTGCAAGTACGTGTCCAATACGACACGAGGTCGAGAGTGGTTTGGGGGGTGACCTGTCAGTCACTGCCCCGACCCTCTGACCAAGTGGCAGGCCGCCACGTGGAGTATCATGTCCACAGTGACACTCGGGTAGCAGGGGATATGCACGGGGTCTGCGCGCGTGTGTGCGTGTCCATTTTGGACACGAAAAACCCCCAAAATTTGACTCAGTCCTCACTATTATTGTTATTAACATATTAACCTACAGTTCTATTCAATTAGATTTTAAAATTAACAAAATTAATCTCTTACAAGCATTTCATCAAACACTCTATTAAGGATACTGATACGTGTCCGATACGGACACGAAATGGACACTACCTTGCACCAAACTAACTCTACAGCTAGGGTATACCTATATGCATGCATCAATGAAAAGAAAACATAATTTTATATAGGTTTCATGGTATTTACCTATTGAGAGTAAATCTCAATGCAAAGGTGAAAATGAGTGTTTCCCCCTTGAACTTCAATTGCCCTAAGCACTCCAAATCCTAGTTAGCAAGCCTCTACTAGCTTCCACTATGGTAGAAGGTGATGATGTAATTGATTAGACTCAATTTGAATATTAGGGAAAAGAATTTGGGGAAGAACAATTAGGGTTTTATATAGGTGTAAAAAGAGGCAAGATCCTTAATAGGTTGCTATTTAAAGGGGGGGCACTTGATGGCTGGTCATTAGATGAATTAGAGTTAGGTTTGAGATATAGATGAATGGCTAGGGCTTGTCTACCCAATTCCAAGCCTTCCTATTGGTTCAAACGTCCTAAGGCTTTCTTTTTTACAAATATCCTAAGGGGTAAATATCCTACTTAGAAATATCTAGATATTGTTAATCTTGTCATTTACTAGGTTACCCTAATTAAGACTCTAACCTCAAGGCTAATCTAGATTAGGCTAAGATTCTAGGTCAAGTCTCAACCTAACAATTAGCACATATTTAATTAATAAAATTTTAAAATCACCAAAAAGTTAAAATGACCAAAATACCCTCAAGCCAAAAATGTGGTAGTAACAAAGGTAATAGGTCAGTAATAGTGTCGTGGTATATTGATTATTGTTTGATGCATTACATTAAGCATGGATCTAAAATTGGGACTCCTTGAGCCGATGTGGATTCATACTTAGGGTACATGTACTATGGTACGACATATAGGAGGATGACCATGTGACCACGACATGTAATTACAATATCAAGATAGGGTTAACCTAAGCAACTTAAATCGGTAGAAGCATTGGGAGGGAACAGAATCTCGAGATCGTGCCATACTAGCCACCCCAGGTCCAGTCCTGCCGTATCGGGTTGGCCGCCACGGATATGGTTTCATTCGCCTATAGCGAATGACTATATCCGACTCCTACGTGCTATGTGTTATATATTTTTGCATGGTGGCCTTACGGGGGACCGGTGCATAATTAAAGTGCTACGCGTATATGTATATTTATAATGGATTGGCTAGCCCTGCTGGGTTGACACGATCTGAAGATTCATATATTGCATTACTGGGATAACCCAGGCAAATCATAGAAAGCCGTAGGATTGATTGGTCGCTTGTAAGCCGACTTATTTGTGATATATTTTCTTCTGTTAGCAACTGAGGAACATGGACTATCGTGGTGCGTGGTCCAACCCATGTCCTTGTTTGGTTGTTGCATTGGGCTATTGTGCTGCGATAGGCTATGGACCGAAGTCACGATCAGAAGCCCTTCTGTAGCTCCCCTTTCCAGAAATTCAAAATATTTTATTATTATTTATTTTATTTAATGGGCTAGTAAATATGTTGCGACACATTTGTTATATAAACGTACATATATAATATGTGTTATTGATATTAATTTGTTAATTATTTTATAATAGGATAAATACTCTTTTGTGATGTAATTCCAGACTACTAGGATTTTATACCATATATATTAGGTGTGTGTATTTGTATGCATATGTAAATATATTACATATAGTTATATATGTGTATATAAATATATATTGTATATGGATATATGCGTATTCTTATACAAATAAACATAATGGTTTATACGCCATTGTCGATGTGTTGAATTTTTGTTATTATTATCCTTATTAGTATTATTATTATTATCATTATTATAGACCTTATTATTTATATAAATTTATTTACTAATATTGGTTATAATTATTTTATTATCAAATGAATGTTATTATATGTTCATATTTATGTAAATAGGCTCGACACTAGAATAGATGTCATTTGAGGATCTATTTAGATTTTATGGAATATTATATAAGTAAATATCTGGTTATATAAATAGATATGTGTATATGTATATAGATATAAATATAGAGATGTATAATAATAAAATTAATAATGATAGTAACATTTGGGCCATGCACAGTGGTCTCCAGGGACTACAACCTGAGAGGAATTCCTCTGCTTAGCCATAAGGAACCCAAATCCCCCACAGTTCCAGCCGACTAGGCCAAAGGCCCAAGCCCCCGAGCTCCCAGCCCGACCTCCCAGCCAAGCACAAAAGACCCAGGCCTCGACCCTCTGGTTAAAATAGAAACTGATGTTATATATCCGCCAATATATGAACGAGGGATCGAGAGGGATTTTGATCGCAAAACCCTAACCATCGTCACACTCATCTCAGCCCAGCGCCGCCCCAGCCTACCCCGACCCCTGGGCGGTCACCCGTCGTCGGCGCTACCGCTGCGCGCGGTCGGACGGCGGCCAAGAGAGGCACGCGCACGCAGGGGTGCGAACAACACAGCAGCCAGGAGGCCAACTTTGCGTGGTGATTCCCGTCTACCCGATCGTCCGTTTCACGAACGGATCTCACAGGTACGAAGTCAATATATAGGACTCTTAACTCCTTCAAATACTTTGAATTTAATTGCCCTAGATTTCCCGAGGGATCGACGCCAACATTGGCGAAAGTCTGTTCTAAAACAGAGTAAATAGCAGTCCAATCATCCATGTTTGGAGGTCATTTTCGATCGATCTAATGTCATATTAGAAAATCTATTTAAATAGGTTTTTAATCAGCATATACAGCTTCGAAAACCTTTTTGTAGTTCCTAATTTCATCAAGATTTCAGAAAGATATCAGTTGTTAAAAACTGAGAAAAATATGTTTTTCTAAAACTAAATTTCAATAAAATCCATCCACACGACGTGCATTCCGCCATTCTGGGCGACGTGGTCGCGAACCAAAAGTATCGAAAGGTGCGTAACAGTTTCGTGGTCGTGTGGGCTTTGGCGGAATTCAAATTGGTCGCGTGTGCGCGACGAAATTGATGCGTATCCGTCGGAATCGTCCCGTATCCGTGCAATGCAAATTCAGTCATAACTTTGTGTGCGCTCGTCAGATCGAGACGAAACTTGCGCCAGCAGGACCGTATCATTTTTTTGGTCTTGTATGCCAAGTTTGGTCCAATTCTGAGACAGTTGAATCGTACGTCGTTTTACGGGCCCCATGGTCCCACTCAACGGGCGAATTTGTGCACGGCCCGCCGGAATCCAACTCTGGACATACGGTTGGGTTCGTATCAAAAAACCGGATCCGTAGACATATAGTTTGATGACTTTAGAGACCATTGACTCTGGCACGCTTTTCGGTGCAAAGCGGGTCCAACGACGGACATCGTTTTGCTCAAAATTACCGTTTTGCCCCTGTGTCCAGAATTGGACTTAAGGACAGGCAATTCTAGCTAATTTGACTATTCTGAGAACGTTGGTACTGTTTATTTCAGTATCTGGAGACTTTTGCATGTGTTGACTGATTGTGGCTCATTGAGTGGTATAGTATTATTGGTTTCTCCAGCTAAGGACCTCAGGCAAGTGCACTTTCTGATTGCTTTCGATTCATAGTAGTTTTTTCATTTTATGTCTATACATATATCTTGCTGCTTGTTGACACGCTCGTCACACGGAGTAGTCGGGTGGGGAAATATCTTAGTATACATGTGGACTACCCAGAAATATTCCAATATGTCTAATCGTGAATGATAGCAGCTGCACACGACACGTGCAGTGAGCCGTATTTACCCCCTAGCCGTTCACATGTAGAAAATGATATTTCACACCACATAGGTAGATTCTTTTTACTTTTCCTTTTATCTCCACCATGCCATGTCATCTGTACCTCCCAGTTTTGATATCTCATATGTTATTTCCATGTCTTGTTAATTCTATTGTGTTTTCGTATTGTCGTCGGTTTGTGTACTTGTTCCATTCCTGACTGAAAACCAACATTTTTCAGGTTTAGCCGCGATCACTCTTAACATTGGGAAGGCTTGGGTATGCTGAGGTCAACCTAGAAATAGGAAACAGTTGCACCATTTTCATTAATTATAAAATCTTGTATTTCTTTTAATTTTAAATGATGTAAATGTTGTAATAAACTTAGAAATGTGAGTGAGCAGCAAATATTATATTGTGTGATTTTGAGCATTTATTTCTTGCGGGCTTGACAGCGTTCTACCGTCGACTCTGCGGCGTAGGCTGGCTTGGACACGTCTCGTATCCGGGAAAAAAAAGGTGGGTGCGGGTCGTGACAAGTTTTTGTGGTGGCCCATGCAGGTCAGTTTTCGCAAATTGTGCGAACTCGTGGTGGTACCATATTAGTCGTACTACTGCGAGCCTGCGACCAGGAAATGCTCATTCACAAACTAGGATTAAAATGATTTAGGAGGATAACTAGGACTAGGAGTCCCTTATTCAAATTGACCGTTGGATAGTTAAGGTTGCTAGATAGGCCATACTATTTAGAATTGTTAAATTTAGATAGCTTGCTAGATCTCTATAGGTACACTATTACTTTTGGTATGACGATAAGATTCGATGTGGATACACTATTCACCTGGTAAGTTAGGTTTTCCCTAGAATTAAGGCTATAATCTTGATAACCTGTTCAGTTTTCTTTTGCTCTATTTAGATATAAATTTCATATCATGAGTTATGATTGCATGTTTTAAAATTCTATTTTATGGAACTAGTTTATAATTTATAATTCTGCTATTCATATACAAATCTCGAGGTAGATTGATTCGAGATTTTCCCTCAACCATTGAAATGCATATGAAATAGGTACCAGAATGTTTGTATTTCTTTCGTCCTTAGTTATTTCCTCCATGTTTTATTTTAAGTATTGAGACTGATAGGACAAATACCTACGCTTTATACTTAGTCAACTTGTTTGGATCTCTAGAAGCTCATGACTTTTTACGGATATAGTTAAAGGAGTATTAGTTAACTAATAATGGTTAGACAGCAGCGCACTGTCGTCAATTATTTGAGAGTGGAGAATATGGGTTCACTTCAGCCAGCAGCGCACTGGCGAGGCACAACCCATAGAATTGAAATCCTTTCGAGGAATCATAGGTTATGGAGCATTACTAAAACTACACCTTCGTTGACCTCTTTAGACCTTGTGTCAATATAAGGTAGAGTATTTGATAGCATATCATATCTGAATCACGGAACCAAGGATTTACCTAGAATGTAGAATTTAGAGTTCCATAACTCATTAGTCAACCAAGGCCTTATTGATAGAAAGATAGTAGGAAGACTGTATAAGCAAGAACACCAGGTAAGGTTTTGATTCTCTCAAAACTCGAACTACTTGTGCCTCCCTTCCAAAAATCTCGCCTACTTATATTTTGACTATCTTGACCAACGCTGCTATTACAGCCTAGTTTTGCAAGCTTACTCTTTTATCGGGCTTGATTCAAGACATATGTTTATTGGGGACGCCCGCTAACATATTGTCTAATCAGAATCATTGTATTACGGTCTGATCAACCATGATGCATTTGGTTCGCTCTTTATTTAATTATCCTACGTGGATTGAGATATAGAAGTATCCAGGATCTCATCCACGACTGCATTGACAATTCTTCTTGAATTATACATTCGCCTTTGAATCACGTAATTGTATTCAGTGACAACTCCCTTGAACTCTTTATTGTTTTTGTCTTTCACTGATTGGGAAGACGAAAACTCATAATTGGTAGATAGATACAGAGTATTCCCCATGGCTATGATGGTTGTATACACAAGGGTAACTAGCATCGGCCAGCCAGGTGACTAGAATCTTGCCTTAAGTTACTCGTCCTTTCTGCGACCCTAAACCTACTATCATAATCTTCTAGTCATTAGAGTCCGAGAATGATTAGGATCTTTCCCCTTGACCAAATACCAACCTAGGAGACTACCTATTCTCCAGAGACCAAATGTTGTGAGCCTCTAATCATTTGTTTGAAGCTTGCTTCAACTAGAACCCTTGTGACAATAGTCTAGCAGGGTTGACCCCAATAGAAATTCACGACTCAGTTGTTAGAAATCTTTTCATAGGATGTGCCTTAGCGTTGGTTACTCCGTCGACAACTCATGTACACTATGGATGGGTAGATCATTCTATTTTTCAACCATGTGACATATTACACACCCGTTTTCCATTTGGTAAGGTGTCACGCCCCAGAACCAGAATACTGGAGAGCGGGGGCGTACATAGCCAGCTGCATATATTGAAATGGATTCCATCTCGCTATACGGTCACGGCTGTCTAGATATGAGGGTTTACTACAAGCCAACGGTCTCTTAAGGTCAAGCCTATTGTCTCAATCTCAAGCAAGTAATATAGTTACAAGATGTTAGACCTCCAAATATACAATAAAAGGCGTCCCAAATATTATATATTGGATGATCATGAAGCTAGTCGTACAAAATGTCAAGATTAGCAAGAGTTCAGTCATACATAATCAACCCTAGGATTTGTTAATCATGTTATAGCCCGTAGGCAGACAGTAAGTAAATATGCATCGAGCTAACAGGTGCTCGTCGGCTAAACGCCTCAAAAGAATAATTTTACAATGTAGTGAGCGAAACAAAATGGAAAACCCACTCGTAGCCCGGGTTCCTTCTAGTCGCCACCATCGGGCTGGAGGTTCGGTAGATCTTCGGGAGCTGCTCCGAAATCTGGCCACACAAAACCAGCTGGGTTAAACCCCAGAAAGAGCAAGTGCCACAAAGGAGGCCACGAAATAAGAACAAAAGCCAGCATATCAAAATATAAGAAAATAGAAGAAAGTACAAGTAATAAAGAGTGCAACAGGACAATAAACGACTAGGGACGTGGAACCATTCCGGGAGCCAGGTTACAACCCTTAAACCAAACAAGGACCGGGGTCGTAACCCTTCGCCTGAATAGCACTTGTCTCTACCCATTTATTGTTAAGATAAGTAAAACAATCATGTTCAGGGGTACCAGATACAGGAACTTAGACGAAACTTAGACCAGGCTAGACACCATCCATTCACAAGCGGCCAAGCAAATACTACGGCTTACTACTTAACTAACTAGGGTTATCACAAGCCTAATTACTAACAAGATGCAAATGAGAAATTCCCAGTCCCAAGCCCTGCAGACTATCTAGTTATCCTTCCGCGGGTTGAGAGTATGGTTGGGTACATCGCCCATGAGACGATATACCCTTAGGTGACTTAGAGGGTGCAACACATGACGGTGTGCTGAAAATGTGCCCTACTCGTCGGCAGGCTACAAGTCCGTTTAAAGCACCCAGAAAACGAGATCGCCTGTTGTAATGCCCCAGTCCCAAAATACGTAGGACTAGAAATGTAGACATGTCAGCTGTACTCATACGAAGTACACTCCAATATATGGAAACCTCGTATGAATACATAAGCTGTAAAATGCAGTAGAACCATAACTAATCTCATCCATAAGAATAAAAGATAAAAGATGTCATATAAAGATAATGAATTATCTTGATACAATATGTTGGACGGAGACAAATCTACTACCAACAAGTAAAGAAAAATACATGAAAAAAGAAATGATTTTTGGCGAGCGAAGCGAAGACGATCCAAGCGCAATCATCCTCGAAAAAAATAGAGATAGTCACGGCTAGAGCTAGAGCACCTGCGAAAGACAATAGCACACACCTGGGGAGATAACCAGGTCCTTAGAGGGACGTAACAAGACACATAATATCATGCCATATAAGCTGAATAAATATTGCTCAAATAAATAAGTAAATCGAATTATAACATGGTCCAATACGCACCTACTGAACGAGCGTAACATCCCCCCAACCAAACAAGGACAGGAGATGGTAAACTAATTCACGGTGACGTATCTTTCCATGCTATGAATCCAATATGGTATCCGGACCCCAACATGGTTCAATACCTTCTCATCGAAGTAGTAAGTCACACCTACAACCAAACAAGGACAAGATGTGACGAACTAATCCGTGATAAGTTATTGTTCCAAGCCACAGTCAGATATAAGTACCCAAACCAAAAGTACTCGTACCTAACGGATAGGGTAGCCTACCGTTCTAAGTGAAATATAGTTAAGAACAATCCTTCCTACGTATGGGCCCTGGCTGAATAGGATCGACATAGTCCCCTTTTGGGCACCAGAGGCCCCATCAGTAAGAGCATGACGTTCCGCAGAATCGTCAGTGGCCGTCAGTAATCATGGGTCATCAACCCCGTATCTCCAGCGGAGAGTCCGGGTCACAAGGGAAGTGCATCGAAGCCCATACGCTAAGGAATTGTCTTCCCCGCCCAATGCCTACTGTGTTGTATCCACAACACAAACCACTATAACCGCTAAGTCAAACTAAGCATGTAACCTCTATTAGCGGTTATTCCTATCGCACGGCTTGTACGCACTGGTGGCCAGCCAATCACGCACTTCCGTATTCTACATGCGACACACAATTTTGTGTTACCACGTGTCAAGGCCAATGAATGCAACACACATGGTGGTCCCTTAAATCTAGGTTTAATTTATAAGAAAATAATACACAGCAGGAAATATAAATGAACAGTAAGTTCTAACAGGTTATGCCATGTATTACAGTTTATTTTGCATAAAGAAAATAAATAATGCATGAAATATGAGCTAAAATAAATAGACAATAAATGGCAAGGTGTCTTGCCTGGTAGGACGCCTGGTGTGCTGCGATGATCAAGGTGGCACGAACTGTGACTTCGGTGCAACAACTATGCAAGTGGACCTCTGTTGATGGCACGGACAGTCCCATTGGGTTCGGAATGGTCAACTTAGTTAGGGTCGATATGGGGTAGGACAGAATTGGCAGGAGGATAGAAATAATGGACTGGGTTACGGTCAGGAGAAAAGAAATAATAGATAAATATTATATATACGAATTTTAGAAAATATTTATAATTCCTAAAAAAAACTAGTTTTCATGAGTAAAAAAATATTTATAGGAAAATACAAAAATACTTAAAGTCAAGAAAACCATTTTTCGACAAAAACTCTAAGTTTGTAAAAAAATAATACGACTTTAGAAAAAGAAAATATATATATTTTAGATAACTACCTGGAAAATCTAGAAAAGAAAAATCGTTTTAGGCTACATTATAATTTATAAGTCGGAGCTATTTCTTAACCAAATAGAAAATCTACAACAAAATATTTTTTTGAGCCAAAAATATTTATAGGTAAATATCTCGAAAATCTAGAAAATCGGTTTAGGGCTAAGAACCTAATTTGAAAATTATATGTAGAGTTGTACACAAAACTATGCTTTTGCTTCAAAAATATTTTCCGGGAACATATACCTTATTGAAAACAATTAAAATAATACTAATAGCTTTATTAATAATACTAATAATAATGATAATATTAATAATATTAATAATAAAATTATTAACACCTGAAAAAAAAATATAATTATAATTCAATTTAAGAACCATTACAGAAATCATAAAAATAAAAAAATAAAAAGATAATGAAACATCACAGAGCTATTCTCTCAGAGAACAGTGCAAAAAGGAATTTAACTAAAATAGGTAAAAAAACATTTGAGAAAGAAAGAGAAGGACAGGGAGCAAGAGGAGAGAGAGAGCGGGGATGAAACAGAGGGAGAGAGAGAGAGAGCGGCGGAAGAGGCGTTCGGGGATCGGTCGGCAGGGGCGAATAAAGGGGTTTAGGCGGAGGCGGCGGGTTACGGAAAGTCTCGGCGGAGCTGGATGTCGAAGAGGCGAGCGACGGGGGAAGTGGGTTAGCCGGAGAGGTCGGGGAACGCCGGAGTGAGGGGTTCCGGCTCAGCGCGCGGAGGGGTGTGCGGCTCGCGCGGGCGGTGGGCGGAGGCGAGCTCGTCGGGATGGCGAGGAGACCAGGCGCGGTGCTCCGGTCGCGGAGGCCGGCGCGACGGATGCACGCGGAGGGGCGTGGACTCCACGCCACAACTGCCGCGCCCAGGCGGAGCTCGGGGGTGACGCGGTCGGGAGTTCGCTGGCTGGGTCGGCAAGACACCGGCGGCCGAAATGGGAAGGGGAGATGGTTTCTGGTAGGGTTTCGGCTGTGGGCTGTGCAGCGGGCGACGATTTGGCACGGAGGAGGTCGGCCGGCGAGCTGGGAAGCACGGCCACGGGTTCGACTCGCCGACGGGAGCGACAAGGCGCTGCGGGGAGGTCGCGGCTCAGGTCGGAGGTGAGTACGGTGGTGGCGATTTTCTTCCTGAAATTTAACCTTTTTTTTCTTTTTGGGGGTTTGGCTGGGTGTTTGGGCTGCTTGGCGACGGAGATGATAGCTGGTGGCGGTGGTGTCGATGCTAGTGGTGGTGATGGGGGATGTTGTTGTCGGGGCTCGGGGTTGGAGTCGATTGCGGGAGATGATGGCGGTTGTTGGGAAACGGCGGGGTGTTGGCCGGGAATACAGTCGGAAGGCTGTAGAGATGGGGGCGGACACGGGGATACGGTGGTTGCTGGGTTTGGTGTGTGCTTCGGGTCGACGGGGAACAGTAGGAGGCAAGGGTGGTGGAAAGTTATGCTAGGTTTAGGATTTTTATTTTGGTTGTATGTGTCGGGGAGTGTCCGACACAAGGGATACAATGTATATGTATATATATTGGAATAAGAACGGGGAGAGGACACGGACACGAACACGGACACGAGGCACTGCACTTGTGGTGGAAGAAATTTTGTGGAGAATGATAAAAAGTTGGAGGAGTACCTGCCTATTTATAGGATGTGGGAATTTCCAATTGGATAAGAATTAGGAGTATTTAAAACCTAATTTAGATAATTTGCAATTTAATTTAAAACAATGAAATCAAATCCAAATCCAATACAAATCCAATTTTAAATCAAATTAAATTTTAGTTTAAAAATCGAATAGGATAAATCAAATTTCAAGTACTTAACTATTTAAATAAATCTATAAATTTAAATCAAGATTTAAAATGGTCACCAAAATTTTCAAATATATTTTCCAAAAATACCAACAATAATAATTTCGAAAATAATAAATCTTTTTGAATTATAAAATATTAATATTAATAAATCTTGAAAATTATATTTTTATCTAACATAGGCTAGTAAAATTTTTAGGAAATGTATGCACAATAATATTTATCAATAATTGCTATAAACGAAAGGCTTTGTACCAATAAATAAATAAAATAATTAGCTTGAAAGTTTGGTACGATAGCTAAAACAAATTATTACATATATTATTTTGAAACTATAAAATAGAAAAAATATTTTTCTAAAAATGTGTACGCTCGCACATATTCGCACTCGTCGAGCAATTTCGAAAAATAAAATTTTCGTACACGACGTACAATACGACTACGTGACGTAAAATATAAAATTTTAAATCAGTACAAAATAAAAAAAAGTAGAAATTTTAGGGGTTTTACATCCTACCCAACTTAAAAGAATTTTATCCTCAAAATTAAAAATTTGTAGGGGTGAGAAGACACAAGGGATATCGATGATGAACAATCAATAACAAAATTATGCCGTAAGAAATTTCGATCTAGATCATAGAAAAATAATACGATATGGTCGTAATCGATAGGATGGCTAGAGGAAGTTCTAGTATAACACTTTCGTCCTCCTAAAATAGGTGAAGATGAAAGCAATATAGAGTTCGATGGAGGCGTTATCGAATACGAATACGTGATTCAAAAACGTTCAAATAATTTCAAAAGAATTGTCAAGGCAGTCATGGATGGGATTGTAAGGGCCAAGTTTAATTATGTCCCCATCCATGTAGAGTAATAGACAAAAGCGAACCAAAGTGCACTCGGTTGATCAGACCATCATGTACCGGTTCTGATTAGACAATACGTTAGTGAGCGGCCGCTCAATATCATATGCCTTGATCAAGCTCGATAAAGAATTAGCTTGGAAACACTAGGCTATATTAGCATCATTAGTTAGATAGTAAAACATAGGCACGAGGGTAGATGAAAAAAAAATAACAATATGAATAGTCTAAGTGTCATAAGGATCTAAGTCTTGTTACTCCTATACCATCATTCTACGGTTTTATTGACCAAGGCTTGGTTGACCAAATGGGTTAAATTCTTCTAGTCTCTATGGTCTAGGTAATACTATTTGTATTCCCTTAATGGTCAAGGACGTGTTAGGTCGTGGGGTATTCTACCCAACTTAAAGAATTAAGCTAAGGGTGTTTGGGACATCTAACTAGTAGGGTCAATCTCTAGCCAGCACGAAGGGAAGATAAGGATAATGATAGAAGAAATCAAGCAAGATGCAATCGATGAGTCGAACGAATATGAAATCGAAAAAAGAGGTCAAGTATGTGGATGAGATCCTAGACTTCTAATCATATTCGCAGGCTTGCTTGGCACGGTAAAGTAACCAAACAATTTATCCGACCTGCATGGGCCACCACAAAAATATTGTAACGCCCCAGTCCCAAAATACGTAGGACTAGGAACGTATACATGCCAGCTGTACTCATACGAAGTACACTCCAATATATGAAAACCTCGTATGAATACATAAGCTGTAAAATACAGTAGAACCATAACTAATCTCATCCACAAGAATAAAAGATAAAAGATGTCATATAAATATAATGAATTGTCTTGATACAATATGTTGGACGGAGACAAATCCACTACCAACAAGTAAAGAAAAATACATGAGAAAAGAAATAATTTTTGGCGAGCGAAGCGAAGACGATCCAAGCGCAATCATCCTCGAAAAAAATAGAGATAGTCACGGCTAGAGCTAGAGCACCTGCGAAAGACAATAGCACACACCTGGGGAGATAACCAGGTCCTCAGAGGAACGTAATAAGACACATAATATCATGCCATATAAACTGAATAAATATTGCTCAAATAAATAAGTAAATCGAATTATAACATGGTCCAATACGCACCTACTGAACGAGCGTACCATCCCCCCAACCAAACAAGGACAGGAGATGGTAAACTAATTCACGATGACGTATCTTTCCATGCTATGAATCCAATATGATATCCGGACCCCAACATGGTTCAATACCTTCTCATCGAAGTAGTAAGTCACACCTACAACCAAACAAGGACAAGATGTGATGAACTAATCCGCAATAAGTTATTGTTCCAAGCCACGGTCAGATACAAGTACCCAAACCAAAAGTACTCGTACCTAACGGATATGGTAGCCTACCGTTCTAAGTGAAATGTAGTTAAGAACAATCCTTCCTACGCATGGGCCCTGGCTGAATAGGATCGGCATAGTCCCCCTTTGGGCACCAGAGGCCCCATTAGAAAGAGCATGACGTTCTACAGAATCGTCAGTGGTCGTCAGTAATCATGGGTCATCAACCCCGTATCTCCAGCGGAGAGTCCGGGTCACAAGGGAAGTGCATCGAAGCCCATACGCTAAGGAATTGTCCTCCCCGCCCAATGCCTACTGTGTTGTATCCACAACACAAACCACTATAACCGCTAAGTCAAACTAAGCATACAACCTCTATTAGCGGTTATTCCTATCGTACGGCTTGTACGTACTGGTGGCCAGCCAATCATGCACTTCCGTGTTCTACATACGACACACAACTTCGTGTTACCACGTGTCAAGGCCAATGAATGCAACACACATGGTGGTCCCTTAAATCTAGGTTTAATTTATAAGAAAATAATACACAGCAGGAAATATAAATGAACAGTAAGTTCTAACAGGTTATGCCATGTATCACAGTTTATTTTGCATAAAGAAAATAAATAATGCATAAAATATGAGCTAAAATAAATAGACAGCAAATGGCAAGGTGTCTTGCCTGGTAGGACGCCTGGTGTGCTACGATGATCAAGGTGGCACGAACTGTGACTTCGGTGCAACAACTATGCAAATGGACCTCTGTTGATGGCACGGACAGTCTCCTTGGGTTCGGAATGGTCAACTTAGTTAGGGTCGATATGGGGTAGGACAGAATTGGCAGGAGGATAGGAATAATGGACTGGGTTACGGTCAGGAGAAAAGAAATAATAGATAAATATTATATATACGAATTTTAGAAAATATTTATAATTCCTAAAAAAACTAGTTTTCATGAGTAAAAAAATATTTATAGGAAAATACAAAAATACTTAAAGTCAAGAAAACCATTTTTCGACAAAAACTCTAAGTTTGTAAAAAAATAATACGACTTTAGAAAAAGAAAATATATATATTTTAGATAACTACCTGGAAAATCTAGAAAAGAAAAATCGTTTTAGGCTGCATTATAATTTATAAGTCGGAGCTATTTCTTAACCAAATAGAAAATCTACAACAAAATATTTTTTTGAGCCAAAAATATTTATAGGTAAATATCTCGAAAAGAGTTAATTAGTTGTACCCCCCTATGGTTTGTACATATTTTGGTAACTGTCCCCGTTGTTTCAAAAATAAAGAACACCCCCCTGGCTGCTTAATTTTTCACTCATTTTCTTCTATGCACCAGGGGGGTACAACTAATTAACTTTATAAATCAGGGGGGGTGTTCTTTATTTTTAAAACAACAGGAACAGTTACCAAAATACGTACAAACCATAGGGGGGTGCAACTAATTAACCCTCTCGAAAATCTAGAAAATCGGTTTAGGGCTAAGAACCTAATTTGAAAATTATATGTAGAGTTGTACACAAAACTATGCTTTTGCTTCAAAAATATTTTCTGGGAACATATACCTTATTGAAAACAATTAAAATAATACTAATAGCTTTATTAATAATACTAATAATAATGATAATATTAATAATATTAATAATAAAATTATTAACACCTGAAAAAAATATAATTATAATTCAATTTAAGAACCATTACAGAAATTATTAAAAAAAAGATAATGAAACATCACAGAGCTGTTCTCTCAGAGAACAGTGCAAAAAGGAATTTAACTAAAATAGGAAAAGAACATTTGAGAAAGAAAGAGAAGGACATGGAGCAAGAGGAGAGAGAGAGCGGGGATGAAGCGGAGGGAGAGAGAGAGAGAGCGGCGGAAGAGGCGTTCGGGGATCGGTCGGCAGGGGCGAAGAAAGGGGTTTAGGCGGAGGCGGCGGGTTACGGAAAGTCTCGACGGAGCTGGATGTCGGAGAGGCGAGCGGCGGGGGAAGTGGGTTAGCCGGAGAGGTCGGGGAACGCCGGAGTGAGGGGTTCCGGCTCAGCGCGCGGAGGGGTGTGCGACTCGCGCGGGCGGTGGGCGGAGGCGAGCTCGCCGGGATGGCGAGGAGACCGGGCGCGGTGCTCCGGTCGCGGAGGCCGGCGCGGCGGATGCACGCGGAGGGGCGTGGACTCCATGCCACAGCTGCCGCGCCCAAGCGGAGCTCGGGGGTGACGCGGTCGGGAGTTCGCTGGCTGGGTCGGCAAGACGCCGGCGGCCCAAATCGGAAGGGGAGGTGGGTTTCCGGTAGGGTTTCGGCTGTGGGCTGTGCGGCGGGCGGCGATTTGGCGCGGAGGAGGTCGGCCGGCGTGCTGGAAAGCACGGCCATGGGTTCGACTCGCCGACGGGCACGACAAGGCGCTGCGGGGAGGTCGCGGCTCAGGTCGGAGGTGAGTACGGTGGTGGCAATTTTCTTCCTGAAATTTTTTTTTTTTTTGGGGTTTGGCTGGGTGTTTGGGCTGCTTGGTGGCGGAGATGATAGCTGGTGGCGGTGGTGTCGATGCTAGTGGTGGTGATGGGGGATGTTGTTGTCGGGGATCGGGGTTGGAGTCGGTTGCGGGAGATGATGGCGGTTGTTGGAAAACGGTGAGGTGTTGGCCGGGAGTACAGTCGGAAGGCTGTAGAGATGGGGGCGGACACGGGGATACGGTGGTTGCTGGGTTTGGTGTGTGCTTCGGGTCGACGGGGGACAGTAGGAGGCGAGGGTGGTGGAAAGTTATGCTAGGTTTAGGATTTTTATTTTGGTTGTATGTGTCGGGGAGTGTCCGACACAAGGGATGCAATGTATATGTATATATATTGGAATAAGAACGGGGAGAGGACACGGACACGAACACGGACACGAGGCACTGCACTTGTGGTGGAAGAAATTTTGTGGAGAATGATAAAAAGTTGGAGGAGTACCTGCCTATTTATAGGATGTGGGAATTCCCAATTGGATAAGAATTAGGAGTATTTAAAACCCAATTTAGATAATTCGCAATTTAATTTAAAACAATGAAATCAAATCCAAATCCAATACAAATCCAATTTTAAATCAAATTAAATTTTAGTTTAAAAATTGAATAGGATAAATCAAATTTCAAGTACTTAACTATTTAAATAAATCCATAAATTTAAATCAAGATTTAAAATGGTCACCAAAATTTTCAAATATATTTTCCAAAAATACCAATAATAATAATTTCGAAAATAATAAATCTGTTTGAATTATAAAATATTAATATTAATATTAATAAATCTTGAAAATTATATTTTTACTTAACATAGGCTAGTAAAATTTTTAGGAAATGTATGCACAATAATATTTATCAATAATTGCTATAAACGAAAGGCTTTGTACCAATAAATAAAATAATTAGCTTGAAAGTTTGGTACGATAGCTAAAACAAATTATTACATATATTATTTTGAAACTATAAAATAGAAAAAATGTTTTTCTAAAAATGTGTACGCTCGCACATATTCGCACTCGTCGAGCAATTTCGAAAAATAAAATTTTCGTACATGACGTATAATACGACTACGTGACGTAAAATACAAAATTTTAAATCAGTACAAAAAAAATAAGTAGAAATTTTAGAGGGTGCAACACATGACAGTGTGCTGGAAATGTGCCCTACTCGTCGGCAGGCTACAAGTCCGTTTAAAGCGCCCAGATAACGAGATCGCCTGTGACTGGAAATTCTCCATGAACTATAGTTTGATCTAGTCATTAGCCTAATCCATATTCAGTGTGAATCCCTGACCGTGTTAACCAGGGAGTCACGTCCTAGACATGATGTGAGACAAGACAAGTAGATTTGCACAAAGAAACAAGAAAGAACACCCACGGTGTCAGGGCAAGTCAAGTACGACCAGTTATCAAGTCAAGTCAAGTCAAGTCAAGAGTGCGCCGCGGTGGCCACTATCAAGATATCAAGTTACAGGAGATTAATTACAGGTTGCAGGTTACAAGTTAAAAGCCACAAGTTACAAAGTACCACATCGAGTTACTGCCAAGATCAGAGAATGCTAGCCATAAATTAAAAACACAGAAAATCGTGTCAAGACGTGTCGGGTCAAGTCAAGTCATGCTGTGGGCATCAAGATCTCAGAAAGCAAAATCAGCAAGAGAAAAACCGAGGACCAAGGGGAACACCAAGGGTCAGGAGAGGAAGCCATGGCACAGGGTGTGCCAGGCAAGGGGCTCGGGCAAGCGGCGCCAAGAGACGCGCTCGGGAACGGTCGCAGCGCGCCAAGGGGTGCGAGCGGGGTCAATAGGGTCAACTGCGTACGGGGCATGCAGGGGGTCAGCAGGGCGCAAGGCAGCCAGGCGCGCAGGAGCGCAAAGCGGGCTGGCGCGCTGGGGCAGCGCGGTCGGCAAGGCACGCTGGGGTGCGGGCCAGCAAGGCGCGCTGGGGCACGGGAGCGCAAGGCAGCCAGGCGCAGGAGCGCAAGGCGGCCAGGCGCGCTGGGGCAGCGCGGTCGGCAAGGCGCGCTGGGGCGCGGGCCAGCAAGGCGTGCTGGGGCGCGGGCCAGTAAGGCGTGCTGGGGCGCGGGCCAGCAAGGCGCGCTGGGGCACGGGCCAGCAAGGCGTGCTGGGGCGCGGGCCAGCAAGGCGCGCTGGGGCGCGGGAGCGCACGGCAGCCAAGCGCGCAGGAGCGCAAGGCGGCCAGGCGCGCTGGGGCAGCGCGGTCGGCAAGGCGCGTTGGGGCAGCGCGGTCGGCAAGGCGCGCTGGGGCAGCGCGGTCGGCAAGGCGCGCTGGGGCGCGGGGTCAACAGCGTACTAAAGAGGGCGCGCGCCAGCGGGTCAGTGGCCAGCACTAAAGAGCGCGGCACGGGGGAGCAGCCCGGCGCTAAACAGCGCGGCTGGGAGGGGGTCTTCTTCTTCCTCATGCTGAGAGGAAGAACACCAATGGCCTCCAAACTTTGGAACTTCATAACTTGGTCCAGAAAATACGAATTCTGGAATTACAAGAGTCTAACTTGTGTAAAATTCGATTCTCTACAACATAGAAGCATCAAAACAAGCAAAAATCCAAGTTTGGTAGATCAAACCCAAGAAATTCTGAAAATAGTAAAAACTTAGATCTAGGAGAATCCAAGCTCCAAATCCAAAAATGTCAAGTTCTAATGTTGTTCCAAATCATCTAATTAAGCTAATATGCAAATATGTTGTGGCAAGATGCACTTGCCTATGGGTGGGGTGTTGTGTGGAAGAAGGAAGAAGAAGAAGAAGGAGTTAGAAATTTAATGAGGGAAGTAATGAGGAAAGAGAATGGTTGGTGGGGACTTTAATGAGGGTGGGTTGTGGTGGAATGAGGGTGGAGTATAGGTTAAGGTATTCCATTGGGTTTAAAATCAAACCAAACCAACTAAAATCGAGCCGAGCCGAAACCCAAAAATACGAGAAAACCCAAAATTTCGCAAGTCGAAAAAAATAAAATACATGCCAAAATCCAACTACGAGTATAAATACGAAATACGAAAAATGAGGGTGACATAAGGAACGACCCTTGACTTGGCTTATATCTACCGTGTCCCGATACGTCGTGCCTTATTCTTTATTAACAAGAGTCGAGGTAAATATCTGGACTTTGGAATCCTTCTAAACCTCACCATTCCTAGAATTATATCCTAGCTTCTAAGTTGGGTAGACTATAAGCCTTCTAAAATTTTAGGATATATGAGGATTTTCGATTGATTAGAATAATTTTCCATTAGAATGATTAGTGCCCATGGACTCCCACTTTCCATTTAGATCATTTTGTGCCCCGGCCGTGTCATTAATATTCGGAGCACGAGACCAGTTGTTACCTTCCAACAAAATTCATATGTAAGATCTAGACGAGTCCACCTTCATCTAGGTATATCATGTCCCACCCAAACCCGTCCCCTTGTACTCTATTTTTATGGCACGACCTTCAGGATAAAAGGACTAGCTATAACCCTTACCATAGTACCGGTGCACTTTTCGACCTCAACTAGAGCCTCAACCCTAACCTAGTAAACATAGTTTTATCTTAGAACCTTGTTCAGTCAATATAGATTGAAATCCAAGGTTTATCTAGCCAGCGAGTGATGTCCAAATAGGGAACCCATTAAGACCCAATAAAACCCATTCGTACATACCACCATATTTGGACTAGAAAACCGAACTATTTGAAATAGGTCCCTGTACCTATTATGAAGCCTCCACTTTTTAGTATATGTAGTCATTCGTAACCCTTATTCCATCTACCTGGAAGTCGCGATTCAATCTTGTATTGCATTTAGATCCCTTGCTCGTGTGTTTAAATAACCACGGAAAGGATCACAATCTTGATTTTCAAATTCAGTCCTATTTTGGAACCTTGTGTAGAATTTCGGGAACATAATTTCTGTATTGCATGGATTGCAAGCCCCTCTAAGAGCGAAGGGTTCTTCGATGTAGCAAGTGACTGGACTAGAGTAGCCCAATCTAGCGAATGAGACTATCGGTCCATATATACCCTTTCTATCTGTATTATTGTATATTCTCGACCGCTCTTTAAACTTCATAATTGCTCTTGATTGTTCTTCCTTATTTTCCTGTCCTTTCTATTACAGAGAGACGAAGGTCTTGCTTATTAGAACCTACCAATATTCGTAGCTACTTGTGTAAATTTGCTTGTTAAGATTTTGGATTGCTTGATAGATAGGAGAGGATATAGGTGCCATATGCAGTAGATAATTATTGATAGAAATTTTAGCAATTAATTGAAAGATTATAAAAGTTTTAAAGGCAGGAGATTTGAGGGAGTAGCGTGATCAGAGGTGGGTATAAGTCCTCAAGGATTCGTAGTTACGAAATAGCTAGGAGAAAAAAATAAACTATTCGTGAGAAATTAAAATTTAAGGAGATTAAGGTTCAGGTAGACTTCTTATTGAATTTTAAGGAATAGTTATAGAATAGAATTTCGATGACAAAATTATTTTTAAGATGGGTAGATTTGTAGCTCCCCTTCCCAGAAATTCAAAATATTTTATTATTATTTATTTTATTTAATGGGCTAGTAAATATGTTGCGACACATTTGTTATATAAACGTACATATATAATATGTGTTATTGATATTAATTTGTTAATTATTTTATAATAGGATAAATACTCTTTTGTGATGTAATTCCAGACTACTAGGATTTTATACCATATATATTAGATGTGTGTATTTGTATGCATATGTAAATATATTACATATATAGTTATATATGTGTATATAAATATATATTGTATATGGATATATGCGTATTCTTATACAAATAAACATAATGGTATATACGCCATTATCGATGTGTTGAATTTTTATTATTATTATCCTTATTAGTATTATTATTATTATCATTATTATTGACGTTATTATTTATATAAATTTATTTACTAATATTGGTTATAATTATTTTATTATCAAATGAATGTTATTATATGTTCATATTTATGTAAATAGGCTCGACACTAGAATAGATGTCATTTGAGGATCTATTTAGATTTTATGGAATATTATATAAGTAAATATCTGGTTATATAAATAGATATGTGTATATGTATATAGATATAAATATAGAGATGTATAATAATAATATTAATAATGATAGTAACATTTGGGCCATGCACAGTGGTCTCCAGGGACTACAACCTGAGAGGAATTCCTCTGCTTAGCCATAAGGAACCCAAATCCCCCACAGTTCCAGCCGACTAGGCCAAAGGCCCAAGCCCTCGAGCTCCCAGCCCGAGCTCCCAGCCAAGCACAAAAGACCCAGGCCTCGACCCTCTGGTTAAAACAGAAACTGATGTTATATATCCGCCAATATATGAACGAGGGATCGAGAGGGATTTTGATCGCGAAACCCTAACCATCGTCGCACTCATCTCAGCCCAGCGCCGCCCCAGCCTACCCCGACCCCTGGGCGGTCACCCGCCGCCGGTGCCACCGCCTCGTACGGTCGGACGGCGGCCAAGAGAGGCACGCGCACGCAGGGGTGCAAACAACACAGCAGCCGGGAGGCCAACTTTGTGTGACGATTCCCGTCTACCCGATCGTCCGTTTCACGAACGGATCTCACAGGTACGAAGTCAATATATAGGACTCTTAACCCCTTCAAATACTTTGAATTTAATTGCCTAAGATTTCTCGAGGGATCGACGCCAACATTGGCGAAAGTCTGTTCTAAAACAGAGTAAATAGCAGTCCAATCATCCATGTTTGGAGGTCATTTTCGATCGATCTAATGTCATATTAGAAAATCTATTTAAATAGGTTTTTAGTCAGCATATACAGCTTCGAAAACCTTTTTGTAGTTCCTAATTTCATCAAGATTTCAGAAAGATATCAGTTGTTAAAAACTGAGAAAAATATGTTTTTTAAAACTAAATTTCAATAAAATCCATCCACACGACGTGCGTCCCGCCATTCTGGGCGACGTGGTCGCGAACCGAAAGCATCGAAAGGTGCGTAACGGCTTCGTGGTCGTGTGAGCTTTGGCAGAATTCAAATTGGTCGCGTGTGCGCGACGAAATTGATACGTATCCGTCGGAATTGCCCCGTATCCGTGCAATGCAAATTCAGTCATAATTTTGTGTGCGCTCGTCAGATCGAGACGAAAATTATGCCAGCAGGACCGTATCATTTTTTGGTCATGTATGCTAAGTTTGGTCCAATTCTGAGACAGTTGAATCGTACATCGTTTTACGGGCCCTACGGTCCCACTAACGGGCGAATTTGTGCACGGCCCGCCGGAATCCAACTCTGGACATACGGTTGGGTTCGTATCAGAAAACCGGATCCATAGACATATAGTTTGATAACTTTAGAGACCATTGACTCTGGCACGCTTTTCGGTGCAAAGCGGGTCCAACGGCGGACATCGTTTTGCTCGAAATTACCATTTTGCCCCTGTGTCCAGAATTGGACTTAAGGACAGGCAATCTTAGCTAATTAGACTATTTTGAGAATGTTGGTACTATTTATTTCAGTATCTGGAGACTTCTGCATGTGTTGACTGATTGTGGCTCATTGAGTGGTATTGTATTATTGGTTTCTCCAGCTATAAGGACCTCAGGCAAGTGTACTTTCTGATTACTTTCGATTCATAGTAGTTTTCTCATTTCATGTCTATACATATATCTTGCTGCTTGTTGATACGCTCGTCACACGGAGTAGTCGGGAGGGAAAATATCTTAGTATACATGTGGACTACCCAGAAATATCCCAATATGTCTAATCGTGAATGATAGCAGCTGCACACGACACGTGCAGTGAGCCGTATTTATCCCCTAACCGTTCACATGTAGAAAATGATATTTCACACCATATAGGTAGATTTTTTTTACTTTTTCTTTTATCTCCACCATGCCATGTCATCTGTACCTCCCAGTTTTGATATCTCATATGTTATTTTCATGTCTTGTTAATTCTATTGTATTTTTGTATTGTCGTCGGTTTGTGTACTTGTTCCATTCATGACTGGAAACCAATATTTTTTAGGTTTAGCCGCGATCACTCTTAACATTGGGAAGGCTTGGGTATGCTGAGGTCAACCTAGAAATAGAAAACAGTTGTACCATTTTCATTAATTGTAAAATCTTGTATTTCCTTTAATTTTAAATGATGTAAATGTTGTAATAAACTTAGAAATGTGAATGAACAGCAAATATTATATTGTGTGATTTTGAGCGTTTATTTCTTGCGGGCTTGACAGCGTTCTACCGCCGACTCTGCGGCGTAGGCTGGCTTGGACACGTCTCGTATCCGAAAAAAAAGACGGGTGCGGGTCGTGACACCTTCACCTGCCCTTGGTTATAGGATATATCTTATCTCGGTACGATATTGGCACCGTTTGTCCTTGTTTGGTTGTAAGGGTGTCGTATTGTCTCGATGCTATGGTATAAGCCTATAACTCTTGAATCAGGTCTTATTATTATGCTTGGATTTTATCTCACTTTATTGTGCTCCCTTGTGGTACTTGCTATTCGGGGCCTGACCCCGCTGGTTTTGTTTGGCCAGATCTCGTAGCAGCGCCAGAGGATCCAGCCTTCTACCCGAACAATGGTGCACACCAGGAGTATGGGCGCCAGGGACCATGAGTGGGTTTCTTCTTCACCGCTCTGATAGCTTCTATTTTGTACTTGGCGTTTAGCCACCGGTACCTGTTTAGCCGACAGTTCTGGACATTCAGTTCCTCACATAATTGTAATTAAATCAGACTGCAGTTGACTATAGTTGTGTAATATTGACTCTCGGTACTAGCTTATCATTTTGTATAGCTAGGCTCATGAATCATTTTGATGAAGCGTCGGGGATGCCTTACTGCTTTGTCTTATATGATCATTATTTACTGCTTCTTGTTTTGATTGATTGAGACATAGATGCTCTGTGAGACCATAGGAGACTTGATTGTAGCATGCACCCCCTAGTCTCTTGACAGCCACGATCGTCGTCTAACGTTTATATACCTCATATGGAGTAGCTGGCCTAGTCCGTCTCAATATTCCGGTACTGGGGCATGACAAGTGTTCTTCTTTGTCTCTTCCTCCTTGATCAAATTGGTTTGCTTTGAATTGTTTCGATCGTGATCGAATTGATCGACCAGAGCACTCGGGTTCCACTCGAATCTTTGTCGATTGATTGATCTGAGTAGGAACAATTCGATCTATGATCTTGATCACTTAATCGATTGTTGTTCATAACAGTATCTCTCGGCAAATCGATGACATTTTCTGACCGATCGATTCATTTTGTGTGAAGTCACGAAAGCAAGGCTCTGTATGTGACCATCTGTTCGAACAAAAGGAAAGGATTCGATTTCGACCTGGTTAGTCTCTTCTTGATCTAAACCTTCCTTCATTGAATCCTTGAATTTCTGATCGATTCTTGATCTATTTTTCGAATTTCCTGAGTGAATAATTAAGGATATTCATATAGACTCGTTTCTATTTTATGCATGGTAGGTGTTCGATGTTATGTCTGAACCCATGTATCGGTGTTGTATCGGCCATATAGGGACCATATCTGGCTTATGGAGTAGTAGTCTTTGTGCTCGAGTCTTGAACTTCCCAAACGTGAGTTCGAATCTATAAATTTTTCCTATTTCAAAAGCTGATTAGTGTCTATTGGACTAACACAGATTCGTGGCAGTGTCATGTCGACACAATTTTGGTTGTACTGGCCGATGGTATCTGTCTTTGTATCTGTGTCGGGTGTCTATTGTGGGAAGAGCCTGTAATGATCTGAAGCCGTTGGGCTAGATGTAGTTTTTGTAAGGATAGATGTGGTCTTGATTCAGTATATTGAGAGTTTGAATCCCTGTACTATGATACAGTCGTTAGATTTGAAATTAGGTAGTCAGGTTGACTAGTCCAGTATTTGGCTGATACCTTGGGCTGGGTTTTTATCATGTGTTTTGGAAATTTAAACTTTATACTTGTTACTAGTATGCCTATTTTGAACAGACTGGATCCAAGAATAAATAGAGTATTGGGTCAGGCTTAGGTCTTGGGATTATATTAGGGATTTTTGGTTAAGTTGAACTAGGTTTAGTAATAATTCCAGTTAGTTGAATGTGTTGTTTTGGTTTTGGGAAGCAAAACTGTTGTGTGGGCCAGAAAGGGAGTAGAAGTAGAATGTTGAGTCGGGCCCTATTGTATTCTGTATCACAATTTCTGTTTAATTATTTATATTATTATTATTATTTTGTATTAAATCATTTTTAATTAATGACTGGTTATATTCAGTAAAGAGGAAATTGGAAGGATTTGTTATGTATATGTTGTTCTTGCCAATTTGATTAATGAATATCCTATCTATCTAGCACTTCTAAATAAATAGTATAACCTAGGCTATATTGCATACTTTGTAAGAAACCTTCTTCTTATCTAGTAATGACAGAGAATTGCTAGTAAATATATTCTATCTAGCATAATAGTTGATTGGCATATATCATGTTAGTATCTTTCTATCTAGACTCTAATATTTATCTAAACTGTAACATATAATTTTCTCGCTAATTATATGTATATAAGAATTGGCTACAGATATATAACTAGCTAGGGTTGATGGCTAGCAAGTTATGGTTAGAAAAATAGTTAGTTAGCTAAATGTCTTTATTTTAGAAACTTAACCAACTTGTATTCAATCAGGTGGACATAAAGATTATTATCTCCCCATTCTCGATCTCCAGAGCAAGGCAAGTACACCGACTCGAACCCTTTACTCTGTATTTCTGTCTTGCTTTATGTTCACATATTGACACGTTGTACACACGATTGTTCATTGTTCATAGTTCATCGTTCATTGTTCATCGTTCATTGTTCAGTGTTCTTTACTTGTACATTGGGGTGGAGAAATACTACAGATATGTGACCAATCCTATTTTAGCTAGGCATTGACTAATAGCTTAGGTCTCACATCGTGAACGTGGGACTCTAAGCCGTACCCTTATTCATGTTCTCCTGTGCTCTTGTTCCCTGTACTATCCCAGTCGGTCACATATTCTGATAGTTATTTCAAATGCATGTTACACTGATAGTCTAGTTCATTGTTCAGGATCTTGTACTATAGTTTCATCATTATTTATGTACTACAGTTTCATGTTCCAGTGCTTGTATTATAGTTCATTGTGCAGCATTTCAGTTTACTTTGTTTAGTGCTTCTTGTCGGGGTTGTACTTTGCTCTCTTCCTGACAGGATACGTTGCAGGTATCTTGAGGATATTGTACCACCTTTATGGGCCAGAGCCCGAATCCAAGATGGAGTTATGTTCAGGATGGACTTAGAATTGCAGAGTTATAGTTAGATCTTTTTTTAGATTTGTTTTAGAGATTTTATCATGTATTGTATTGATGATTCAGGATTGTATAATTTTATTCTAGTTACCGGATTTGTCTCCGGATGATATTGTATTGACTTGGTAGATTGTGGAGATCTGTTCTGGGAATGTGTATAGCAGTTGTGTTGTTTTATGTATCTTGTATCTTGGAGTTTTTCTTACAATTGTACAGCTTACTTCGTCGTGTCAATCGACGAAGGCTGGGCATGTCTGACTCGTATCCGATTATTCGGGAGCGGGTCATGACAAGTCCTACTTTACATTAGGACTGCCACAACCCTGGCATTCATAATATAATTAGATGCATGATGCTTATATGGGGGTGGGGGTGGGGTGGGGGGTAACAGCGTGATGCTCATATTGGGAGGGGGTAACTGCATGATGCTCATTTGGGAGGGTAACAGTCATATTTTCGTTTCTATTATTTAATAACTATATGTTGTACTGCAGTCCTCCGGCCGCTAACAAAAGAATACGGCCCATATAGGTAAGTCCAATAAGTAAATAGCACACAAGTAAACACATATAACACAGATAGCATACAAGTAAACACATATAACACAGATAACGTACAGGTAAAAGTGGAAAACATACTGGACTTCATATTTTACTGTATACAAAAGTGGTACTCCATATAGGTAAGTCCAATACGCAAAATTTACTATATACAAAATTTACTCCATATAGGTTAGTGGACTTCATATTTTACTGTATACATAATTTAAGCTCAATGGACTCCCGCTCCACTCCTACTGAGGCACACCACCTTGCGTAGAGAAGTTTCACTTGTGGCAAAGAGAAGAAATCTTCGTCCGTCTTCACCATAGGCATTATAGACAACTGCCTCCAACGCTCATCGACATCATCGACTGGAATAGGAATGGATTCACGACGATATTCATTAATCTGATGTGCACAAGGAAGGCCCATTGTATGTCGATGTAACCGCAAACCTCGGGATCAAACTCGGCAAACTTTGACCTATCAATCTCATCAAATATTAATGCCAACGCCTTGTGAGATACCACGTGCATTAAAGCATCTAAGATTATTTCCTTTCTATGCTCATGTTTGACTATATTTAAGCTCAACTCAAATGATGCCTTAATTTCATTCACCGTTCGGTCTACCGATAGATGTATAGCTTGCCAAACAGAGACAAAGTTGCCAAGAGATGATCTTAGGGGTCTCTTCAGTACAGAGTGTGCTTCTTCGATACGGTTGGTAGTTGTCGTTGTAGTGCCCCGTCCCACTCAGTCAATCGGAGGAATCGGAACGCCGACGGCATTCGGACTTAGCCTTACAACGGCTGCTCGAAGACATCGCTCGGTCGAGGCGACCGCTCGCTCAGGTGGGGTAGTTTCGGTGAACTCGCCTCATCTTTGCCTTCACATAATAAATTGTATGTTTTCAACTTGCACAAGTAGGCTTGATAATAAAAGAGACCAATCCACATAGCTAAAGGGAATAATCCCGACAGGTCAAATTGAGTTAGAATATGGTAAGGTCCAACGGTCGGCTTAGAGTTGGTACACGGCGTGCTTTGAAAATAACACTCGGTCCTTCGTCCCGTGGCTTGGGAGAAGGAAAAGTTGGTCTTCGCCACAAGCTAAGAGTTAGCCAAATTCATAGGCGTCGCCCGCATAAATGCTTCATAAAGCATGCACGGTCTCTTCGTCCAAGGCGTGGCATAGCCTCTACTCTTCGACGGGTTAAGTTGTATTGCACGGCTTGTGGCATAAGTCTAGGCACCCCAAATAAGTTGGTTGTTCAAAGTCGAACGCGTGCACGGCACGTTCCCACGACGCAAAGCTTGACACAGCCTTTGCTCGTCAAGTTGTTGCAAAGTAAGTTAGGCAAGTTACGTTAAGCTATCAGGAGTAGTAGCAGGCACGGTCCTATGAGTTCTACGGCCGGGTATAACCATATAGTCTCACGATCATAAGGCCCGTCATATAGAGTATGACTTGGGCGGTGGTGTCACATAGAGTTTCAAGTTGGTTTGAGACACGATGGCATAGATTTAGTATTTTAAGGCACGAGCCACGGTTGATCCATTGAGTTTGGAAAGTGTCTCAATAGTTGTTCTTGAGTTGAGTGAAATGATAGGGCAAGAAAGAAGAATGCTCACGACTGGGTCGTTGAGGCAAGAAAGAAGAATGCTCACGACTGGGTCGTTGATGCAAGAAAGTAGAATACTCGCGACTGGGTCGTCGAGGCAAGGTCTCAGATGTGAGAAGTGTTGAACTTAGCCCTGAAAGAGATGGTAACACTAGAAGTAGATTGACTGTGTGAGACGTCAGGTCGAGTCGAGTCTTGCATGGTCATTGGACAACTTGTACAAGGTAAAATAAACTGTTTCTCGAACGGCGACCCAGGCGGCCCATGGGAACCGTTGCGATAGAGACATTCATAGCTGTGCTGGATGACCGCACGGGTTAGCGGGGACTTGCAGCGGAGCTAGCTACTCGCGCTGGCAAGGAGCGTCCGTCTAATCAAAAGCTCAAAGGGAGTCCATTATAGCGCTGGGCGCTAGTGACTAGTTCATATAGATGAGTTAGCATGGGCGACGATCCGCGTGTATGCCTTTGGATTGAGTCGAGTATTGAGTGTAGTATATCAAGGAAGTCGAGTTGAATGTGTGAGTATAGTTGGAACACAAAATGTTGGGCCTAAGATTTGGTTGCTGTTGGCCCAATGATTGTATCATGTTTTTGAATATGGTTAATATGTTAAGTTTAGCACTTTATTATCACTAATCTTCATACTATCACTAAAGCATTTCTACTTATACTTATACCTTTGGTGATATATGTCTATTGGTTTACGTATTAGTGATATGAGCTTATCTATCTTAAATTTAATCGGGTTGCCAAAATCAAAAGTATGTTTTTGATTGTGGTCATTCAATTAAGTTTAATCATTATGATATCACTAACATTTATGCTATCACCTTAGCAATTATACTTAAACTCAGTATTGTCCTAATGTGCATTAAACTTATCATACTTGCTACTATGTATATTGCTTTGTTCGTCTAACATGTACATGCAGAAAAGCAATAAGCAAGATCAATGTGGACATATGCAATGAAGAAATCATGGCGAGCCAAAGACGACGGATCCCACAAGATTTCTCTGAACCACCCGACGACATCTCCGGAGCCACGCATTCAGTTTTCACAAACTAAGTATCTTTGGACTATTGCCGCCAAGAGAAAAAGCCAGCACTTATCAAAGAAAGAAGCCATTCCATGCCATCATCATTTCAAGACTCTGAAGAGGCCTGCACCTGCTACAGTATATCTGGAGTCTGTAATGAGTCTTAGGAATAATTGTACACACAAGAAATGGATGGCAAAATCGAAAGCTAGGGTAGAAATTAGCCCAGGATCATTTTTGGTTGAAAACCGGCATACCGACGGTATACCGGTCTATACCGACGGTATACCGATTTTTGTTCACAGAAAGTTTTCTGTCTACAAAATCGGCATACCGATGGTATACCGGTTCATACCGACGGTATACCGGTTCAGTAACTTTGAAATTCCAACGGTCGGATTTCAAGCATTTAATGATCCCAACGGCTATATTTCTAGCCGTTGCCGCTCCAGACCGGCATACCGACGGTATACCGGTCCATACCGACGGTATACCGGTCGCTGTCTGAAAAGTTGCCTTTGAGCTCTTTTCAAATGCTTTGGTTATAAATAGCCTTGAACCCCTTCATTCAAGGTTGATGCTTTGAGCCTAAAAATTTCTAAACCACCAAAGCCTATCCACAAACAACTCTACAAAGCTTTCATTTGCCATCCAAAAATTGTGTTAAAGTTATTGAGTTGAAAAGTGAGATCTTCATCTTATTGTATAAGGAGATCAAAACCTATTGTGAAAGGTTGAAGTTGGAGAGTCTTCGTATCCAAACTCTCGGTTGAAGTTGGAGAGTCTTCGTATCCAAACTCTCGGTTGAAGTTGGAGAGTCTTCGTATCCAAACTCTCGGTTGAAGTCGGAGAGGCCTTCGGACTAAAGCTCTCGTGTAAGAAGTTGGCGAGTTCTTCGGATCCAAACTCGTGTGTAACTATTTACTCAAATCGTGGATTAAAACCGGAGAGAGTTCCGGGACTGGAGTGCCTCTTGGAGGATACCAGGATACATCGGGTGTCGGTATTGTTTTGCTTCTTCTCTTGCACTTATATTTTTAAATTGTCCATTAGCTTGCGGTAAGTGCTTGATTAGTTAGCTTGACCCTATTCACCCCCCCTCTAGGGTTCCTACAGTTGCAACATAGACGACGTGCTTCGGCACGAGATGTGGCGTCGAGTCTCAAGTGTTGACATGTAAGTTGTATAAGTTGGGTTTGAGTTGTCTTGAGTTTAAGTCAGGAGATACCGCAAGGCAAAGTCGGTCGAGTGACATTTAGTCCACAAGTCCTGATTAGGTCAGTTGGTGATTGAAGTAGCAAGGGCCGCGAGGCGGCGATATGGTTAAGTCTTACTGAGTGGCGAGGCATGGCCTCAGCAAGGGTTTGTAGCACGGTCACACGGAAATGGAGTCTATCGTGTAGTTGCGTCTCTGATTATATGCCGAAGGGCAAACACGACTCGATAGGTTAACGTTGTTGGTGCAAGCACGAGATGGTCTAGAGACACAAAATAGGCCGAGGCGTTGGTCCTAAAACAAATCCTAAGACAAGACTAGAAAGACAATTGATAAGAAGGGACTATGTTGCACAAAGTAAATCAAACGTGTCGGTTTTGTATGGGTGGGCGAGGAGCTCATTCCACCAGTACAATTGAGTACTGACACCCACATAGTTTTCATGTGCAGGCACAGGTAGAAGCTCGTGGCGTGGAGCTCGCTTGGATGCGTCGAGGCACGGAGTTCCTTGGCGATTCGAAGCGTGCGGCCGTATGGAGTCAAGACTTATACGGGACATAATGTATGGACGTCGCCTTCCAAAGCATCCATTGGCTCAAGACATGTATTGAGAGATGAGAGAGAGCTGAGTGACTTGTAATGTGAGCTTGAGTGAGCTTGAGAGACTTGTAATCTTGGCCTTGCGCCCCATTGTAACCTTTGTTTCAATATCAATAAAAGAGTGTTGCAATGACTTGTGTTTTTGCTTCCAATTTTGCTGCTATTATTCAATGTCTCTGCTTGGAACTTCTGTGCGACGACCCCGTCGCAGCCGCTGAAATCGGCCGTTATGGAACCCGCCTTGCACGAGCGCAATCTAGGCTCGTGCGGCATCACGCCTTAGCGAGGACGATCGCTCCTACGGGAGCGGGGCGTGACAGTCGTGCCGTAATGCTTCACCACATTCGTCCATGCTAAGACGAATTATTCTTTGTGCGGTTCAAGCCATGTATCTTTGATGTAAGAAATGCATGTCGGCTCCCTCGCCTCCCACTTTTGCTTGAACAAGTACCATGCGGCGTCGTAACTAGCAATCGTAGAGGCTCGCCGTACACAATTCCAGTCATTGTAGAATTCGTCAAAAATTTGCATGTCAAGTTTACCATCCTCCTTCAAAAACTTCAACTTACATTGAGTTTGAATATTACGATTGACATGCCAAGTGCATAGCAATGTATTCGCTTGAGGAAAAATAATACGAATAGCATTAATTAGGGCATACTCTCTGTCGGTAACAAGAACTGACTGCTCTGTATGACCGGTGTAAAGTATTTTCAGTTTCTCCAACGCCCATGTGTAGTCTTCAAGTTTTTCACTCTTCATGAAGCAAAATGCCACTAGAAATGTTTTCCAAGTAGAGGTGAACCTGACAACATGAAAGAGAGGCATCATGAACTTATTGGTCTTGTACGTGCAATCAAGGACTAACACGTCGACAAAAGACCTGGCCAGACTTGTGCAATCGGGATGAACCCAAAAGATTAAAATTACTTCATTACTCTAGAGATGTCTTATATGAAACTCAACATAATGATTATCGGCAAGCAACTTAAGCACTTCTTGCATCACCATTCTTGATTTCGTCCGGACAACGTTCGAAGTAGATAGGGCGTTGTATATTGACTTCATTGTAGACTTGTTCTTCTCATCTTCATGTCGTATGACGGAATATATTTGTCTCGGTGCAACTCCGGAAGTGGACAAGTCTTCGACTATCTTCTTCTCCGTATTGTTCAACCGTCCGACATACGGATGACCCAATAGTGTTTCGGCAATCTCATGGTTGTGGGTTCCATTATTCACTTCTACTGTCCACTTCCCTTCTTCTTCGTTTCTAATATGGATCGTGAATGGACAACCACATTTCCTCATTCCAACATTTTTTTGGAACTTTACTTTGGATAACTGTGTCTTTCCTGTGGGTTCTGAACACACCACCTCTTTCACATCCAACCATCACAGTTTGTCGTCCCGGACGATTTTGGGCCGATATGGATATCACTAGAACTATGTTTTTTTTCGTCCAACTTCTCGACACCAATGATTCAAACCAAAGATCGGTCCAGAATAAATGGTCTACATCGACTGCAATTGGAACAGGTACCACAAAATTGGAAGATGTCAAGTCCTACAATAGAACTTAAAAGTTAATAAAACTAAACAACTACATAAAGCATATGTGAAAATTTATGCAATTAAATAGGACTGCCAGAGAGGAGGTAGTCCTTCACAATATGTAGGACTGCAGCAGGCCTGACAGTCCTACTTATTGTGAAGGACTGCCACCTCTCTGGCAGTCCTAATCTATGATCTAGACTGCCAGAGAGGTGACAGTTCTCTGTGTCACAACCCAATTTTTTACCCGATAAAAAGTTAAAATTTAGTTACCAAGAGGACTTCCGAAGCATCAAAGTTTCTTCGGACGTTGCGGGAAGAGAGTCTACAACATTTGATGACCCGGGTTCTTCCATGTTCAATTTTTTTCTACATTAAACACATAATTCAACTTTTATATGTGAAATTCATGTTTAAAACTTTAAACAAATATTAATTCGATGACTTACCAATAAATGAGAGAAGTCAATGACACTGTTACTAGAAATTTTAACAACAATCTTCCCAAAATGTAGGTTGGGAAATTTTTTTGGCTAGGTTATATTCTATGACCTAAAATGGGGAGGAAGAGAAGAAAAGAGTTGAGGGAGAGAAGAAAAGAGTAGAGGGAGGAAGAGAGGAAAAAAATAGAAAAATTGTCTTTTATACCTAATGTTGGGCTGCCCCCAAATAAAAAAAACTGATGGTAAACTTATAATATTTGTAAATATTTTTGGACTGCCCCCAAGTAAACTTGGTGGTGCTATTAGAAAAAGCCTAAAAAAGAAGATGGAAGATGATAGAGGATTGAATTTTGTAGTCGCTTAACCCAACAATTCATTTTAGCTTCAACTTTTTTTTATTTTTGTTAAAGGTGATTTAGGGGACTTCTAAGAAATTAAAATAAGATTTAGGAGACTTCTATGCAATTAATAAGATATAGGGGACTTTTGTAGAAGTATGAGTAGATCTAAAAACATAATATTCTCAACTGTAAATAAAGTAGAATAGAGAGACCCACTCGAAATCCCATCCTCTCCAGGAGCTGACTGCTGTTGAGCTCGCTCTGCTCTGCTCCTCTCCATGGCTTCAGGAAATCAAGGTCTCTCTCTCTCTCTCTCTCTCTCTCTCTCTACTGGATCTGAGCGAAATTATTGATCGATCAAATTCACATTACATGAACAAGAATTAAATCGTGATTTTTGGGGGAGCATCTGTATTTTTTTTTTTGGGTCATAAACCCTAATATTTCCATAAACCTTTTTTTGTTTAAATCATTCAGACAGGTCGGAGAAACCAGCAGAGAACAAGGTCTCCAAGAAGGAGACCGCGTCGTCGTCTCCCCAGCCGCAACCGCAGGCAGGGAGCCTGCCGGATTTCACCGCCGCCGCCGCCGCGATGTCGCCGCCTGGGCTTCCTGCTAACCCTTTCGACTTCTCGGCCATGACCGACCTTCTCAACGTACTCTCTCTCTCTCTTTCTCTCTCTCTCTCTCTATACTTTTATATGATTGCCGAGCAATGCTATTAATTATTTACTTTACTTTTTATTGTTCATTGAAGTATGCCCTCTTGAAATGAAAATGCTAAGGTGGATGAGCCGCAATATGTTAAAAGAATGGAGAGTAAAAGAATGGAGAGGAAATGAGTGTATTCGTGGAAAGTTTGATAATGAGGGGAAAGCATCTTATGTGCAAAATCACCAATAAGCGAAAATGGATTGAAGTTCTAAACAAGGATATTGTTTTTGTTAGGACATGTTTGCAAATCCAGCATGGGGCTGTGTTTGATTGAGCTTTTTTTCCATGGAAAATATTTCCATCTCAAATTTTCCACTAAGGTCTCGTTTGGTTCGCGGAATGGAAGGAAAAGGAAATCAATTCCTTGTCATTTCCTTTCCTTTGGAAAATTTTATTTCCCATTGATTTTCCTTTCCGATGTTTGGAAATGCCAAGGAATTTGGAAAGGAAAGTGATTACTTCAATGTGGGAAAGTGATTCATTGTTTGGATGGATGGAATCACTTTCCCTCCTAATTTTCCTTTCATTGGGAATCACTTTCCTTTCCTCCTAACATAGGAAAGTAATCACTTTCCTTTCCCAACCCGGAGATTCCGCAAACCAAACGAGGCCTAAGGGTGCATTTGATTACAAGATGGAAAGTATGTGGAAAATAAATTAATTCCACGGAATTATTTTACTAGGAAAAAAATTCTATGGAAAAAATACCACGAAATTAATTTGGGTGTTTGATTGGCGTTATTTTCCATGAAAAATAGTTATTTTCCATGGAAATTGATATTTTCCTATGGGTTGGGCCAGTTTTATTTTCCACCATTTTGGAGGAAAATATGGAAAATGATAGATTTTCGGAAAATAATTCCATGAAAAATATACGCTATTAAACGCTACAATTGGTGGAAAATTTGTAATGGAAATATTTTCCATCGAAAAAAGCTCAATCAAACACAGCCAGGGTGCGTAAAAGTTCTATGGAGTTTTAAAATTCTTATGGAAAATTTAATTTGGGTGTTTGATTGTCATTATTTCCACAAAAAATAATTATTTTTCATGAAAATGGATATTTTTCTATGGGTTGTGCCAGACTGCCAGTTTCATTTCCACCATTCTAGAAAAATATATGAAAAATGATAGTTTTTTGGGAAACAATTCCATGAAAAATATAAGCTATCAAACACTACAATTGGTGACAAATTTATGATAGAAATATTTTTCGTGAAAAAAGCTCAATCAAACATAATTTAAGTTGCACTTTTTGGAAAGTACAAATAAAAAAAAATCTTTGGTAAATGTTGAAAGTGGCTCATGAATGTGTCACTTTAAGGAGGTGTTTGGTTGGCTGTAAATGGAAATACATACTGGCATTTGTTGCAACATTTTCATCAATTTCAATTTTTTTTGATGTAAATGATGGAATTAGTGCAACAAATGTTGCATCATTTCCTCGACTACCACAACAAATGCCGTAACACCATTTACGGCAACATTTGCGACACCGTTTACCTTATTTTTAACAATTCTCTTTTCATTCTATGTCATAAAGTGACAACCAAACAATAAATTTTTATTCAGCGCAACAAAAATTACCCCCATAATGCTATTTATATCATTCCAAACAATAGATTTGTAAAGCTCACAACATCCTTTATATGCAACCAAACAATAGATTTGCTACACCACTTACAACAACAAATGATAAATGCAATATATCTTACATGGAATTTTCATTTATGGGAAACCAAATAGCCCCTAAGATTAAAAACCATTTAAATCCATATCCTGTTTTATGGAGAAGAGAGAAAAAGTTCTACGACATTGAATGTCTCAGTTGGATTTCAACTTTCAGTGTTTACAGAACGTTGAAAGCGGACTCTGAAAATCCACTTTTAGTGAATGATCACTTTGAAGCAACCAAGCGACACGTTAGGGCTTGTTTGACAACAAGAAACTATTAGAAAGTTAGAAACTTGGTTTCTTTTGAACTTCTAGAAACTAGAGAAATTAAGTTTCCAAACTCAAAATTCCAAACTCAAAAGTTTTGCTAGAGACCAGGGTAAGGAAACTAAAACAATACGATGACATGTCACGAGGCTCCCACTTACTCAGGGTATAAGGAGGGTCAAGATGTACACAGCCTTACACCTATATATGGAGAGGTTGTTTCTGTGAGTTGAATCTGCATTCTAAACTCAAAAGTTGTTTTTGCTTAAGACTAGAGTAAGGAAACTAAAACAATATGACGACATGTCACGAGGCTCCCACTTACTCGGGGTATGGGAGGGTCAAGATGTATACAGTCTTACACCTATATATGGAGATGTTGTTTCTATGAGTTGAATCTGCATCTTCCATGATGCAAGCAACAAGTCTTACCATTGCGCCTGACGACGTCCCTATTAATTATATTACTTTTATAAATGAAAAAGTAATAAATGCGGTCCCTCTAATTTCTAACTTTCCACCATTTTGGTTGTAAACTGAATGGGCTACTACTTCCCGAATTTGCTCACGTGGCACTAAATTTCTAAACTTGTTTCCAAGAACCAAACAACACAGAATGGTAACTTGGAAAACATTCTACTAGTTTCGTAGTATTCATGTTATTTTCTAGTTGCCGAACATGCCCTTAGTGTTTTAGAGGACATCGGCCTTAACGGAGCTGAATGCTAGAAAAGGATTTAAACATCAAAGCAAAAATTTGGGATAAAGCTTTGTTGTTGTATGTACTCTTGAGAAATATGTTTGTTTCTGTACGATGGCTCTCTATACACTTTATATAGTAGACACTTTATATAGTAGTACTCACAGACTTGACTAGGATCATCCCGGACATGAAAAGTATGTACTAATATTTAGACTTGACTAGGATCATCCTCTTAAAATTAATGCGAGGACAATGCTAGACTTTGTGAATTCCACTTAAAATTAATGCAAATACAATGCTAGACTTTATGAATTACGAAAGTACACCATAAAACACATGCTTTGAATGGCTTAAAGACATATTCAATGAGAAATCTGGTCATGCGAATGCTTGGTAATACGATATCTCCTTATTGCGACACAAATGCGTATAAATGAAAGGATGATCCTCCATAGTTTTGAGGAATCAAGTGTTCCATGACAAACAAGTATCACATATGAAATCTGCTTCGGATATGTCATAATGAAGGTATGGCAAAATTTCACAAATATAGGGTGCATGTGACACATATATGGAATACTTGTTTGTGTACTCAAACTTAATAGGTTTTGAACTTAAACAGTAGTCCATGAACTGAATATGGCTTCTCATATGCTTGCCAACATCGACCACATTGCAATTCACATCTTTAGTTGGCACCATAACACAACCCAGCTTGTCAAACACGTATTCAATGTGTCTCAAGCAAGGTTGTAAATGGCGGTAGGCGGGTGCGCGGCGGAGAGAGTCCGCCTACCGCCTAGGCACCTCCTAAGCGCTGCCTAGGTGATTGATACATTTTGGATATATTTTTTATACTATTTTACCACAGTTTTTTTTGTTGCATAATATGCATATTTTAAGGGTGTTCCATGCATAACAAAATTGTAGAACAAAAATTTATGAAGTTCTAAATTTTGCAAAGTGAACTATAGGCCCATAATGCTTACAAAACCTTTTGGCCAAAACATCTTGTTAGATATTGCTCCTCCTAGGCGCCCGCCTACGCCGCCTCACCTCCGCCTAAGCCGCCAAACCTCTATTGGCCGCCTACTCCACCGCCTACCGCAAAAGCGGTGCGGAGAGAGACCGCCTAGGCGGCCGCCTCAACCGCCATTTAGAACACTGGTCTCAAGTATTTTGTGCTAGTCAATATCGTGTTGAGATGAAAATATGGAAGATATCCTCATGAAGAGAGTATCCTCGCTCATAATCAAGAGACAGAAAACCTTATCCCATCTTCTCTTTTGTTCTTGTTTATTCTTGATCATGCAAGATTTTGTGCCTGTTGATTATGAGTGGGGATACTCTCTAGTCACTTCATGAGGATATCTTCCATGTTTTCATCTCAACACAATATTGACTAGCACAAAGTACCTAAGACACATTGAATATGTGTTGGACAAGTTGGGTTGTGTTATGGTGCCAAGCAAAGATGTGAACTGAGTGGTCGATGTTGGCAAACATACATTAGACAATTCCAAAACTCAATAAGCCATATTCAGTTCATGGAGGACCATATATATATATTTTTTTTTTGGAAAAAGGTAAATTTTATTCCAAATGAAAAGTCATAATCATACAACATACAGTCTGAGTGGGACTCCCACTCAGCACTCATCCATTCTCCATAGCATTTACATCAAACTCAATGTTATGAAGAATGCCAACCGGAGGTGTGACTAGTCCCTCAAAGATCCGGCGGTTTCGCTCCCGCCAAACATGCCAAACCGACGCCGCCAGTCGAACTCTAGCAGTACGGAACCAGTCCTGACCTCGACCCCTGCTATCTCGTATCACCGGAATGATGTCCCCAATGTATTTACCAGAGGCGCACACTCCCAATACCCGACTCTGCTCCGACCAAATCTGCCATGCCAGAGTGCACTCGAAAAATATATGTCTAATAGACTCAGGCTCCAAGCAGCAAAGCACACATTTGGGATCCGGCACTGCCACTCCAAAAGAACTCAGGCGATCCCTCGTTAAGAGGCGACCCAGAAGAAGCTTATAAACACACAGCTGCATCTTTCTGGCCAGACCCTTACACCAGACGAACTCGTAATCAGAACTCAGAGGAAAAGTGTGCCGGATAAGATTGTAGCAACTACGGAACTGGAACTCCCCCGAGTCCGAAGATGCTCCAGACGGCTCCCAGATCCATCGATCCGCAGGCAAAGCCGGATCAATGGCTGTAGACATAATGAACCCTCCCGGCTCCTCAGTGTACCGATAAGATTCCGGCCTCCACGCTCCATCTCGTAAGATCCGACTGCACGACAGACCTCGCCTGTCCTCCGTGTGAGTCGGGGATCCCCTAATGTCTAGCAAAGAACGCCGATCAATCCAAGGGTCCCGCCAGAGATCCGTGCCCGACCCATCCTTCATGACCCTCCGGATAGCAGTCTTGAGCACACCCCTGTGTCTCAGGACAGTCTTGAACGTGACAGAATGGTTGTTATCAGGAGAACACGTCCAAAAATTGCCCTGCTTCACGTATCTGCTGTGCATCCAGTCCGCCCAAAGAGACCCCCCGCTAATGAATCTCCAGGCCAGCTTGAGCGCCGAGGCCTCCCTGATCTCCATCAACGGCCTGAGCCCCACACCACCCTCCTTCCTGAGACGACAGAGCTGCTCCCACGAGATCGCATGCATACCCCCCCTCCAAAGGAAATCAGCACAAAGACGCTCCACTCGCCGAATAGTGGCCACCGGAAGGAGGATGGACTGTAGCCAAAAATGTGCCACAGCCGAGATCACAGATCTGATCAGCTCTATGCGTCCGCCAAAAGACAGACCGGCGGCTTGCCAGCCTTCTACTCTCCGCTGGACATACTCAACCAGGCCCTGGCAGTCCTGATCCCGCGCATAATTGACAGTGAGGGGTACTCCTAAATAACGCACCGGAAGCTCACTCCTCGCGATACCCAGGGCATCAGCCCGCTCCTCCTTTTGGGAACACCGGGAACTGAAGTAGACCCGACTCTTATCCCTGTTCAGCTGGAGACCCGAGAAGGACTTCAAATCTTCCATAATACCCGCAAGCGTCTGCAACCCCCTCGTCGAAGGCTGGATGAAGACCAGCAGATCATCAGCATAAATAAGGTGTGTAACTGGCGGGTCCATCCTCCGAAACAAAGGCACCAGCCGACCACGGTGTACTGCCAGGTCCATCAGACAAGTAAAGTATTCCATCACAAGCGTGAACAGGTAAGGGGACAGTGGGTCACCTTGCCTCAGCCCACGGTTGCTCTGGAAATACCCGTAAGGAACGTCCTGGATGAGGACTGAGAAAGTAGAGGTCGAGATGCACTCCCTGACCAACGCAACCCAGTGATCCGCGAATCCCATGGCAGGCATCAGATGGCAAAGGAAGTCACGATTGACCATGTCATACGCCTTCCTCAGGTCCAGTTTAACACAAGCTTTCTCCCCACCCGGTCTGCTGAATCCCCTCACCATCTCATGAGCCAGGAGGCTATGCTCTGCAATCGACCGCCCCTTGATGAACGCAGCCTGGTTAGGAGAAACCAAGCCCTGCATGATTCTCTCCATCCGCCGGCACATAAGATGCGTAATTATCCTTGTAAAGATAATTACAACATGCAATAGGTCTGAAATCAGTCAAAGCAGTAGCACCCTCCTTCTTAGGCACCAAGGTCAGGAAAGTGTGATTCAGCTCCTTCAAAAGCTTCCCCTTAGTGAAGAACTCCTGGACCACTTCCACAACCTGCATCTTCAGAGTATTCCAATGGCGTTTGAAGAAACCACTGCTGAAGCCATCTGGCCCAGGGGCCTTGTTGGGGTCCGCCCCCTTGACAATAGATTCCACCTCCTCCAAAGTGACAGGGGCAAGAAGGATGCTATTCCCAAATGGAGTCACCAAGCGCTTCGTAACAACCTCTGGGAATACGGACAGATAGTCAGTCTGGAAATATAAATCAGAATAGTATCTGACAGCCTCGCCCTGTATCTCAGCCGGCGTCCCCACCAGAGTGCCATCCGCATCGAGAAGCTGGGATATGTGATTCCGATTATGTCTAGTCCGGATAACGTCATAGAAGAACTTGGAACACCGGTCTCCATCCTTCAGCCAGGAACATTTGGCTCGCTGGGCCGAGCTAATTTCCTTCTGCAGCCTCAGGATGTTGACTTCTCCAATCAGCTCCTCTCTAGCCGCCAGATCTCCATTAAGCATGTCAGCTTGCATATCCTGCTGCAAAGATCTCAACTCAGCTTCCTTATCTTCTAGTGTAGACTTGGGCAACCCCCGCACCCAACTCCCGAGAGCCCTCTTCGTGGCCTTGAGTCGACGAACCAATCGGAATTGAGCCGTCCCCTCCTGACCACTAGACAAGCCCTCTGCGACAGCCTCCAGGTAGCCGTCCGAAAGATACCAACTGTTGTTATACCTGAACGGACGGGACTTTCCAAGAGAACGAGCAGAGAAACCAATCCTGATGGGGGAGTGATCACTCGTCCCAGCTGCCAGACCCTCAGCCGAAGAGTTGGGGAAGTGACGGAGCCACTCCCCGTTGCCCAGAGCTCGATCAAGCTGACAAGCAACCCTGTTGTGAGTCGCTTTGTTGTGCCAAGTCCAGATGAAGCCTGATCGAGACAGCTCCCGCAGCCCCGCAAGCAGGAGGCATCTCTGAAAATCATAAAGGATAGGATCAGGGACCGGCCGACCACCCAGCTTCTCCCCATGATGCAGGAGAGCGTTGAAGTCCCCGACCAAGAGCAGAGGGAGACATGACGACTCAGCAGCATCGAAAACACGTGAGATGTCCCTCCAAAGTGACTCCCTTCTCCTTCTGTCATTGTGGCCGTAGACCGCCCCCAGTAAGAACCGGAAGCCACCCTTGTTCACGAAGGAGATGGCGATCAACTGCTCCGTCATCAATATCAAGTCACCATCCCAACTCTTCGAGTTCCAGCGAACCCAAATCCTGGCCATGTCACACAGGGCCAGATTGTGTAGCTGGGCCCAATGAGAAGGGGTCCGCCGAGTAAGGGTCTTCTCCCCTTTGATTTTGGATTCTAAAATAACAGAAATGTCACACTTCTCTCTGTGGAGCACCCCACATATCTCTCTCCACCTCCCTAGCGAACACGCCCCCCTCACATTCCAGGCGATAATGGCCATTAATTAATGAGAGATGGGGCCCCCTGAAAAATTCTCGGAACAGCACCTGGGGAAGGAGCCGCATCCGTCGCTAAAGGATCCTCATCCATACCAGTCGGAACCATCTGATGGGGAACGACCGGAGATAACACCAACGCCCAGGCAGGATTGTCAACACATACCACCTCCTCTCTGTCTGTAGTACGTCCCTCCATCATGGAGGGGCCATCCCGCAGCAGTCCGACCGCACGTCTCTTCCTACAGTAAACCTGCCCTCCAGCCGAACCGCCCTCCCCTCGTGCCTCGGACTCCGTAGCAGCCATGCTTCTGGTAACTATACTACTCGGCTTCTGGCCAGTGGATACCACCCCTTCCTCAGGAGCTAGTTGGGTAGATACAACGAGGCTCAACCCGGCATCACTCCCCTGATTAGTAACCTCCTCCTCCACGACCACCACTCCGCTATCAACTCTGTAATCCATATCACATGGTGCTTCGGGAACTTCACTCGGCGGGGTACAAGGCTCCACCGGGGGGCCAGCCCCTAAGCAAACACTGGCCAGATGCCCGAAACAAGAACAGCGTGAACAGGTAGGCGGAACCCATTCATACTCCACCTTCTGGGTAAGCACCTCCCCAGAAGGGAGCTCATACTCCACCATCTTCGGGAGCTCCCCCCCAGTCCGAATCTCCACAAAAATTCTCGCGTACATCAACCGCGTCCGAAAGGTAGTAGCTTCATCTGCCTTGATCGGGGTGCCCACCAGACTAGCAAGACGCATCAACAGGGGAATGCTCCAAAACCCTACCGGGAACTCGGGGAATCGGATCCATACTAGGATGGCATTCAGAACTTCCCTCTCGCATCGCAGCTCTGGAGTCCACTCCTTAAGAATAATCAGTCGGCCGTCGAACGTCCAGGGGACGCCTTGGAGGATCCTAGCGACATCCTCCGCCAGCCCGAACTTCACATAGTAGAAGCCATTCTCACGAGCATAGAACTCCATACTCCCCTTAGGCTTCCAGACTCGCGCTGCATATCCCCGGATCTGTCCGTAGAAAGGCTTGTTTCCCAAGACATATAGTACGAGGGTATTCTCCCAGTAAGCTGTCACCTTCTGTATTTCCTCCGCCGGAAACACAGCCCGGAGACCCCTCCCTGTCTTGATCGGTTGGACGTACTCCATCGATGAGGGGGATCTCGGCCCAACAGGTTTGCAGATCTCCGCCCAGGACCGTCCAGCAGGTCGAGGGGCAGTGACCGGCCGGGAAGTCCCAGATCCCTGAACATCCACATCCACCATCTTACTCTTCCCCTTGTCCGCCGCGGTTGCCTTAGGCCGCCAACCCACCGATCTCCCAGCAGGCACCTCCGGACCCCGGCTAGGCCGAGACCCTGACCCGTTCTGGCGACTCACGGGATGACGAACCCTAACCTGGCCCTGTCCACCTCCCGTCTTCCCTCCGGTCTTCGCCACGCGACGACGCGTAACCGTCGTCCATCCACCTCCCTCCGTTTGACTCCCCATGGATCCGAACCCCGCTCCGAATTCAAAATTCGGATCCACGGCGCCCGACCTCCTCCCTGTATAGCCCGAGCCCCTCCCCGTAGAGCCCGATCCCCCCCTCCACCAGGGGGGGTCGTCGACACCCCAGGAGGGTCCGCCCCCCCCCCCTGCTCCCGCCCCCCCCCCCCCCCCCCCCCCGAGCGCCTGGGGGGGTGCTGCCGCGCGCGCCCGCGAGTGGGGGTCCGCCCGACCCCCCCGAGTTGGCTCCTGCCCCCCCCCCCAACGCCGGAGGGGAGGCCGCCCATCGTGGCCGAGGCCCTCCCGCCGCCGGCCAGGGGGTCCGGCGGCCGTGGAGGCGGTCCGTTAGCAAACCCTAGATCGCCTAGGTTCTCCTCCCGTGCCATCTTTGTATTATATATAAAAAATATATGTCTAATAGACTCAGGCTCCAAGCAGCAAAGCACACCCATATATATATATATATATATATATATATATATATATTTGTTCACTGAACGAGGACCATATATATAGTTTTGTTCACTGGACGAGGACCATATATATATATATATGATCCTATGCGGTTACCATCGCCACAACTAGGAAAAATTAACTAAGGCCAGCCGACATACATTTTACCTTTACGCCTCTAAGGCGCGCATGCGCGCGCACACACACACACACACATATATATATATACATATATATATACATATATATATATATATATATATATATATATATATACATGGAACTTTTTAAAAAGTTAGATATCAATAAATATGTAATATACTATATATTGAATATTATATATATACTAAATGTGTTGGTCGATGGGAGTTGAGAATGGTTGGATGCTAAATTAGAAGCGTGAGGAGAAACTTTGTAATATAATGATTTTAAAATTAGTAGAACGAGAACAAAGTATAACTTCCGTCAAAAGTCAAAGAGATAATAGAAGTACAAATAGATGGACCAACCTAGAAGTATAGGAGTGGTAGTTTTCGGTATTTAAGATCAACCATTCATCGTGATTGAGATTGCGAATATATGTTATGCTTAAAATTAAAACATGATGATTGAAATGATAGTGTTTCTGGAGTACTTTGTGATCGCAATATACCTATGAAGTTATAAAGGAAAATTCTATAAGACTCCTATAATTCAAATACTGGGCAATTGAGAAACATCACATCCAAAAAGTTAGTGAGTGACAAGACATTTGGTATTATTCTCTCCTTTAAGGCTGTGTTTGGTTGGTGGAAAGTTAAAGAAAGTAAAATGGAACCAGTGTTCTAAATTTCGGCTTAGGCGGCATTTAGGCGCTAGACGGCCGCCGGCCACACCGGAAACCCTCTATACGGCGCTCATAGGCGGATGTCGGTCTAGGTGGGCCTGTTCGGCCAAATTTTTCTGAAAAATTTCAAAATAATAAAAATTTCAAACTTGAAATTTAAAAAGAAATAAAAAAATAAAAAATATATACAAAATTTTACTTACCTTCGCCGCTGTTGCAGCTGTTGTTGTTGTTGTTGTTGTGTGTGTTGTTGCTGCTGCAGCTGTTGTTGTTGCTACTGTAAAGAGAGGAGTGGTGGAGAGGTGGAGAGAGTGGTCGAGAGAGGGGTGGAGAGGTGGAGAGCGGAGTGGTGGAGAGGAAAGGGGTGGAGAGGCGGAGAGCTGGAGAGTTTGAGTGCTGGAGAGTTTAAGAGTTGGAGAGAGGAGAGTTTATATAAAAAATAACAAAACATGCTAAACCAAGATTCGAACTGTAGACCATCAAATTCCCTCCCCCCCCCACCCAAAAAAAAAAACAGAGTTATGCACATCACCACTAGCCACAAGGCCTTCTAAGCTTATGTGTTTTTTTGTTACATATACATGATCTTATCAGTATTACACGGGAAAAAAGTATAAAAAAAAATTCAGTTCGGCAGCCTAGGCGCTAGGCGCCCTATGACGTACCGAACCCGTCTAGCGAAATTTATAACATTGAATGGAACACATTCCTATACAAATGGCTTGTGATTTCTAAACATTTTCATTTTCGTTTTCTTTTCCTCACTTTCTACTAAACCAAACACAACCTAAGTTTAATATTTCTTTGAATAGAGCTCAGATAATTTCCTCTTACTTGGTCAAGAGAAGAGAGAGAAACCTTTCCGTTTTGGTTCTATTCTCTCCTCTTACTCTGGGTAGTTATTTTCCTTCCCACCAAGTAAAACCTAGCTGTAACCCTAACTTGCGTACCCTTGAAAGCTTACTGACTAGTATGGCAGACCCCCAAGTATGGGACCAATAGCTGATATTAGGAACCTTGTTTGGGGTTATGGCAATTTTATGATATTTGGGATGCATATGCGATGTGGATGCATAAAAAATAAGAAGAAAAAAAATGTTTACATCGAACATAAATTTAAATATGTTTTATTTATGTGTGTGTGTTTGATTGTGATTGTAAGGAGAGAAAAAAAGAAGGCAAATTATAAGGGCACATTATTTCTTACTCAGGGCTAGCCCAAATGTTGGTATATAAGTTACTTTTTTCTTCTTTTGTCTTCTTCCTCACTTCTCTTTCCCCAACCCTGAAAAGTTTCTAACTTTTTCTCTTCCAAATCTCTCTCAATTTATGTTGATGTCTAAATTTCATCTTCTAGCAACTAAAATGTGATTTAGTATTTATTCTAGACGGATTTTCAAAGTTTTGAACCCATTTTAGGGTTACGAACTTCAAAAATTCGTCCATAGTCGCGACGGGGACGATGATGGACTATCAAAAATATTGACAGTCCTATCAATTGGAAGGACTATCAAAAAAATTGACAGTCCTACCTAAAACATTGAACATCATATTTTCTTTAGGACTGTCGAAATTTTTGACAGTCCTTCCAATTGGTAGCACTGTCAAAATTTTTGACAGTCCTACATAAAACATTGAACAACATAATTTTTTAGGACTGTCAAATTTTTTGACAGTCATACTAATTGGAAGGACTGTCAAAAAATTTGACAGTCCTAAAAGAAAGTTTTAATAACCATGGAAGCAGAAGTCAAATAATTAGAAGGATTTTATATAATCATTAAGTTACATTTATAAGTATTTTTAAATCCATTTTAGAGATAAATAAATTATCTACTCGGTTTAAAAAAACTCAAAATTAACATCACATTAGATTGACAATATCACAAATAAAAATTTAATAACATCATCACATAAATAAAAATATACAGGACTGTAGAAAATTTCTACAGTCCTGTAGGTTGTCAGGACTGTAAAATATTTCTGCGACTGAAAATACACATACATGGCTGTGAAAATTTTCTATAGTCCTGAGGGTGGAAGTTTTTTACAGTCCCGAGTCTTCCCAGCCACGACTGTGTCGGAATTCCTCCCAAAATTTCCAAATCTTTTCCAACTCATTTCTCCAAACCTCATTCCAATCATGCCCATAATATCAAAATTTCGGCAGCGACCATCTTGATTTTTGTTTTTTGTTTTGTTTTTGGTGTTGTCATGCTAATAAATGATGTATAACAGTAATATACATAACTGTAGAATTTTTTGCAAAATAGTATTTGTATCCTGCGCGGGCGCCTAGGCGAGGCGCGTGGGCTGTCGCCTTGCCTAGCGTCCAGTACAACATAGATGAGGAGCCTTGGTACATTTAAATAAGCAAGTCATGGCATCATCTTTTAGCCCAGACAATGTGGAACTAAAGTGAGGTATACAATAATAGTTAACTGACACTTTCCTGCAAGCTGGAGCACAAATATTAATCATTTCCAGCTTGGATATCAGTCGAGCAAACAAAGGTCGATGCAATGGTCTGTGAGGATATCTGCCAACTAAGTCGAAGAAGACGCATGTTATAGGAAACTTTATTTTCTGTAACATTCTCTCTAATAAAGTGACTACCTATTTCGATGTTCTTAGTTCTTTCATGAAAGACTGTATTTTTTGTTAGGGTTATATACTAAAAGCATTACTTTTATATTAACTTTATTTTCTTAAATTTTGAATGAGAATCATATGGGCAAATGTTTACATATTGTATTTGTTGCAAGTGTTAATGCAAGTGTCTGATATTATATATTGTAGATAATATAGTGTGTGGTGTCACACAGAAGATCATATTATCAGTTTCCTATGGAATATATAAATAGTTCACAACCTAGATGGACTTGGACAATCCATTGGAAAGGTTGTAGTGTAATCTGGTATTAGTCTATCTTGATTATAGATTTACACTAGTACACTTTGTGTGTATTGAACAAGACCACTTGAGGTTGTTCTCTTTGTACTGACTACATAAGAGAACAAACACCTCTGTTATTATGGATGCTTGTGTTCTTAATCTGGATATAATAACAGATATGTATATGTAGTGTGTATTACTTTGACTCATAAAAGAGTGAGATTCAGTATGGGTCAACAACCTCTATGAATTAGGTAATAATATTGTATGTATGATGGGTTGTTGATTATAAAAAGAATCTATGTCCCGATACGTCGGGTTGATGATGTCCCCTTAAGGAGCTCATAAGAATTGTCATATAAATCCTGCAGGTGGATTATATCCGACATGACAAATAAAGTTGAGTGATACTACTTAAGGATAAAAGATGTCGATCAATATAGTTGTCAATAACTTAATTTGATCGACGGACATTCGATATCTTAACATGGGGAGCCAAACGAGCATATAATAAAAGGAGCCCATAATCATAATTTGGGATTAGGAAGGTAGTGCAACAATAGCTCTCTAGTGGACCGAGTTATTGTTAATAGACCTGGGTTGTGTGTTCGGGCTGAACACGGGATACACAGATCCGTTAGGAGACCTAACCCTAATTTCTCCTCATGGTTCCTGCCGTAGCCTTATGTATATCCTCTATTCTCTGGCCGTCATAATCTAATTAGAAATAAGCTCTTTCTCTAAATTCGTGATTCTACGTTGGGAGAGAAAGGGAGGCTGCCAAGGAGAAGAAAATGTTGGGAGAACGTCGTCCACACGACGTCCAACCCGAGGAAGGAATACGTGCAGAAGATCTTGGGGTCGTAACTGTTCGAGATTACTAGGAACTGTTGTATTCTTCCCGCCGCAGGTATAATTCGTGAACCCTAGTTTCCGCCTATGAAGGGTTAGAACACGTTTATATATGTTTAACTTTCTATCGATCAATACGCACACCAAACTAGGGTCTTGGGAATCCCAAGTTCCATCATTTTTAGCAATATGGATCATAGCATTGTCACAGTATAGAGTAGCTCGAGAAGAGGAGTTGACTCCAAGATCGAGTTGAACCAAATAAACTTAGAGACAACATGTATCATGACTCTATATTCGACCTCAACAACAGAACGAGCAGCTGCATTCCGCTTCTTATTCCTCCATGTAACCAAATTGTCTTCCAGGAAGACAAGCTAATCATTGACGACTATCAACAGATCCGACAAAGTCGGCATCTGCAGAGGCTGTGGAGACCGTATAGAAGGTCTGTAGAGAAGGCAATGTCCAGAAGTTCCCTTTATGTAGCATAGAATTCTTCCAAGTGCCTAAAGATAGGAGCTCATATAATTATGCATATACTGGCTCACAGTACTCACATAGTAGGCAATGTCTGAACGAGTGATAGTAAGATAAACTAGCTTTCCAACTAGACATTTATAATATCCTGGGTCAGATAGAAGAGGATCTGATGAAGAGCTCAATCTGGATAGTTTGACAGTGGAATCCATAGATATGTCTGCTGGTCTGCAACCTAATCATGTCTTGGATAGAAGATCCAACGGATATTTGTGCCGAAAAAGCTTCAATCGTCCGGAACTCCGCGATACCTCAGTACAAGAAAGTATTTTAATAGCCCAAGGTCCTTTGCATGAAAATGAGAGGCTAAGTATTCTTTTACCATGGAAATGCCAGCAGAATCATCTCTGATGATGATTATGTTATCCACATAAACAAGTAAGATGACTATGCCCTGAGACCTTTGATGTATAAATAATGGCATATTCGAGATGTTATGGACAAACCCAATCTATTGTAATACTTTGTTGAATTTGTCTAACCACACATGTGGTGATTGCTTCGGACCATATAATGATTTCTCTAGGAGACAGACTATTAGACTCCTACGGTCGCTCAAAGTATACATGTTGCCGTATAAAACTTGTCTTCGAAAGATCACCATTGAGGCATGTCCGACTGATGAAGAGGCAAATTCTTGAAAACTGCTAAAGATGAGTTTGAACACAAGTTGACTTAGAAATATGTGAAAAAGTTTCAACATAATCCAACCCATATTGTTGGGTAAAGTCCTTATTCACTAAATGTACTTTGAGCCAACATCTGGATTTTGTTTAGCAGTAAATGTCCTTTACATCCGACTATATTTTTATCTGAGGACAAGGATACCAAAGTCCAAGTCTAATTAGAGTGTAGCACATCAAGTTCCTCTAGCGACATGCCAACCTGGATGTTGAAGTGCTTTCTGAACGAAGGAAGAGTGACAACTAAATAAGAAACAAATGTACAATCAGCTGAGTCAAACGGTGGGTAAGAAATGAAGTTAGAAATATGATGATCAATAGTACAAGAGCACTTACCATTGTGAGTAGCAATAGGAAGAGATAGACCTTAATCGGAAGTCAATAAAAGTGGAGGAATATGAATAGAAGGTTGCACTGTCCCGAAGAAATATTGGCATGTGGAGGAATGACCTTGTCCGGATGCCTATACACCTGGGAAAAGAGAACCAAAGACCTATACCTAGTAGAGGAGAGATAGGAGAAATATGTGTATGAAGTTCATATGAAGGAATAAGAGGAACAAGAATCATGGAGAATAGAGATGTAGATTGTGTAATGGAAGCAAAATATGTATGGTCCTCGAGAAAAGTAACATCCCAAGGGACAACCACATTCGAAGTAGTGGGATCAAAACAAACATACCCTTTATGTGTCCGAGAATAACTAACAAATATCATACGAGTATCTCGCATATTAAGTGTATCCATCCGAGATACAAGATTATGAGTATAACAAAGACAACCAAAACCTTTTGGAGTGTCTGGAAAGGGTTTACCTTGCGGAAAGAGGATAAAAAAAGATGAAATTTTACTTGTTCTCGAAGAAGATAGGAAAATGTGATTTGTTCTCAAGGACATGAGAGGAGTGCAATTTATATAAAAACAAGCACATCTAAGACCGCAAACTTTTATAATTTCTTATAAACATTCATGTGAATAAGTAGAGAGCGGACTACCTCTATAATGTGTCTATTCTTACGTTCTGCAATACCATTCTACTGAGGAGTATATGAACAGAAAGTCTAATGAAGTATACTATGAGTTTGACAGAATGCTTGAAACTTCATGTTCACATATTCCTTGGCATTATCAGAGCGAAGAATCTTGATGCAAAAATTGATTAGAAATTTCAGCTACAAAAATTTGAAGAACATATAGAATGTCGAACCTAGAACGAAGAAGATATAACCATGTGAGTAAAAATATATTTTTAGCCATGCATACTCAGAAATTTAAAGGGACTCCAAATATCCGTATGGCCCAAAGCAAAAGTAGTGTCATGTTGTTTATTAGTTGGATAAAAAAATGAGCAATGATGCTTCCCAAGAATACATGACTCACAACTGATTTCAGATCATGATAAATTATGTAACATAGTACATAGAACACAATGGACGATGCCCAAGTCTTCTATGAAATAGAATGGAAGGAGCAGTCACTGACATACTAGAAGATAATCAACGTAGTAAAGGTCGTTATGTTCATAGCCCTCACAAATTCGGTTCTTTGTTAGAAGATTCAGTAACACAGTGAGATGGATAAAATGTTATTGAATAATTAGAATCATGTGTAAGTTGACGCATAGATAATAAGTTATGATGCATTGATGAAACAATGAGAGTATTTTTAAATGTAAAGACGGAGTAAATGATAAATCAGCATCACCAGAAAATTAGTATCGTCGGTTATAGAAATGAATTTGTGAGGGCTATAAGCAATATTTGGGGGGGGGGGGGGGGGGGGCGTCATGAGATATGGTTCGAGGCGCCAGAATCAACAACCTACAAATGAGAATGAGAAAGGAGGGAGATACTTGATGGAGTGAAAAGATTGACAGGAGCTACAAGAGCTACATATGAGAGGATTCTGATGCAATTGGACCTATTCATTGTTGGAAAAAAGCATTTGGCTACTAAGTGAAGAAGGCAGAGGATCAGTAATAGGAGCAAATGTTTGTCTGGCAGGGTAACTATGTTTCTTCTAATACTAGTTCTCGCGATGATTGGTTCCCCCATAATAAGAACAATGTAGACCATTACGGTTGTTGTGTCCTCGTTCTAGGATACCGCGACCTCGAGCAGATAAAGGTTGATGCCTACGAGTAAAACCTTGACCTCTAGGGAAAGAATCAGAAGTGACTAACCACGGGTAAGGGTAGGGGTAAGCGTTCGGTTTATTCGATTTCAATCGAACCAAAATATAATCAATACCGAATAAACCAAATTTCTAAAATTCAAAACTGAAACCGATCCGAAAGTAGCCGAAGCCGAAACCGAACCAAATAATCAATTCGGTTTTTGATTTGTTCGGTTGGAATATTTCTATTGTTTAATGGGTTGGATCCAAAGTTGCAATCGTGGTTAAATTAATTGAAATTATAATTTTTATATACACATTCGTTGTATTTCAAAGTTGCTCCCGAAGTTGGCTAGTTGTTAAATTATCAAAGTTGGACTTCAAAACATATACATAGAATTATTGTTTTCAAAATATACATATTTTTTAATTACAAAATATGCATAAAATTGGTGGTATTTACATAATTGTATAAGTCTTATTTGGTTTTCGGTTTTGAATTTTAGTATTTTCGAAACCGAACCAATTTTTTTTTTTCAAACCGAACCGAATCTTTTATTCGGTTCGATTGGGTTCGATTTTCGGTCCAAAACCGAATTATGCTCACCCCTGGGTAAGAGCATTCAACATGGACTCGACAGAGGTGGAAGATGGCGTAGGCACAAGATAAACTGTCTACAGGATGGTCAACAGAGAAGGAGAGTTGTGCTTAGCGAGAATCAGTGAGCGGACGCCCTCAAAAGTATATAGTAATCGAGCCAAGAGAACGCCAACAAGGGCCTCTCGTTGTTGGCGATAGTAGCGGGATCAGAGGAGATCACATGAAAGATACTCCATTGTTCAAGAAGGCCGCTCAAAAGGGCACAAAAGTCCTACAAATCTTCTCTAGGTGTGGTCATATTGAAGGCGTGAAAGACGTTATAAAGTTTCTGGAGTTGGTCTTCAGACGAGTATGCGCCCAAATTTTCTTAAAATTTTCAAAGACATAATAAAGTTATAACAACGAGCATCCATAGATTTAGACAAACGAACAATTAACTTGTACTTTTGAAACCAAGAGGCATATCGGGGATCCTTGAAATCAGTGGTGACTCTGTCAAGTGGAGATAGAGACCTTTGTTGTTGAAAACATTTTCTATAACGTTGGACCATTGCAAGTTATTCTTTGCGCCAGAGAGATCGTCGTGTGTCATAAATTTGTTTTGAAGTCGACTAAAGAGGAAGATTATCAACATGAACACCTTTGTCGTCGTTGGAGGCCATAATCAAGGACGCACAAGATCATCACAACAATGATTATTTTCTCATTCACCAAGAGGCAAGAGATTAAAGACGTCAGAGGATCATGTTGAACTAGAGCAGCTTCAAAGACAAAAGAACCATGTGAGAGACCTCAAGCAAGCAAAAAACCAAACCAATTATGCCGACGACGTCGAGGTGAGGGAGGGCTGGAAGGTGTCTGAAAGAAGCCATTAAGGACGACTAGGCTAGAGAGGGAGTCGAAGGAAGTGTTGTAGCTTTGTCATACGCGTCCGTTGTAGCCTCGAGTAAGCGGCGTTTTAGCCTTGTAGAAGGATGCATCGTTAGCTCTGCGGGAGTTGGTGTTGTCTTGAATTCCGCCTAAGGAGTTAGCTCCTCCATATGATATTTTGAACCTGGATTCGTCGTAGTTTGATCGCGAATGATTAGTTTCATCGTGAGTTATAGTAGCTTCGTCGGAAGCTAAAGCACGTATGTTTCCCATATTCAGGCTGGCTATGGGGGATGGGGTCGGGGTTGGAAGGGGGGGGGGGGGGGGAGTGTGTTGGTGGGGCTAGAGGGATTTGGGGTGGGGGGCGAGAAAAAAAGGAATTGTGATTCTTTCCTAATTTTCATAGCTCTGATACCATGAAATTCAAAGAGAATTCTTAATTTATTGATGTGAATAAAACATGAGAAGCTTTGGTACATTTATTTAGTACATTTATAAGAGGAAGTCATGACAAGCGTCTTTAGCCCGTGCGATGTGGGACAAAAGTGAGGCATAATACAATACTTACTAACATGATAAGGACAGTTGCAGTTAGGCTATTCAGGCTGGTAGTTGGTAATGATCATTAAATAACTGAGTTGTAGTGTCAATCAGTTCAGGAAGTTTATAAACATCTTTTCTACTGTCATGTCCATTTTACATATGGTATCCAACAATCTCTCCAACGTTCATTTTGTTTTTGGAGATGTGTAGGTATGCAGAAACCATTTGTACTTCATTGTTGGTTTGACATGATTAATGCAGGATCCATCAATAAAAGAATTAGCAGAGCAGATAGCAAAAGATCCTGTATTCAACCAGATGGCTGACAAGCTTCAAAGAAGTGTTCAAACCACAGGACAAGATGGCATCCCTCAAATGGATCCGCAGCAATATATTTCGTCCATGCAACAGGTTATGGCTAATCCTCAATTCTTGACCATGGCAGAACGTCTTGGAAATGCTCTCATGCAGGTAAATATTATTTGAACATTAAACTGCTAATCTTTTATAGATTTACACACACACACTCGCACATGGTTGGTTGGGTGTTCTGTGACCATTGCATAACGTAACTTATGCAGGATTCTACTATGTCGAGTATGCTCGAAAACTTCACTAATCCATCTAATAAAGAACAAATTGAAGAACGGATGTCCCGTATCAAGGAAGATCCATCTCTGAAGCCAATTCTTGATGAGATAGAGAGTGGAGGTCCAGCTGCAATGATGAAGTAACAGATGTTTATACCTTGTTTATATATTTATATATGATTATTTGGTCATCCTTTTTCCTTTCATTCCTTAGGTATTGGAATGACCCTCATGTTCTACAAAAGCTTGGCCAAGCAATGGGCATGCCAGCTTCAGGTGAAGCAGCATCTTCAACTGAACTTTCTGGTCCTGAAGATGCAGAAGAGGAAGCAGGATACGATGATGAGTCTGTTGTTCATCACACGTCCAGTGTTGGTGACGTTGAGGTATAAATAGTAGTATATCTTGAAAAAACTTTGCTTTGTCTTATCTGTAGTGGTCTCCGTGTAGTCTTAGAAGTCTCAACTTTATTTGCGTGAATGTATCACACGTCAACCGTGCACATGCCTAGGACAATAAGCTATTCGATTATGATCTATGGATACTACATTTATATGTATCCTCAAATATCCTCTAAGTGGCTCGTGGTATGTAGCACGGTGGTCTTTCTTCTCAAAAAGATAATTGGCGGAATGGAATGCGATTGGCTGAAAAGACTATTGAGGCCCAATGGTATGTCTCAGTTTCCTCTTGCTGCAGGGAACAAATCCAAGCATATATTGGTAAACCGATGGATGTCAGTTCCTCTTTATTTAGGGAACATATTCATGCATATATTGGTGAACTGATGGATTGTATTCAGCTTTTCAGTAGTAAGCTCAGTGCAACCTGGGCTCTAGATGGAGACTTGATCGTTTCAGAGTAATTAAAAGGCGAAAAGCTGGAGCAATTATCAGAATCCTGTAATATGAAACAACATAATATTCTAAAGAGTTGGTATTCATGCTTCAGAGTAATCCATAATTTAGTTATATCCGATTTCAGTCTTCAATAGAAAGTATCGGCATCTTAATGCGATAGTTTAACAAAAAAGAATACCAAAAACTATAGCGTTATTACTTATTAGTGTACAAGACTGATATTATAATCATAATTAGAATAATACGAAAGGTAATGAGCTTGAGGTGAGGTCAAACGGACATGTTACATTAAGCTGAGCAAGCAATGTCTGGATCTCCGACAGTAGTGATCTCGAGCTCCATTGTTATCAGGAAAATGTCAAGGTTTTGGAAGAATAGGAAAACAGCGCTGAAGAAGCAAGTAATTTAATACTTTCAAGTATCAAAATTAATGATTAGCTATCCTAAACATTCATATTCGCACTTAAATACCCTATACTCTAACCAATTTGCAACTTAATACTCTACGCCATTAAAAATTAAAATTAAAAGCCGATTCTACCCCCATCTTCTTTCCCATTCCTAATCCAAACCCTAACTTGCTACTTCCCACTCTCATGGCGACCCCCCCTTCTGGTCGTCACCCCCCCCCCCCCCCCCCCCCCCCCCCCCTCTTTTTCTCATGGCTGATCCCCACCGCTGATTCAAAACCTTCCTCTCTCTTATTCTATATAACACACTTCTCTTCCTCTTCCTAAATACACTAACACGCTCGTTCTTCTTCCTAAAATATCATTTTTAATCTCCTATGGAAATCCATACTACTATGGTGGAGAAGCTCGCGGAAGAGGGAACTAAAGAGGAGCTCTGTTACAGACTCAAACTGCTTATGGAGGTTTAGGATAGGGATAGGTTTCAGAAAAGAAGCTGTAAGCAGATTTTTTTTTATAAGGGAAAACATGTCCATATTGGTCATGTGCTCTGCACATGAGTGTTAAGTTGGATGTAAGTTTAAGGGAGGGTATTGAGTTGCAAAAACTTAAAACCTATGGATATTTGCTTGACTATTAAAGTACTTTAGGGTAGTTGCAATTCAGAGATATTTTGAGGAGGGTATAAGGAACAAATTAGCCAAAACAAATATTTGAGGAAAAGTTAAAAGGTCAAGCAACATCAAGATTAGTCCCAATAGAAATGTGCCTTCTTAAGACGAGTAATTGCTGCATTGAATAAACTTAGAATCTATTAGGTTAGGATTCCAGAAACAGTTAAGAAAAATTAATTGAAAAGGAATTATTTTATATTAAAAAAGCTCTTGGATTCACATGGCAGTAAGACTGCCATTTTTTTTTGTTTTTGTTTTGTGAAGTATGATTTTTAACTGATTCTCTTTTGACCTATAATTTTCTCTCGTTTGATTAAATGTTTGGAGCCATAAGGAATTGATATTAACCATTTTTTGCTCCCAATATCTTTTCTTCTTGACTAAATGGCGCTGAAGATATTCACTTGTTTCTTAATAGGGTCTGAAGGCTGCACTTGCTGCTGGAGCTGACAAGGACGAAGAAGACTCCGAGGGCAGGAGAGCTTTGCATTTTGCTTGTGGCTACGGTGAGGTATGGAGAGTTCATGTATTTCAATATCGCATTAGCAAAATGATGCTTATGCTTCTTAGTGTTGTGTTGCAGCTATCTCGAAATACCTAGATATGTTGGAAAAAATGGTGACAGGATAACTTAATTCTTATTAGTTGTTTTTTGGGTAGTGAACTGATGAGATTGTTGCACACATAATTTAGTGACGGCATCCTGATCTTTGTCATGTGTGGTATCTACATTTAAATCTTGGTGCCGCTTTCAGAGCGAAGCCTTCTTCTTTTAGCAGGGAACAAACTGAAGTGTACTAATTTCATGGCATGTTCTTAATAACCAACTTTTTGACTGTCCCGTCCCTCTCATATCGGAAATTCTTTACCGGACTTCACTTTTATGCCATCCCAATCCTGTAGTTCAATAATTGTACAGATGCCTTTTCTGATAACTTAAATATCACTGGACTACATTAGTGTTGCTCTCCTCAAAAACAGTTATTTAGAAATGGTTGCGAATTGCAATTATTATTAGCCAACTTCTGTTGTATCCATTCCCCTTTTTGTAGATACAATGATAGGTATGATATAAAATTTCTTCACTATACCAGCTTCATTGTTAAGTTGTACTTGCTTCATTCTTCAATGGTAAACTGAAGAAATATCTAAAGAGAATTGCATGCCATCAGAAAGAACAACCATGATGATGGGATGCTTTTTTTGTGACAAGGTTTCTAGTTATTTTTTATGAGAAAAATATGTAATCTCCAAAAAGTTTCTCTTTTGCGTTGGATAAGACAACTGCAGGAAGGCTTGAAGGCTAATAATCATGTTGAAGTACATCTAGTATTATTGCCTGCATCAATGTGATTTTTTTCCCTCCTTAGAAAGTGTTGTTTCTATGTGCTAGTAGTTGAAACTCTTTATTCCAGGTAAAATGTGTTCAAGTCCTTCTTGAGGCTGGTGCTGCTGTAGATGCACTGGACAAGAACAAGAACACTGCTCTCCATTATGCTGCTGGCTATGGGCAGAAAGAATGTGTGGCACTTCTGTTGGAGAATGGCGCTGCAGTGTGAGTTTTTTGTTTTTTGTTTTTCCTTTCACCAGTTTACCTTGGTATGATCTAGTTTGATCACCTTTGGGTTCTTGGTTGTGCAGTACTGTGCAAAATTTGGATGGGAAAACTCCCATCGATGTTGCCAAGCTAAACAACAAGGAAGACGTGCTCAAGTTGCTCGAGAAGGACGCATTCCTGTGATCTGTCTTAACGGAGGGCATGATGTGAAGACGTTTCTGATGCCTGTTGAGATTGTGTCCTACCTGTCTTGAAGATTTTGTCGACTTTTATTGGTAGTAACCTTCCAGTTTCATGTGTTCTGTGAATGAAACTTTTATTCTTGTCTCATTTGAAATGTATTTTTGGACCATTAGGTGAATCTACATATTGTAAGGTAGATAATATTCAGTTAAAAGACTAAACAGCGCGATTAGGTTATTTTGATATATGGATCGAGGGAAGACAATAATGGAGTGTTTTTTATTCTTCTTTTTTGTGCATCTTGATATATCTTTCTGAAGAGGAAAGGGAAAAGAAAAAAAGTTCAATTGTGATAGTAACTGGCATCCCAAGATGTGCATGATCTTATCTGGTTCGCGTCGTTGTCAAGTGTTGGTCACTACTGAAGGCATGTTTCCTATGATAAGTTGCCATGGTTTGCTTCATTTCACTCCCTACTGCAGGAAGGGCTAACTGGACTAACATTTAACACGACAGTTTGTTGTGTGCATATAGCATGCGCAGCAGATAGTTAACTTGTTGTCCGTGTTTTTTTTTTTTTTTTACTAACATTTTATATCTCGCTAAACTTGGTTAGAACTATGGAAACATTTCAAAGTATACTAATAACGACTTGTGCGAGGGAGGGCAAACAAGTCAGCCCATTTGCTGACATGTGGACCATGGCCTATATGTCAGCAATGGGTGAATGTTGTAAGTGGGTTGTAAGCATTTGGTTGTGACTGTAGCATTACTCCAAGCCAAACTCATCTGATATAAACACAGAGAGTATGCAGGGGGGCGGAACCTGGATGTGGAACCCCAACGTTTCCTTACCACAAGATCTGGGGTTTCTGTCTTCTACTTAAAGATTGGGGGAGACGGTCGAAGCGATGGTAGCCGTACAAGAGACGCAAGGAAAAGGAAGTTTCTCGGCTGGGTCTACCTATGCCATTAATCAATGGGTCTACATTTAAAGAGTAATGTTATTATCCTTACAAACAATTCCTCCTTATGTGGTAGGCAGCTGTGGTGTGCTAAATAACATTATTGTTATCTAACATGGCAGCTGATATAATAAATTTTAATCCAAAAAAATAATTATCCAAAATTTTAACATTAATATTAATAGCAATGTTAATTTTAATTTTAATATTAATTTTATTGTTAATTTTAACTTTAGAGATGGTTTGGAGGGACACTTTGAAAGAATGAATAGCATTATTTATATTTAAATGGGTAAGGCGGGACCAGAAATTCGAGTTGAGGTGGACTATGATGAGCTGAGATGTGGACTAACTTATATTGAAAAAATATATATATGAATTTTTTTGGGGTGACTTGGAGCTCACCCTAGCCCTAGAGTAGTTCCGTCCTTGGTAACAACATGGATTTCTCTACTTGACTAAGTGCTTCTGATTCTTCTTCTTCCTTTGAAAAACCCCCTATATTCTAGGCCGTTCTTCCTCATTAAGTCATTCATTCAAATGGGAAGATTGAGAAGAATATCGTACATAAAATTAAAATATGATGGCTGGAGGAATGCGTTGTGATCGTAAATGTGATTACGATGATATGATACCACAGAGTGAAATATAATTTCTATAATCGTGGTGTACTAGTAACACCACCGTGCACCGGGGGTGAGGGCCGGGTTCGAGCCCTCTCTCCCACGGCGGTGGCTGGGTGGCGGTGGCCACGGCCTCCAGGCCAAGGTCGGGTGGAGTCGTCCATCGGCTTTGATTTTCAAAAAAAAAAAAAATAATAATAATAATAATAATAATACAATCATTTGACTAACTATGTTTTATAGATGAGAGTGCTGAATGATTAAAAAATGTCAAAAAAATTAATATATTTGTAATGAAAATGTTAAGATAGATGAGCGTTAATATATGATGAGCGTTAATATATTAAAATATATGATAATAAATGATTGTATTTGAGAAGAGTTGGAGAAGAGAAAATCATCACAACTGATTTGAATGAGGTAAACCAAATTATATTTTTTTGTTGTAAATATGGATAATTCACCATAATTATTTGGCCTATATAACCTATGTCTTTTGGTTATCCATAACCTATGAATTTGGTTATCCATAACTATGTCTTTTGGCATTTCTCCTTTAATTGTCATGATGATGTTAAACCTTCATTGTAAGCCTATATAAAAGGCTCTTCTCAAGTTGATTGTGATACAAGTGAATGAAGACAATTTTCTCCATTTTTCTATTTCCATATCTCTTTACTTTATAATACGTTATCAGCACCATGCTCTAGGAAATAGAAGAAGGAAGAAATATTTCACATAAGGGAGAAATAGTTCTCTTAAGAAAAGAAAGGTAGAAGTCACTTATATTGAAAAGGTAAGTCTAATCTTGTATACTTAGTTATATGCATGTTTTAGTAAAATTAAATACATGTTTGATTTATGTGTTTATAGATCGATTAGAATGTAAGTTTTCTAGATCTACTTTCTCTTTTAGTATTGAATCTAAATTTGTATTGAACATGTTCACAATTTCATTCAAAATATAAAATTATGATAATCTATTTAAGATTATGTATAAATTTTATTTCTATATTATTTTGTATGAACTACGAAATTAATATAGAATACCTTGAATTTTTGTAACTTATTTGGAATTAATTAATTACATTAGACTAGTTTATATGAATCTTTTATTTTTATTATTTTATTTATTTGAATTCTACAATGTATTACTTCACATTGTTGTATATGTGAATCGAATTATATAAAAAAAAGGTACCCAAAATATATTATTATATAATGATCACATTGTTGTATATGTGATAAGCATAAGACATAATATTCTTTAGTAGCGTTTTATCACATTGTTGTATATGTGATACAACTAAGATATAATATTATTTGATAGCGTTTTATCACATTGTCGTATATATGATACACATGAAATAATATTCTTTGATAGCATTTACCACATTGTTGTATATGTGATACACATAAGGTATATTTTTTGATAACGTTTCATCACATTGTGGCATATGTGAAGTTTTGTAATCTTGAAAGCGCTTATCAATTTTATTATTAATTTATATCTAATATAATTATTTTCTGTCATGTAGATGTCGAATCTTGCAAAGCTTGAATTCAAAGCTCTTGATGTGAGCAGAGATAATTATTTATCATGGCAATGGATGCAAAGTTGCAATTGCAATCCAACAAGCTTGATGGTACTATTAAGAAGAAAAATAAATAAAGTTCTGAAACGAAGGTCAAGGCTTTGATTTGATTTTTCTACGACATCATATCCATGATGATCTAAAGACAGAATATCTATGTGAGGATGATCCATTAAATTTGTGGACATTTCTAAATGATAGATTTGACCACCAAAGGATGGTAATCCTTCTGACTGCTCCAAGTGAATGGTTGAATCTAAGGTACCATGACTGTAAAAATGTTAAATAATATAATTGTGCTCTGTTTAATATTGTTTCACGTCTTAGATTGTGTGGAGAAACAGTAACAGAGACTAAAATGATTGAGAAAATCTTCTTCATTTTTCATGCAAATAATGTGCTTTGCAATAATAATATCGTGAAAAAGATTTCATAAGATACTTTGAACCGGTGATTGTCTCCTTGTAGCAGAGGCAAATAGCAATGTTCTCATAAAAATCACAACTCTAGACCAATTGGGTCAATGGAAATTCTTGGAACAATGCCAACAATTTTGAAATTAGCAGAGGTCGTGGTAGAGGACGTGGGAGAGGAAATGAAAAAAATTATGAAAGAAATGGTCATGGTTATCAACCTTACAAAGGTGGAAGCGGTGTTTCACAAAACAATAAATGGAACAAGTGGACAACACACTCTAAAGGAAATTCAAATCCTCAAAATAAACAAATAAGAATTGTTTCGATCCTATTTTTTGAGGATCAAAACGGAAAAGTTACAAATGAACAGTTTGAGGAGATGCTTGAAAATCCACCTTCCATTGAATGAGCACTCGGTCAGTTTATGTTTATTTCAACTACTTATAAACTATTTAAATTTGACGTCATGTTCTACTTTTGGTTTCAATCATTGAATGTCTTGGCCATGAGAGTTTTGTTTTATTAAAAAAATTATTATAAATTTGGAGTTACATTTCTGTAATATGATATTATCATTCGAAATGCTTAATTTTTCTTATTATACTTATGCTAGCTAGAATATATAAGTTCATAATATTTTTATTTTGCTTCATGGAGAAGTAATGCTTGTCGTAAATATGACAAAAATAGGCATTGATTTAAGCAATGTCGAGCTACTCAACAAGAGATTAAGAGATTCAAAGAATCCAAGAAAAATGACTTAGATATGTGTTCGGTAGATAGTGCTACAACACATATGATTTTAAAGAATCAAAAGTTTTTGCCAAAGTTAGTATTTGACATGCATAAAGTGCCAACAATAGTTGGACCAGCCCATATAAATAAGGGTTTTGGAAGAGCACACATCATGTTACCCAATGGTACTCAAACCTATTTGCAAAATGTGTTATATTCAAGTAGTTCCGGAAAGGAATTTGTTAAGTTTCAAGGATATACACAAAATGGGTACCATATTGAAACTCGAAATGATAACAACAAAGAGTCGTTATGTAGCACATCTAATGTTGGGAGCAAAAGGCTCACATTAGAAGAATTATTTTGTCTTTTGATGGGTTTATATTTCACCACCAATGGCATAATTGAATCTAATATGAATGTGGCAAAATATAAAGCCAATGATCCTGTCTTATATAACATTTGGCATGACCCTTTGGGTCATCCGGGACACATTATGTTCAATCAGATTATTAATAATCTTTGTGGATATTTATTGAAAAATTATGATATTGGCTTATCGAAGAATCACCTACTTGTTCCTTGTTTACAAGGGAAGATTATAACTAGACCATCTTTTCTAATGAATCTTCTACTTTTTTGTAAAGAATATAAGGAGACATTTATGGTTATATTCATCATGCTAGTGGTCCTTTTAGATATTTTGTGGTACCATAGATGCATCTACTAGATGGTCATATGTTTGCCTATTGTCTACTAGAAATCTTGTATTTTCTTGTCTTTTGGCCCAAATTATTTAACTTAGATTTTAGTTTCCTGATAACTTGATTGTCAAGTTTTATTATTATTATTGTACATTATTAGGGATTGGGTTAGCTGAGTCATGTATTAAATATCTCAAACTTATAGTTGGACCTTACTAATTCAATCGGGTTTGCAAATTGAGGCTTGGGGACATGATATTCAATATGTTGCATCTCTAGTTAAATTTAGATCCATTGTCTTCCATATCTTTTCATATATGCAACTTGTTAGTGGTAAACAACCAAATAGTTCATATTTGAAAACGTTTGGATGTACAATATATATCCCAGTTCCATCTCCCAAAAGAACTAAGATGGATTCCCAATGATGTTTGATAAATATACATTGGTTTTGAGTTTTCTTTCATAATAAGGTATTTAAAAATCAATGACTGGTAATGTCTTTACTACAAGATTTGATGATTGCCAATTTGATGAGAGAGTCTTCCCGCCGTTAGGAGGAGGTAAGCAACAAATTGTTCATATAGAACAAATTATTGCTAATTAACGGCGTGAATTGACATGGAATATGCCTACTCTATCTCATCAAGTTCCAAGAACTCCACAATATGATTATGAGACAAGAAGAATGATACATTTGCAAGGAATTGCAAATCAATTACCTCATACATTTAATGATGTCGCAAAGGTAACATGATCACATGTGGCAGTTATGAATGTGCCGGCCATAATCATTGTTCCAATTGGACAACATCCAAATAAGGCGGCAAATGAATATACTACTACACGTCAAAATCGTGGTAGGCCTATAGGTTCCAAGGATAGTGCTCTTAGAAAGAGGAGAGCTAATAAAACATCTTGTCCTGATAAAAGCCCAATAGTGGCCAGAGCTCCGAAAATAAATAATGAAGATGTGCATGTTTTCAAATTCACCGAAATGCCTATGGATGCCTCTAGAGAGGCACAGGTACCTGAAAATAAAGAGATCTCGATATTCTATGCATGTTCAGGTGAATTGTGGAATAAACAAGCACTTGTCATCGATGACATATTTAGCTATGCAGTAGCTACTGAAATATCAAAGGACAACGATGATTGTGAAAATAAACCACGTAGTATAAATGAATCTCGACAAAGAATAGACTGGCTAATCTGGAAAGATGCTATTCAAGCAGAATTAAAATATTTAGAAAAAATGTGGTATGTTTGGACCTATAGTGGAAACACCAAAGGGCATAAAACTATGTTGGTTTTAAATGGGTGTTTTGTGAGAAAACGAAATGTGAGAAACGAAGTTGAAAGATACAAAGTCCAACTTGTAGCACACGGTTTCTCTCAAAGACCTGGAATTGACTACGTTGAGACATGCTCTCCAGTTACGGATGTCATTTTTAGATATCTAATTAGTCTCACAGTTTCTAAAAATCTTGATATAAGATTTATGGATGTTATAACTACATATTTATACGGAGACTTAGATACTGACATCTATATAAAAATTTCAGAAGGATTTACAATGCCAAAGACTAAGTCTAAGGGCATGTGTTCAAATTAGACGAGCATTATATGAATTAAAATAATCTGGAAGAATGCGGTATAATCATCTTATTATATATTTGACTAAGGAATGATACAAAAATAGTCAAATTTACCCATGTGTCTTCATTAAGAAATTCGAAAATGAATTATCGATAGTAGCAGTATATATGGATGATATAAAACCTGATCAGGTCTCTTATAGAATTGGAGAAAATTGTAAACTATTTGAAGAATTAATTTGAAATGAAAGACTTGGGAAAGACAAAGGTTAGTCTTGATTTGCATACGCCTATGGTTGTACGCAATTTGGATTTGGATAAAGATCCATTCCGACCAAAGGGAGAAGATGAAAGAGTTATTGGTCCTTAAATACCGTATTTAGTGCTATTGGAGCACTATTATATCTGGCCAATACACAAGACCAGGTATCGCATTTTCTGTTAATTTATTATCTAGATATAGTTTTGCACCTACACATAGACATTGGAATGGAGTTAAACATGTATTGAGATATCTCTTGGAACAACTGACATGGTATTATTTTACTCCTGTGATTCCACTAATAATTCTTGTCTAGTTGGTTGTGCAGACTCAAATATTTTTCTAACCCTCATAAGGGTTGATCCCAAACAGGTTACATATCTCAAACAGGTTACATGTTTATTAATAACCATGCAGCTATATCTTGGCGATCAACAAAGCAAGGTTCAGTAGTAACTCCCTCTAACCATGCAGAATTAATTGTATTACAAGAAGCAACAAGAGAAATTGTGTTGTTGCGATCGATCATTTATCATATACGAGAAAATCAACTACCTATAGTTAAAAAATGAGCCTACAATAATATTTAAAGACAATACGGCTTGCATTACGCAAGTCCGAGAGGGATTCATCAAAGGAGATCGAATAAGCACCTTCTACCAAAATTATTTGATGCACATGAGCTCCAGAGGACGATAGTGATCGAAGTCAAGCAAATCTATTATATCGAGGGGGAGTATGACTCATGAAGAATATTTTTGAGTTTTGTGCGTTGTACTCTTTTTCCTTGACTAAGATTTTTTTTTCCGCTGAATTTTTTCTTAGTAAGGTTTTAACGAGGCAACAAATGCGCATACACCACCAAATAATTAATGGTGAATATCCAAGGGAGAGTGTTGTAAATATGGATAATTCACCATAATTATTTGGCCTATATAACCTATGTCTTTTGGTTATCCATAACCTATGACATTTGGTTATCCATAACCTATGTCTTTTGGCATTTCTTCTTTAATTGTCATGATGATGTTAAACCTTCATTGTAAGCCTATATAAAAGGCTCTTCTCAAGTTGATTGTGATACAAGTGAATGAAGAAACAATTTTCTCCATTTTTCTATTTCCATATCTCTTTACTTTATAATATTTTTAATGATAATAAATGCCTTATTGTTGTCACTCCTTTTCTCTCAAAATGATAGGTATATTTGTACCCTCAAGGCTTAAGCAAATAATTATTCTAGCCACCCTATTCATATAAAAGTACTACAAAATTGAAAAATATTGTAGGTTTTTTAGCTATATAAAAACATTCTACAGAAATGCTCGGAAATTGCAAGTAAAACAAGATAATCCATAATTTTTAAAACTATATAGTACAGCTTATGCAAATTTTCTAATTTTGGGAAGGTATGAGACAATGAATATTTTATAAATTTAAAAATAATTTGACTAAAGTAATTTTTCAAAAGTTAGGAGGCCATGTCTCAAAGTTCACAAATTTAAAACTACCATGTAGGACGAATAAGAAAAAATTGAGTGGTACTTTTTTTTTTTTGTTGGTAAAATTGAGAATCCTCTAAGAAACCTGATGGGACCCTAAACCTAAAAGAAACAATAAAAAGGAAAAAATTAGTATAACTTGGTTTGTGATTGTTGTGACTTCTAAAAAATGACAACAAAAACAAGTTGTAGAGTAATCTTTTATCTGATTTTAAAAGTTGTTTCTAAATTTAAACGTCTGCAGCAACACATTTTGCCAAGTGTAGAAAACAATTACTATACTACCGATCTCTCAGCAAGTGTAGCCACAAATGTGTTACTAATCCTTAAGTTATCTCGCTAGCTAAGGGTGGTCCAGTTCAAAAACGATAATGATTTTAGCGGAATAGTATTTAAAATCTGACCCAAAATTAGATCGGAGTTTCAAAATAACTTTTGATTGTTGCTATCAAACAACTTTTTTACTGTTTTCATAAAACAAAAAAAATAAAAATAAAAGAATAAGCAAAACCTTGCAGTCATGATAAACAATCCCAAATCTCGAGTCTACTACTTGTTAGAAATTGTGGAGGTTTGATTATATTTTCTATTGTATATTCATCCAAAAATTTGCATATTCAACTAGGATGATATTGTTATGTACATTAGTAGGGCCAATTAGGTAATTATGCTGAAATTAGTGGTTATCCAAATCTCTTGTCATAAATACTGTCACGTCTCGCTTCCAAAATACGGTGAGCCGAGTACGTAACAACATCCCACCTACGCAACCTACGAGTACACGTATCAATATTCGCGATTGTCGCCTGTAAGGTTATATGATATGTATAAATAATAGGTCAAGTGACAACATGCAAAACAATACATCTCATCAACCAAGGGCGAACGCTCCCACCGGGAATCGATCCCCTGACCACTCGGGCAGCATGCATCTCTCTTAACCACTAGGCTAGAGGTCATTTGCATATATATATATATATATATATATATATATATATATATATATATATATATATATATATATATATATATATATATATATATATATATATATATGTGCAAGGGTATAAACAATAAGACGCAAGTACGGACATAGTAAACCATTATTATTTTTTTTTTTACATTTGAGGTTGACCTCCTCTCTTGTATTAATGTGTTCGCCCTTGTCATCAACATCTTAACTAGGATAATGAATTTTTATACATAAGTGAAGGGATTACAAGTCTTTTAATAACTACCCTTTCATACATAATATTACACAAACACAAATCTAGTTACAAAAGAAATCTAGATCAAACCATTATACATCTAGATTTTGTATAAAAAGTACATTCAAAAGATAGAACTAAACACAAGTTCTCTACTCATGGTATTCAGTCTCATCTTCTTATTTTAGAGATAAATCAGGTCCAACATTACCATCAATACATGAGGAGGAAAGAAATCAAGTCTGTCAAGGCGGATCAACAAGTAATCGAAGCAAAGAAAAGGTCAAGAGGAAAGCCGAAATGTACAATATGACGTTTAACTTGTGCAATTCTACTTTGTATACTTAACACTAACAGAATTCTAAGATAAAGACATAATCACTAATTATTTAGACGTAAAGCCTCTATACAAGATAATTGCTCAGTGTATAGTCTATGAACGAGGTTATGAGTCGGTGTAAAGTCTCTAGACATCATAATTATTTAGTGTAAATTCTCTTTGAAAGCATGATAGCTCGGTGTACCTCCGTAGAGAGCCTTTTTGACAGTATATTAGTTTGTCGTACCTCTATATAGAGCCTTGTGGCAACATGATTGCTCGACATACCTCTATAGAAAGCCTTTATGACAACATAATAGCTCGACGTACCTCCGTATAGAGCATGTGTGTAATATCACAAAAATAATAGTACCAATGTACCTTGTGGATATTTTTGTATTGGTCAAACTGAATTCTAAGAAATATAACTGAATCTGGACATGATAATGGTAGTAGGCCAGGTTAACAAGAGTCTCCAACAAGTTTCAAGTCATTTAGAGTTGTAATTTGACATGTGCACTCTAAACTATCTCAAGGCTGGATTACATAAAAATAATATTCAAGACCTAACAGAGATGAACAAATCCACTTCTGGACATTATTTGGGAATTATACCATTTGGACATTCTTCATTGAGTTAAGTTCCCACATGCAAAATTTCAAGTTAATCGGAGTTACGGTTTGGCTTACACGAGCATTATACCAAAGTGTGTTAGTTCCAGATGGAACAAAATTCAGCACTAGGACGTTTGTGTTTAATTAGATATAACTCATATCTCCTACATGCAAATGTTATGGTTTCGAATACACCTTCGAATGATATAAATATGTTGTTCACTATATAGAAACTAGCTTGAAGAAAACTGCATCAACAAGAAAACGTTCAGAAAATTATGCACTTACAGGTGATTCAACTTAACATTCTGGACAATCCAGTTATGGAAAATATATCATATCATATATCGTTAGAAAGGTCTCAAAGTCTAGTTTCTGAATATGAAATTAAATTAGTGGTTTAACATGATTTAAGTCATGAAATACTAGAAAAGTAGCATTTTCAAGAACAAAAGAGAATCAACATATTTATAGGTAGCAAGTAGCACTTGTCTAGTGTTGTGAAGTAAGACTATCAAACTAATACCTTGATACGGTTTTACGAACACAAATGGAAGTCTAGGAAGGTAAGCTCTTCTCTTTTTTCTCTTTCCCTTCTTCTCTTCTTCTCGTGTTCTTGGTAGGGTTGGAAATAGAAAGGGAAGGAAGTAAGAAAGAAAAAATTGAAAGAATGAATGAATAAAAAGGAAAAGAGAGAGAGATGGAGGAAAATTGGGTATATGCTATGGAGGGAAATGATGACTTATGCCACCTAAGGCACTTATTGTCATGACATGAAGGAAAAGAAAGTTGTATGGTGAAGGAAATACCAAGCCACAAGAGTTGTCATTGTTTGTACGACTGATAAGGAGGGCTAGAATGATAAATGACTGGACTATTAAATTAGGGATTATATTAAGTTAACCATAGCAAAATGAATAAATAAATAAAAGCAAACATTAAATATAATGTGTTATGCTAATCTGGGTCGAGAAATAGATACAAAAACTTGTAACACGTATAGTGGTGCAAACGATACGACTCATCAAAAATACGAGAAATACGTATTTAGAATTGCAGCCATTGCAAATAGGGTTAATCTTTTGTAATTGTAGTTCTCTTGTAAATAATAAATTAACTAATGTGTGACCATGAATATAGGAGAAGATCTCCAAACATGTTAAATGTTCTTGTCTTTGTGATTGTTCTTCTTCATCACTAGTACAACATTCATAACTATACTCCGATAAACAATGTCATTGAATCACACACTGTTTTTTTTTGTCCTTTTGTCTATCTATGGAGATCCCGACAATGAGTATTGGTGGTTCCTCTTGTTGTCCTCTTCCTTCTATCTCGACTTTCTTGTTGATTTAGTTCAGATCACTCAACAACCTCAAATACTTACTTCAATCTCTTCTTCTTCTTCTTCTTCTTCTCCTCTCAGGTTGCTTGATATGTGAAGGTTACTTATCAAATGTTCGAGATGCTTTGGCTCCAACTTGTTTAACCAAAGTCAAGGTTACTTACTACCCTCACTCTCTTAACAATTTATGAATCAAAGTGTTCAACAATTAAGAAAACATGTGCAGAAAACTAGTGTATCTAAAATGAGAATGCTAAGATGGTTGAATGGCAATATAGTAAAATATATGATAAGGAGTAAAGTCACACGATACTCTAAGCCTATCAAAATATGACAAACGTAATGACGAAATTTTTTCTTGTTTATAAGAGTAACTATGCGATGCACTTATCAAATGTTGATGAACTTCGAGTATCATACATGATCTAATTTTTCCAATTGTACGTTAAAAAATGTGAGGAGACCATCTGCGATTTGGATATGCCAATGGAACACACACACACACACACACACACACACACACACACACACACACACACACATACACACACTCTCTCTCTCTCTCTCACACACACACACACACACACACACACACACACACACACATACACACATACACACACAGTCTCTCTCTCTCTCTCTCACACACACACACACACCTCTCTCTCTCTCTCTCTCTCTCTCTCTCTCTCACACACACACACACACACACACACACACACACACACACACACACACATGTTAACCACTAAATTCCAAACCTTGATCCTAACTCTAGCCATAACCCTAACTCTAAACCCAAAAGGCCAAAACCTAACCCTAAGGCCTCGTTTGGTTCTCGAAATTATGGGGTTGAAAAAGGAAAGTCATTACTTTTCTATGTTCGGGTGCCAAAAGAATTGAGAAGGAAAGGAAAGTGATTCCCAATTGAAGAGAAATTACGGATGAAAATAATTATATCCATTTAAGCAAGTAATCACTTTTCTACCTTAAAGTATTCACTTCTCTTTCTAATTTTTTTGAAATAAATGGAAGGAAATTATTAATTTTTTGTTTTTTTTCTTTTAGAAATTATAAATTTTATTGATTTTTTCATGTTCGAAAATGCCAAATGAGGCCTACCCTAACCCAAAACTTGATTGTAACCCTAACCCAACCCAACCCAATCTTAAGTATAATCAATGGCCGGCCGGTTAAGCAGACCAGTGACTTGGGCGGTGGCATTTATTATATACTTGTGGGGGGGCTGGCAATATTAATTATCGACTTGGTCCCTCCCCATTCCGAGTAAACCACACTCACTGTGTGTCCATTCCTCTCTGTCTGTGTGGTCCGGTCAGGTTCATAGAATCTATGGCGATCCCGGCAGCAGTGGTGGTGGTTCCTCTCGGCGTCCTCTTCCTCCTCTCCGGCCTCGTCGTCAATTTGTTCAGGTCGCAGAAAGGACTCCTTCGAATGCTTTGCTTCAGTCCCTTCTTCTGGATCTGCTGATGATTCTTTCTTCTTCTTTCTTTCTTTGTCAGGCTACTTGCTTCGTGGCGATTCGGCCCTTCTCGAAGAGCCTCTACAGGAGGATCAACAGAGTCGTCGCCGAGCTGCTCTGGCTCCAGCTCGTATGGCTCGTCGACTGGTGGGCCGGCGTCGAGGTCACCTACTCCATGCTGCTCAGCCTCTCCTAACTATTTACGCGCACCACGTGTTTGCTTTAATGCCCGATCCCTTGAATTTTCTGAAACATGCTAGTCTTATGCGCTAGCTGAACACGTAACCACGGATCTGTTTTTTTTCGAGGGGCTGATGGAAATCGAGAGTGGAGAGTGAGGCATCTGTCGAGTACTTGACACCCAATAAATCATAACAAGAGCTTCTTGAGGAAGCCGACTTAATTTTTTCTTTTTTAAATTGGGAACAGTCGATTCGATGCAATTGACCAACACTTTCTGCTCTGCGTTTCGGAGATGGGTAGAATTTTCGTCGTTGTCCATTTTCTATCAATATAAGACGAGTGGCAGCAACTCAGAACAGATAGGTAGTTATCAGACAAAACCAACATCGACACTGGTAGTTGCAGAATCTATTTCGCGGGGTGGGACGCTAAAACACATTGACCTAAAAGGCTAGTGAGTATCTCGAGACCTTTTTTGCTTATAAGATCATTGATTTTCCAAGCAGGCCGCCAGCTTGCTGTTGTTTGTAAAGAAAATGAAGTATAATAGGACACACAAAGACAAGTAAAAAAGGAAACCAAAAGCTTAACGGGAGCGGCCGCTCCTCCTAGGCCTTTGGTGGGTCCTGTCCCTGAGCATCGTCAACAAAATATGGTCATGTAATTTGGGATTAGTTCATCGGTTTAATTACTACCGACTAACTAAGACAAGTGGAGAATAATAAAGAGGTTCAAGAATAATATATTGAGAAATTTTGAGTAGCACCCTACTTTTTTTTATTACCATAATTCAAGATGAACTCTGCCGAATTACCATATTGTAAGAACCATCCCCCCCACCCCCCCCCCCCTCCATAATTCAAGATGAACTCTGCTGAGGAAATTTTGAGTAGCACCCTACTTTTTTTTTATTACCATAATTCAAGATCAACTCTGCCGAATTACCATATTGTATAGAACTAACTTCGGGATTGGGCACAGTATCAAAGATCTTTTAGAAGCACATACTCCTCCGGGGGGTCGATTAGGGCGTGGGCATAAGGGTCTTTATGACACAATCAATAATTCGATTCATTTTCAATTAGGTCTTGCCCTAGCCTCTTTAGGGTTATTACTTCCTTAGTAGCTCAACACATGTACTCTTTACCTGCTTATGCATTCATAGCACAAGACTTTACTACTCAAGCTGCGTTATATACTCATCACCAATACATCGCAGGATTCATCATGACAGGAGCTTTTGCTCATGGAGCTATATTCTTCATTAGAGATTACAATCCAGAGCAAATTGAGGATAATGTATTGGCTCCCATTTCGCTCGCCGCTACTACGGGAATCGCTTTTGCTTTCTTTTCCTCTGGCTACTAAGATGTTTCAGTTCGCCAGGTTGTCTCTTGCATGCCCATGGATTCAGCAGCAGTTCGAAAGGTTGACCTATTCGGGAATCTCCGGATCTATGCTTATTTTCAACTCCCCGAAGCATTTCGTCGCTTGCTACGTCCTTCCTCGTCTCTGGGTGCCTAGGTATCCACCGTAAGCCTTTCTTCGTTTGAACCTCGCCATTAATGTTAAGGCTATGCCATCCTAAGGTGCTGCTAAATGGAAGGATCTTGCCAATACATTATCCTCATTTTGCTCTGGATTGTAATCTCTAATGAAGAATATAGCTCCATGAGCAAAAGCTCCTGTCATGATGAATCCTGCGATGTATTGGTGATGAGTATATAACGCAGCTTGAGTAGTAAAGTCTTGTGCTATGAATGCATAAGCAGGTAAGAGTACATGTGTTGAGCTACTAAGGAAGTAATAACCCCTAAAGAGGCTAGGGCAAGACCTAATTGAAAATGAATCGAATTATTGATTGTGTCATAAAGACCCTTATGCCCACGCCCTAATCGACCCCCCGGAGGAGTATGTGCTTCTAAAAGATCTTTGATATTGTGCCCAATCCCGAAGTTAGTTCTATACATATGACCAGCAACGAGAAAAATAAATGCAATAGCTAAATGATGATGAGCCATATCGGTCAGCCATAAGCTTTGCGTTTGTGGATGGAATCCCCCAAGAAGGGTTAGAATGGTTGTTCCCCCCTTGGGAGGTACCAAATAAATGACTACTTGACATTAATATAGGTATTATGATAGGTATATATGATAGATCGATATATCCTCATTTTTAGGTAATAAATACCCTTCTTCCACTCTATCTATCCTATATTACTGGCAATTGGTACTGGAAAAATTGTTTCATTTATTCGAACTCATGATCTAAACGAGTCGCACATACACCCTAGTACATGTTCCTCGACGCCGAGGACATCCTCGAAGAGCGGGGGATTTCGTGACATTTCTTATTGGCTGTCTGTTTCTAATAAGTTGTTTAATAGTTGGCATGTCGTATATGGATAGAATAGTTTGGTTTAAATCGATCTTAACCTGATGATTATGATTATGAATTATTTCGATTCAATATCAAATCACGGAAAATTCGAATTATGGTTTGAATTGGAAATGGAATCATGGATTGAACAGGAATTTCCAGTATTTTCATTTTCGACCGCTACAAGATCAACAATGCCATGAGCTGGGCTTCTGTTGCTGACATAAAGACAATAGCGTAAGCTAGTGATGCTTTCGGCTACTGGACTCTCGCCATCTAGGGTGCGACACTCCACCGCTTCGCCTAGCAGCACGATGCTTGTATTGCTCTCCCACAACCCCGTTTTCACGGTTTAGGCTGCTCCCATTTCGCTCGCCGCTACTACGGGAATCGCTTTTGTTTTCTTTTCCTCTGGCTACTAAGATGTTTCAGTTCGCCAGGTTGTCTCTTGCCTGCCCATGGATTCAGCAGCAGTTCAAAAGGTTGACCTATTCGGGAATCTCCGGATCTATGCTTATTTTCAACTCCCCGAAGCATTTCGTCGCTTACTACGCCCTTCCTCGTCTCTGGGTGCCTAGGTATCCACCGTAAGCCTTTCTGTTTGAGCCTCGCCATTAATGTCAAGTAGTCATTTATTTGGTACCTCCCAAGGGACGGGAACAGCCATTCTAACCCTTCTTGGCTGACCGATATGGCTCATCATCATTTAGCTATTGCATTTATTTTTCTCGTTGCTGGTCATATGTATAGAACTAACTTCGGGATTGGGCACAATATCAAAGATCTTTTAGAAGCACATACTCCTCCGGGGGTCGATTAGGGCGTGGGCATAAGGGTCTTTATGACACAATCAATAATTCGATTCATTTTCAATTAGGTCTTGCCCTAGCCTCTTTAGGGTTATTACTTCCTTAGTAGCTCAACACATGTACTCTTTACCTGCTTATGCATTCATAGCACAAGACTTTACTACCAAGCTGCGTTATATACTCATCACCAATACATCGCATGATTCATCATGACAGGAGCTTTTGCTCATGGAGCTATATTCTTCGTTAGAGATTACAATCCAGAGCAAAATGAGGATAATGTATTGGCTTTCTTTTCGCTCTGGCTATATTCTTCATTAGAGATTACACACACTTACAATCCAGAGCAAAATGAGGAACTGCTGCTGTATTGGCTTTTGCTCATGGAGCTATATTCTTCATTAGAGATTACACACACTTACACTTTTGATGGAAACCGTCAATGACTAACAATCAAATCCTTTGACCTCCCATTTATGACCAAAATGCCTAGGGATGGCAATATCTCCCGTACCCGACAGGGATCCGACTTTTTTTTTTCTCCGACGGAGACGGGTTTGGAAATTTAGAAACATTTATGGGACGAGAATGGGGGTTAATTTTTTTTTTTCCGGTCGTGTTCGAGGTCGGGTATGGGGTACAGTACTCCCCGCCCGGTATCTCCTGACCCATTACTTATACTCACATGTGCAACCCATTTGTACGAGTTCATGATATATCTAGTAGTATATATATATATATATTAAATCTATGTTTTATTAACATGTCTTGTAATTTTTTTTTGAATAATTTTTTTTGAAGTTTGTACTGTACAGGAAAAATTATTAACGGGACGACAGACGGGAACGGAAAAACTGGCCCCGAAAGTGTTAACAGAGTGGGTATGGGGATGGAGAGTGCATTGTTAAATGGGGACGGGAATAAAAAATTAAACCCGACTGGGGAGACGGGGACTCGAACACTACTTAGGGACGGAGATGTGGGGTATAGTCCCCGCCCCGTTCCATTGCCATCCCTAAAAATACCCATACGCCTTCTTCCCGCCCCCTCCCCCTCTTTGCCCCGCGCGCCTCCACTGTCTCCCTTCCCACCGGCGGGGTAGCTGTCGTTTCTGCAGCCGCCACTGCTAGCTGTTGCTGCGCTCCCCCCTCCGGCCAGTGTCCGAGAAAGAGGGGGGGTCTGCCGGGGGGGGGGGGAGAGAGAGACACAGAGGGGGGAAGTGGGTGCACGGTGGGGAGGGGGGATGCGGGTAAGAAAACGAGGGGGGGGGGATTTTGGTCATAAATTGACGGTTAAAGGATTTGACTGTTAGTCATTGAAGGTTTTCATCAAAAGTGGAGGATTTCTTATATTATGGTAAATCAGTGGGGTTCACCCATAATTGTGGTAAAAAAATGGGATGCTACTCAAAATTTCTCTAATATATTTGATCACATCGAGTTCATTCTACACAAAGTTTTGGTTATCTTGTAGTAAAAGGAAAAAGCGGGGAAGATATGATAACTACAGCCAAACTGGAGCAATTGAACAATAACATAGAGGAACAATTTGCTCACTACTTGGTTCATTGCTTAGCCATAATTATTCATCAAATGTGAAGTTGTCATTTGCGTTCATGACCACCGTGTTTCTTTTCTAGGGTTGTAAGCATATGTGATGTTGATTATTTTTTTGTTGCAGATCCAATTATTTGCAGATTCTGAAACTTTTCACTCGATGGGTATGTGTTGAATTACTTTTACGTCACTTTGAGTACTTTCTATGTGGTAAAGTATCGATCTGTTCGGTCTTTTTTTTTATTTTTATGGTTCTGTTGGTTGATTTACAGGTAAAGAGCATGCACTTGTCATTTCTAATCACAAAAGTGACATTGACTGGCTCGTTGGATGGATCTTAGCCCAGGTCCATAATTTTGATTGTCTTGCAAGATATGTGTTCCTTCATATGTATATTATACTTAGCCTCACATGCTGTTTAGTTTATGGAAGTTTTCCTTGTGCACATTTTTTAGCTTCCATGCCAGATTGCGCTTGACTTAATGCGTATTCATTTTCTTGATTACTGGGTGATTCAATTCCATGGCTACAGCGCTCGGGTTGCCTTGGTAGCACATTAGCAGTCATGAAGAAGTCATCGAAATTCCTTCCGGTGAGTATCTTGTTAAAATGTACCTTTTTCCTACTTTAGATGGAGGAGACAATGCCCTTCCGTTATTTATCACATCCTTTCACTATGTTCTAGTAACTCAATGGTACCTTCCAATTCCATCAACATCAGTAACTTTAAGTCTTTATAAAGGAAAGGATTTGTCTAGTCTAATGGTATTCAGAATGCACGACTATTAGCTTTAATTAAATATTAATTTAATAACTCTGCTGGTAATGAACATAGTTTTTCCCCTTTAAATTAAGTTATTTTGATTGTTATGTTTCAAGAATAACAAACTTGCAATATTAAGTTCATTATTTACAAAAAAAGGGTAAAGTAGTTGGTTTTCATATTAAAGAAGGATATTATATACAAAAGAATAGTTATTAAGTGCTACTAGAGATTCTTATGTGAACTTCATAATTTATTATTAGATTTTTCTGAGATGGGGGTGATGTTTGCAATGAGCAGTGATAGGTTGCAAAGCACATATTGCAATTGTCACTGTTTTATTTTGTTCTTGGTAGATTTTACCATAGAGATTCCACATTATATGAGTTGCTGCATCTCTAGGGAGTTGGCTTCACAGTTTAGGTGGATTTAAGTCCAATATGACTATGGGTGGTATTGGAAGTGTAATGGGGGCTTGAGTCCTGAATCCTGATGATGCAGGATAACCTTCAAAATGCTTTGTATGCAGAGAGATCAATTATCTAAGTCACATCTTATGCAATCTAAGGCCATCAACCTAAATGGAATACATGCAGACATGATAGTTCGTTCAAGAATATGTTGGGATATCAACAAAATGGTATATATTAGGTGCACTCGAAGTAATCTAGAACCATATTTTATAAACCTTAACTATGAAAATAATGTTAGTTTTACAAATGCAGTTTAAAGTTCATTATGAATTGGATACAATGTCAATATTTTTAGAACGGTCCTACAGTAAGCTTTCAAGTTAATACCTAATAATTGTGTAAAATGTCAGTAGATTAAATCAATCCAATGGCAATTGAGGTGGATGGGACTATGGGAGTATCTCTCAATTGATAACCTAGATAGACAATAGCTGGATGGAAACTAAAGAATTAGAGGCTAAAAACTAGAAATAATGCTTTTATCATGTGGAGTTGAAGCACAATGATTTGATGTAGAATATGCAATTGCTGAAATGTTTAGAGAACAAACTGTTTGCTCCTTCAAAACAGTGAAGAACTGTTCCTTCCTAATAACATTTTAGTAACTGATTCCTGCAGTCTAAAGTAACAAAGAATAGAACAGATCTATGGATTTGAAAGAAAAAACTGACAAGAAAGACGAGAAAGGAGAATAAACAAACAAATTACATTTGCTCACCAGTTTCGTAGTGGAATGATAGAATACCTACGCTATCTGAACCTCATACCCATCTACACTTCACATAAAGAGAGAGAATGCAAGAGATAAATCCTCTCAACATTTCTTCAATTTTTATCTTCTTTTGAAGAAACTTTCCTGTCCTAATTGCAATTGCAATCCAGCAATAATTATCCACATTTAGCAGTAAGTACCCGATACCACTACTTAAGAATTACTTGGAACTTTTTCAAAATTTGTATAGGGTAAATCTCTGCAAATAACATACTAGTTACTAATGATGTAATCCATAACAAATTAGTCCATAATGAAGAATGGATTGTTTTAAATAGTCTACAGACCACTGTTCTAGAAATCGGCCTAGGCGCTAGGCGCCTGGTACCTGCCCGATGTCCCCTAGGCGCCCACCTAGCTCCCCTCCCTCCCCAAAATATTGTTTTAAATAGTCTACATACCACTGTTCTAGAAATCGGCCTAGGCGCCCACCTAGCTCCCCTCCCTCCCCCAATCCCCGACTATACATGCTTTTGGGTTTTATCGACTTTTTTTTTGCAATTTTCAGTAGGATTTTTTTTTTTTTGGGAGGGGGGGGGGATTTTTATTTTTGAACCATGGCCGCCTAGGCGGGCTAGGTTCTAGGCGCCGGTGCCGCCTAACTAGCGCCTAGCGCCTTTTACAACCTTGCTATAGACTTCAACCAAAAGTTAGGATTCTTCTCAGAGATTGTCAATACACTTTAAGCCGTTAATTACGAGTCCTACAAATTCTTCATGGCTTGGAAAGAATCCTCTTTGGCAAATGTAGGCTGCTGCCTGAATGCCTTCAGACCAAGTTCTAGAACCAAGATGTCATTCCTCGTGGGAGGGGGTAGATTCATGTAATAGATATGTAGACTGTAGATTCCATTTGAGCAGCGATATATCTGTTCATTGAACTTTAACAAGCAATATCCAGCAAAACAGTTTGAGGACGTGGCTTCTTAGGTGACTAAGTACGAGGATTCCTACTTTCCATCCATTACTCCTTAGTTGTTGATTATCTCCTTTAGTACACTTTAATGGAGCCGCTTAAACTTGAGGAAGTCCATCTCACTGAATGTCACGAAATTGTGGATCTGTCAACTTGTTGAGAACCTGTATAGATCCTATCAACCTTAAAATTTTCCATGAGAAGAATGCATGGATCTCAGATTCTCATGGGAGGCTCATCATTTACAAGTGTTTAAACATATATAATCGCTACTACAAAAGAATCTTTTTGACTAGTAAGACTAATAGAGGATGACACCTCTCTTATGACTCATATTGAGGTTAATGTTTCATAACTTGCAATGGAACAATGAAGCGACCTTTTAGGACTTGGGCACAGTTAGGGGTCCTGTAAGTACTCAAGTTTTCTTCCTTCCCTTGACTAGTTTCATTATGATCAAGCTCGATGGTTATCCTGATAAGTTTAGGAAGCAGTGAACGATAATGATAAAACTGCAATTAAGCGGTTTGAGGCTATGGGCTCGATAATTGATTTTGTGAAATGCACCGGGCTTTACTAGAACCACTCTAAGGGTAAAAGACCTGTTAGATGCGAGTGTACAAGGAATGGATGGATGTAAAGCTGGCATATTGCCAACAGGTTATTCATAATGTATATTATAAGAAACCTTCTTGCTGGTGACTTTCAAGACATGTTCACTTATTGCTATAGTTGCATATATGGCTTTTAAGTAAGAGGCAGGGCATGGAAATTCTAAAGGATTTGAAAAAGGTTCTAGGACAGGAGATGCATCTGTTAGCAGCTGTCTTTGATAAGGTTGGGAATCTTGGGACACTGCTTTATGATTATCAATGTGCCTGATGTTACTATTGTTAGGATGCTGGAGTGGACTTTCACCTTGGAAGTTTTTGTAAGGTTGGGAGTCTTGCGACAATGCTTTATGATTATCAATGTGCATGATGTTTCTTTTTGTTACGATGCTGGAGTTTTCACCTTGGAAGTCTTTGGTAAGGTTGGGACTCTTGGGACACTGCTTTATGATGATTATCAATGGCATAATCTTACTATTTGTTACGATGCTGGATTGGACTTTCACCTTGGAAGGTAAGCTGTATGGATACTCGTCCATGCTGACCACTCATTATTTTATATTTCTCTGTAAGTCCCAGTGAATTCCTCTTCTTTGTTTGTGCTGTTTTATCAGCTTTCATATGTTGCACTCTTGGTGTTTTTGATAGCCCCCTTTTCTTTTGTTCGGATGGTGGTCTTTCACGGTAGGGTTAGGGTTAGTCATTAGTGTGCCTGTTACTGATTGATGTTAAATTCCTCTTGCAAGTACTCACTTTTTATTTACTGTTATATGATGAAGAGTTGTGGAGTTTATACTTTATACCTTGCTCTCATTTTAAGCTTGTTGTCGATACACAGGTAATTGGTTGGTCGATGTGGTTTACTGAATATCTCTTTTTGGAGAGAAGCTGGGCTAAGGATGAAGGCACATTGAAGGTATTGTTACTGATGAACATAGATGCATCTCCTTGGTAAGATTGTCTTGTCTAAAATATTCTTGATTACTTTATCCAGTCAGGTCTACAACGATTGAAAGACTTCCCGCGACCATTTTGGCTGGCTCTTTTTGTGGAAGGGACACGCTTTACGCAAGCCAAGCTATTAGCTGCAAAAGAGTACGCAGCTTCACAAGGCTTGCCAATTCCTAGAAATGTTTTGATTCCTCGCACTAAGGTGAACTTGTCATCATTCTATAACTGTGAAATCGTAGTCCCTCTTTTTCTTACTGTATGCTTTGCCTTCGCTTTCCTATTTGGTTCTTCAGTGCACATGTGATTAAACACTTGCCGGGGTGTCTCTACAGCTTCTATATCATACTAGGAATTTATGACAAGTGTTCTTTATAATTTCCTACAATTGTCTGGACTTTTTAACTTGCAATTATTGGTGTTACTTAAGTATGGCATGGATGTCCAAGTCTTATATATCTTCGTTGTTATTCGGTGAAAGTAATGTTTTTGGATTTCCGATGTCTTGTTATTATCAGCATGACCAGAACAGAATATATTGCATAATGGCTTTCTATTTTCTGAAAAGTTTGCAGAAACTACCTTATGAGGATTTTTGGCAAATTTGTTCATGATCTTTTATAAAGAACCCTCATGAATGGGTCTTTGCCAAATTTTAAGAAAAAGTTGGCCCCAAGTGGAGATAGCGATAACACAGATTATGTTCTTCCTTAGTTATTATGGAAATGCATGGGAGTATTTGCTAAAAAAAACGTGAAACTACTCTAGTTAGAATGTAAATTTCTGATATTTCCATTTTGTCAATAGATTATGTGATTCAGCTTCTTAGTTGGTAATAACTTATCTTCTTTTGGTTTCAGGGGTTTGTTTCTGCTGTAAATAATATGCGCGAATTCGTTCCTGCTATATATGATGTAACAGTTGCTATTCCAAAAGATCAACAATCACCTACAATGCTCCGAATTTTTAAAGGGCAGCCTTCAGTTGTAAGCCCAACAGCTCCTGCAAGATAACTGCATACTATAGTTTCTCTGAATTTCTGTAATGTTAATTGAACGTTCTTCACAAATTTTAGTCTTCTGTGTGCATAGTGATTAATTTGATCAAGTCCATATCTTTTTATTACATAGCTAATACTGCATATATGGCTTTGTGGAATCATCCATCCATGCATACATACATAGAAATCCAGTTGCAAATCTGTATATGTATCTAGGTTGCATGGATGCTGATTCAGATCTGCTAAGGAAACAGTATGAATTAGGGATATGACAGTTAAGCTAGGACAAGAATATGTTGTGGACAATGTTATGCATTTACCATTTTTGTAAACGTGTGCTACTTGCAAATTGTTCTTGGCCCTTACAACCAATTGTAAATTTCTTATACTGCTTTGTTTTTTTTTTTAATAAACTCTATAAGCCTGCACTATGAGTATAATTTTGCTGAAACCTTCATTGCACTCTGTATATTATTTCCCTTTTTCTTTTCCTTCTTTTTGTGCCAGGAAAGAGCCCTAATCCCGCACAATTTGTGCGAGTCTCTCTAGTCCTCAACTGAAGTTGCCTCCAACCTTCCAAGAATCTAATTATTTCTTTTTCATTTGTTTTCACTTGCCCATTATAGAAGTTGGACCAGCAGACTTGTAATTTTTGATTCTGAGTGGGGTCTTCATTTTCATGCTCAAGATGAATGATTGATCCCAAATGATGGACACAGTTAAAAGATTCTTGACCCTTGTTTTTAAAAGTTACCTCATCTCTTCTCGTAGTCTTATATCATAGTAGTTCATGCTTACCAATTCCGAATTATTTAGCTTCAGCAGCTTCTTTACACATCTACTTTAGGTCATCATCAGCAAATGACAAGCACCCATGGAACCTCATGTTCAATATGCCTTAGTAAGTTCACCCCCAACTAAAAGAAAGAAATACTAATTTACAGCTGATCTTGATAAAAGCCTATGTAGAAAACAGAAAGACTGAACACTTCAAAAATTTATCACTTTGTTTTGTTAGTAACCAAGGTTTTGAACTCAGCTTAGGCATCTGTTTCATTCCTCCCAAGTGGTTTCAGTTTCGGATTTGTCACCCTTTAAAATATTTTATTTGTATGAATATAATAGAATACTATACGCACACCTACGCACAAATATGTCATGTTCTTCTTACTAGTTTGGGAATGAAGTTTAATACACACTGCCCGGTGTACAAGACTGATATGGTATCATGTAGCATCTTCTTCAAATATCCCTGCATTCTATATCTATGGAAGCTTACCAACTGAAATTGAGAATGAAATACAACACTTGCTTACTTGAGGAAGAAATCAGGGAATTAAAATTGTAGGACAAGAAGAAAACTATGCTGCGCATTCTTATGAGATAAGTCTTAATAGTGCTAGTTTGGCATATTTAGAAGGAAAAAATTAGACGATGTTTCAGCATGAGAATGTAGTCTTAGCAGCTTTACAATCCATACGAAATTTTGTCCAATTGGGGCATATTCCTTACCTGATGGTATTGATGGTATTTGACTTCGAGATGTAAAGTTATTTCATATATCAATGTAGTTAACCCAAAAAAGGAAAAAAGAAGAAGAGATTCATTTTCCTGATAAATATAATACAAATAAAAATCAGAGATTGGTGTGTATAGTCTTGCTGGGTCCAATAAGTAATCTGAGACTTTGGCAAAACCAAGCAGAACTGATGGTATTTATGGTAATTGACTTTGATATGTAAAGTTATTTCATATAATACAAATAAAAATCATACACTGGTGTGTATAGTCTTGGCTGGGTTCAAAACTAAGCCTAGACTAGGTAAAACCAAGCGGAATTGAGCAGACACCGGGCAGATACACAGCAAAACCAGGTTTAGGTTTGGACTGATCTGCTCCAGAATCCAGATCTGGTCCGAAACAGCCAAAACCTTGGTCAATGTTAAAAAGTAATAACCCAACTACATGACAAGGACATACGTTTAGATTTCTTATTCTTGACTCTGAATTCCTCATTTAATCATATTAGGAGTAAATGACTTCCATGATTAATTTCTATGGCATAAACGCAGCTGTATTCTCAGAGATGAGTGTTTCATGTCTTATGAATTGTGTTGCACGGACACAAATGTGACAAACATATAAAAACAACATCAATTTTGGCATGTCATAGTGTATTTTGGAGTGTGTGCTGTGACTGACATATGTTTGACATGATGCTACATGGACACAAAAATGCTTCTCGGAGTGTCTCTGCTTCCTAGCTTATGACTCTTTAATCTTTTGCTAAACTACTTTCTCCTGAAGTTGCATACTTGCATGGAGTAGCAAGCTTTACAGTACAGCATCCAACTTCATATATCCCTTCATCCTTGCAAATTATTAATAAAGTGTTTTATTTTCTTCACGTATGCTATATTTTAATCTAAAGGCATTGATTGAATAACTTGGGGCCTTTTTGGCAACAGGAAGATAAGGAACTATGCGCCTATCCATCCGCAGTGTTGTTTCGAAACCGGAAACTTATTTTAGAAAGTCAAGGCCACATCAACATATTTTTGGAAACTACTGCCCTAATTCATTTCTTCTAAAAACCATGGAAAGTGAAACTCCTTATAGTGTCTTTAATATATATATTTTTGAGTCTTGGTTTTTTCATGCATACTATAATTTAATAGTTAATGTTGTCCTTTTTAATATTATTTTAATCTTGACATCTGTACTTTCTTGGTTCTAGTTTCAAGCAACCAAACAATCCTTTTTGTTTGAAAACATATTTCACTAGTTTCCAGAAACTCTACGGAAACCAAGTTTCCAACTTTCTTCTACTTTCCTGTTGCCAAGCAGGCCCAGTCAACCATGGCTACTTTTGGCCTCTTATGCACTTAGAAACCCCAAAAGGGATGCATAGAAGTCATCACAGTTTTTCCGCTTTTCATTTTCTTAAAGAATCTTTAACTTCACTTCTGTCTATGATATCTTCAATTTTTTGCCAGGCCCAAATCATTTAACTCTACTTGTTGGAATTTCCTATAAGGCCATTGAGCACATTAAAGAATTTGTGAGCATAACTCTACTTTTTGTTTTTGGAATTTTGAATATTGTATCTTCATTTTCAATGTGCTTGATATTACCTACTCTGTGTGTGTGTGCATGTGTGTTGTCCGTTAATCAGCAGCTTATTATGAAATCTCCTAAACCTTGCTTTTATCCTTACTGATTATGTCTTAGCTTCCTTCTGTGTGCTATATAAAAAATCAGAAGTCCTACATTTTGCCACTGCATAGTAGTTTTATTATGATCAATTATGTTTAGAAGGCAACTAATTGTTGATAGAGTTTTCTTGATTTTCTCTTGCTACCTCTTTAGCAAACTAGTCAAAATTGCCTCCCTTTTTTATTTATCTTATCCTAAAAGATTGCTGAAGGGAAGAAAATGTCTCCGCCTATTTTTTAAATTTGTAATTTCACAGATTCATGTACACATGAAGCGGCATGCAATGAAAGAGTTGCCTGAGACGGAAGATGAAGTGGCACAATGGTGCAAGGACATCTTTGTGGCAAAGGTGTGTGAACTATATTTTGTAGTCTGTTTTTTTCAACCTGAAGTGTAAAATGTGCGGCCTTGGTTCATATTGCTAGCATCTGTGTCAGGGCATTGCTGCTGTCTGTTTTAATATGATTGAATCTTAAAATTCTGACATCATTGTAATTTCCTCAGGATGCTTTACTAGACAGACATCTAGCTGACGGCACTTTTGGCACTGAAAACTACAAGGCAATTGGTCGGCCTAAAAGGTCTTTACTGGTAAGTTTTTCTCGTAGCATACAAATCAAGACAGATTAGGCTCTCGCCCAATTAAACTATGGGACTTATCGCTGCTTGGCTGGTCATAGGGAAGCCCATGTAAAAGAATTGCTGATGAAAACCAGTCAACCTTGTGTAAACTATCATTCAAACTGGTTTTTTGTTGTATTCTGACTAGAATACGCTGAGTTGGCAAATTTAGGTTATGGTGATTGCAGTTTGCCAAGTCTTATGCTACCACCTGCTTAGAACAAAAATGTCAGAATTGGATGGAAAAAAGCTTAAAGCATTTTATTGTTCAAGATCCTTTGTAGATCTAGATAGTACTATGCATGCTGAATACTTGAGACTGAACTTTGCAAAGTCTGTCTTTGCGCTTAGTCTATATCTCAATTCATCACGTTTGGATTTTAATACCTGTCTTTTAATTGGAAAACAGGTGGTATTATCTTGGACGTGTCTCCTACTGTTTGCTGCATTCAGATTCTTCAGACGGTCGTCGCTATTTTCTACATGGAAAGGAGTCGCCATTGCTTTGCTGGGTTTATCATTGGTCACCGGGGTTATGCATATTTTCATCCTGTTCTCGCAGTCCGAGCGCTCGACTCCTGCTAAAGTTGCCCCCTCTCGGCCGAAGAAAGAGTAGATAGCTAGACCTTGTCCGACCCTGTAGGGGTAAATACAATATATGATGATGTGATCCTTGAGTTTAGCTGATAGTTCATTTACAATGTGACCTTAATATACCTATTATTAGTGTGGGCTTTAAGATGATTGCATCTGTTTGTGGTGTAATGTTTACATGTACTTGGAGACCGTAGTGTTACGTTACTGCTCTTCCAACTGAAATGAGTTTGTTTGTAGAAAGAAAATGATTCCAGTAATCCAGGTTCGAGAAATACTTTTAGATGGGATGTTTTAAAACTTTCTTGAGGTGTTTTGAGTCCGATCGAAAATTCACTTGCATAGTGATTGAATACCAAAATCGAGTGATTCTTGTGGTTATCGAAGTTGTACCTTAGTTGGGTGGCGGAACATCAGTGTATCGAGCCAAGGAGGCTTATTATTATTTTTATTTATAGAAATGGTGGGAGTTCGAGGTACTGGGCCCAAAAGACATGCAATGCAGCGTCACGTGCATAAAGTCTTGTGCTTAACGTTGAACATTTCAAAAAAAAAAAAACTAGAACCGAGTAAAAACGAAATATTGTTGTAAACCCTATATTTGTGGGTGTTGTTTTAAAACCTATATATGTGGATAACTCTGCAATTATCCAAATACACAAACTCTAAACTTTTTTCTTATATATATTATTTAATAAGAAACAAATGGCTGTCATTATCCAAATATATTAAAACCTAATTATTCTTTTCGGAAAAGTCCCACATCCATCTATTCGGCTATAAAAGGCTGTCGGTTTAACTAAGCTCTAATCTTTTTCCTTATATAATATATTTGTTAATAATAGTAGCACCAAAAAGAAAAGAATTTTTTTGATCTCTCTGAATTGGAAAAAAAAAAAAACTTTTCAGGTTTTGTGTGCTTTCCTTGATTCATCTCCAAATATCTAATCTGAAATTTTGGTTAAACATGATTTATACCTTTACAATAGAAATATAAGCATCTAGTATCCAAAAAATGTAAGTATAGATAGAATAAATAATACTACATACTGGGAGAGAGAGGAGATTTGAACCATTTACATGGAGGAACCATTACCCACCAAAACATCAACTTTTCACACAAATATAAACAAACAAGTTGTTATATCTTATTTTCTACTAAACCATTGTACATCATGTTCTTTTAATTTGTTCTATGCCATGTTCTTTTAATTTATTGTTTAGAAGCTTTGTGGCTACATGGTGGGTAAAAGCAAGAGTATTAAATATTTATTTGGTACGAAAATGATTTGTATCTATAGTCTCTCTCTATATTTTATTCCTGAAGCTACTTTATTATTCTTGTGCATAGATAAATATACTTTACTTTCTTATCATTAAATAGAAGACTATATATGCCATCCCATATAGGTAGAGCTCTTGATAGTAGTAAGGTTATCATGACCATCTTTGGTAGGATAGGTTCTTTTTTTTTAATATGGCCATGTTAAATGGAAGAACCATGAGCTTCTTCTCTCTTTTTTGGGATGGAATTATGAACAGTTTCATTAGGATTTACTTTAAATCTTAGTTGTTTTACTTCTGTAGTTTTTTAAATTAATGAAGATTATATTTGGATACCGAGTCAAGTTTTGTTTGGCCTACATAAATTTTTATAGATTTATTAGATTTTTGTTTAAGTTAATTTATCGATGGTAATGATATGCCAAGTCCAATTTGGCTTCGCCTTTGTGCAAATCTAGTTTTGGTTGCCTACAAATTATTTAGTACGAATAATTTTGTTTGCATATATTTTTGGAGCACTCAAATGGGTGCATGCATGACAGGTGTCGAATGTTCGGAGGAAATCAGTCGTCCGTAAACTAAGTTTTGCATGTCATAGCGGTTGCTGTCCCCTGAAAAGCCAAAAGTGAAATGTAAACATGAATGTTAGTATTTCAATGATATAGTTGCATATATTTTAAACTTGTAAATCTCATTAAAAAAAAAATAGTTTGTACCATAAGGTTGTCTATTTGTAGGGATATTACAGATGCCTGATTGTCCTACAAACTATTATAGACCCAAATTCTCTGTTTAAATAACTTATAACTCAAAATAATATCAAATCCCCTCCCCCAGCAGATGTCAAACTTTACCCAGTTGGAATTTTCTGCCCTCGATGTCAGTGGAAATAATTATCTCACCTAGAGGTTAGACACTAATAAAGCTTCACCTCAGTTCCCTGGACTTGGTACACACATTGAGTAGTCCTCCAGAAGAGAAGCCAGTTAGTCCCGAAGACATGGCTAAAGCGATGATTTTTTCGCGTCGACATCTTCATATAGATTTGAGAAATGAGTACCTAATTGTAGAAGTCCAAACTCTGTTGGAATCCCTGAATGATATATATGACCACTAGACAGCAGTCATTCTTTAACAACGAATAATGACAAATCTTCGCTACCAGGACTTCAAGAGGATATCTGCATACAACTTAGGCATGTTCAACAATCACATCAAGGCTTGCGTTGTGTGAAGAACTGGTTACTCATGAACAAATAATTGACGAAACCCTCTCCACATTCCATTCCACAAACATATTGTTGCAACAACAATACTAAAAACGAAATTACTCTACAAATTTTGCACTCATCTCAGTACTACTAGTTGCTGAGAAAATAACAAGGTTCTCATAAAAAAAATCATAACTCTCGATCTACGAAATACTATAATTTCCTGAAGCGAATGTCAGTTATGGATATTCCAAAGGAAAAGACAGGAAGAGAACGTCCTAGCAACTCCAACAAAGGTGGCTACAGATGAAGAGGGAAGCCTCGTCACCCTAACAATGGTAGACAGAATGAGTAGTGAAAAAAACATAAGAAGCATCCTCAAGATCAAGGAAAGGAGCATCTCCCTTCAAATGACAGAGGACCAAGAGATACGTTATTCAAGTGTGGGCATGAAGGTCATTGGTCCTGCACCAGCTGTGCATCCAAGGAAGTGATGGTCAAAAAAATCCAGAAGGTTAAAGCAATGTCATCCTTGACATGGAAAGTGATGACCTCCTTGGTAAAAAAATTTGAGGAACAAGAGAACACAAACTTGACATCTAGAATTTTTTTGGGATAATATCAGTATATTAGTTTCATTTCTTTAGATTTGCATTAGTTTTAAATGTTTATGGCTTATGTTGGTATTACCTGGAACTGTAGTTTTGTATCTTTGTTTTGTGAACAATATTTTTAAAATTTATCAATAATGTCTTTATTTGTAACTATTTATAAGATATTGCCATATCTATGAAATGAAATCCATGAAAAAACTAGAAAGCGACAACTTATGCTAGATTTGTAGTGTTACTTACCTACAACATCCTTACGAATAAAACCAAAATGGGTTCCTAACGTCGATTGAGATTTATTTTTGGTTTTTAGTCTCCTTCGATCACTAAATTTTTAGAACCCTTGATAAGAGATATTTTTACCGCAAGATTTCACTTTTGTGAGACAATATTCATACTATTAGGGGGAGATAAAAGAAAGATAAATATCTTGTTCCAGAAGAACGTCGTAAATTATCAAAGCATACTTCCACTTTATCTCATCTTGACCCTAGAACCCCCAATGTCGATAATAAATGTGAAGTACTATCCCTTGCAATTTATAGCAAATAAATTGCCTGATCCCTTTAATAATGCCGCAAAAGTCACTAGGTTAATAGAATTACCAAAAGAACTAAATAAATAAACCAATTCCACATGAAGAGTGTGGAAGACCTAATGTAGCACCCAGTTTTCCAAAATGAGGGTAATTTTGAAATTTGTATTTTAATTTATTTAACTATGATATTAAATTTGTTAGCACCCTGAATTTAGGGTTGATTTTTTTTTTCATTTTATTTTATTTCCTGATTGATTGGTTTTGATAAATAATTTATTTTGTTATTTTTTCCTTAAGTGTACTTTCCCGTGCCATTGATATTTGGAGTATCAGGGATGTTCAACTCTGGAAATCTTCTTCACGAGTTTTGGAGTGGACACGATTACCTTCATGACGGTATATAGTGTCCCATCCAAACTTGTTCTCTTGTGCTCTTTCTGCTTCGCTGAACTTCGGGTCAGTTTAGACCATTTGATTGTTATTTATTTTCTCACTCTTTTTCTTGATCATTCTCGGCGCGTTACCATGACTTTTAAATTGGGAGCGCAAGACTAGTCAGTTTCTTGAAACCAACTCCTCATTGATGATCTACTCGAGACGCTCGTCACCCATGACCTTCGTGTCCCACTCAGACACGTCATTTTGTGCTCCATTTGATTCGTATAACTTTTTCGACGCGTGACCCGATTTTATTTTACTCCACGGCGTCACATTTATTTTCCAACTTGATTTATGGGTCCCCTGTCGACCAAAACTTGTCAGCCCCAACTATGGACATGGCCCACATTGAGCCTACTACCCGTCCACCACTTGTGTCCCATTTATTGGAATCTCCATGTGCTACTTATTTACTCATGATCATCAACGTCTTTTTTTAATTCAATCTTTTGCACAATGTCCGGTTTTGACCCAATCCGGCTCCACTGAGCCCAGTCCAGCTCCATGTTGCCCTCCATCGGGATACCCTCATATTTATTGTCCAAAAATATCAAGTACTTTTTCATCTATTTTTAATATTAATGGGAAAATTTTCTTGATTTAATCCTTTTGGAATTACCTATTTTTTCTATTTTCCATCATGGCCATTGATTTCCCCTAACAAAATCTCCTCCATTCAATCTCCTCATAAGCAGCCAAACCCCCTTGGCCAACATGGCCGGCCCTAATTTCAAGGTGGGACAACTCATCTTTCTCTCTCTCTCTTTAACATTATTTCATTATCCTATTCTCTCTCTCTCCTCCCTATCCTTTTCTTTTCAACAAAAACAACAAAACCATCAGCACCAACACCATGCCCGACCTGGCCCGACCTCCGGCCACCCCCTGGCCGTGGCCTGGCCGTCGGCCTCCCCACAACAGCCCATCTCCTCCATCTCCTCCATCTCTCCTTCATTCTCCTCCTTCCTTCATTTCACCACTTAAACCATCACCACCACCCTCTCGTCGACCCCATGCAAACCGACCAGCAGCCTCCGCCCTCGTCGGAGTGCGTCGCCGTCGACCCTCGTCGAGGCGTGCAGCCCCCCGCCGTCGCCTGGCCGGGCGTCCATCGCCGGTGCGTGCAGCAGCCTCGGCAGCGAGCGCGAGCACAGCCGTGCGCCCCTTGCGCGTGCGCGAGCTCTGCCATGACGTCGTCGGCCACGCGCCGACGTGGCCGTAGCCTCCCCCAGCCTTGGGCGAACTCCGGCGACCCCCCTGGGTCCGCCACCTCGCTCCCTGGCGCGACGTATAGGCGATTCGTGCGTTTTGAACGACGTCCCGTGTGCGCGAAATCACGTTCATTTTGGCGCTCCGTAGCAGCGACTTTGTGCACGTTTTTCCAAGATCCGACCGTTGAATCGGAGATTTCTTCGCTCCGTCGCAATCTCGGTATATCCACCTTCATCCCTGTCAATTTTCGTCCGTTAATTTTATCGTTTGATACATGAAAACCGGCCACCAAGTTGACCGTTTAAATTGTATTAAATTTGGACAGTTTCGCGGGGCCAACTTCGTCAGCTTGTATATCCTCCACCGCAGCTCTGTTTGGCGTACTACCAGTTCCGGTGCGAAGCTGGTATAACCCTCTTACTACCCCTCCAGTTTTGTTTCATTGTAAGTTTGTTTGATTGGTTGAATTCGATGCCAAAGTTGGTCATCCGAATTCGTAATTTCCAACTTATAAAATTCTATTTTTGAACACGGGACTCCAGATTTCATTTCTGACACCACCATTAGACTTGTGGCGTAGTTCTGGCATGTTTCATATATAATTTGTTAGATTTGGAGAATGTGGGCCCGGGCACGTTTTTCAGTGCAAAGCGGATCCCACATTCTGGGTCAACAGGACTTTTTGACGCCGGCTCATCGGAATCCAATTCCGGAGATACCGTTGAGTTCGTATCGTTATTCTGGACTCGTTGACATATAATTTGCTAGGTTTTGGTGGATATTGGGTCTGGCACGCATTTCGGTGCAAGTCGGATACCAATATCCGGGTCAACGGGTCATTTTGAGATCGGCTCATCGGAATCAAATTTCGGAGATACCGTTGAGTTCGTATCATCATTCTGGACTCGTTGACAGGTAGTTTGCTGAGTTTTGAGAACTTGGCTCTGGCACGCATTTCCATGCAAACCGGAATTCCAAGTTCTGGTCAACGGACCAAATTGAGATCGGGTCAACGGAATCCAATTCTGGAGATACCGTTGGGTTCGTATCGACATTCTGGTTTCGTGGACATATAATTTGTTATATTTTATAGACTTGTTTTCTTGTACATTTTTCGGTGCAAAACGGCTCCGACACGGACACCGTTTTGACCCGAAATTACCTTTTTGCCTTGTGTCCAAATTGGACCGTTGGGTAGACTATCCTAGCTAATTTGACCGTTCTGGACACGTTGGCGATGTTCATTTCATCGTCCGACAATGTTTGTTGATAATTTCTCTGAGTTTAACCTTTTTTTATAATTAATTAATAATTAATTCACATAATGTTCGTATTTCGGGATTAGTACAACGAAACTGAGATCAGTCAATTCCAGTGATCTCACATCGCTGAAATTGACAAATTGGATACGTGGATCACTATAATAAGATTATCAACCTTACCGATAATCTTCTTATCTCGATTTGCGTGCCGTAAGTTTCGACGTACAAATAACGAAGTACACTTTATATTAGACTAGAATTGACCCTGTTTGACCAGAGTTGACCAGTTGACCCAAAGTCAACTAAGTCAACACTTGACCTAGTTTGCCTAGATTATTGACCGGAGTCGACCTAGAGTTGTTTTGACTTAGAAGAACCTAGAATAATGTAGATTGATTATAGAGATTCATTTATTACAACTTGAACACCTTGTAACCTGTGTTACTTTAAATAGGACTCTGTGGCTTCAGTGGAACCTCCTATACTTATCAGCTGTTCAGGTTATCGAGGCGAGTACATTCTCTGACCGTTTCATACTTGTATGGATTTACATTCTTGCTCTAGATTACTGTACTTGATGCTGACACGACTGTTATCACGGATTGGTACTATATGGATCTTCTTTGAGATGTTATCTCCTTGTATTCACTAAATATATATTGTGACGTGCGTTTCACTTTCATATTGTATTTATTGAATACCCATATCCTTGTATACTCATTGTGCATATTGTACTCATTATCACATGAGCCCCAGGGATAGACCATTGTACACTATGTATAACATTGTACATCCATTGTATAACATTGTACACTATTGTATAAGATAACGTAACTGGAGTAGATCCTTGTGTATTGATTGGGGAGGGGGAGTAGAATTGGTTATGTACTCAAATCCTATTGTACAACATTGTATAACTATTGTATATGTCTATTGTACACCCACGTACAATGGAGTTACATTGCATTTTTCTAGCCCGTTTACATAACCAGATTGTACTCTAAATCACATGTTCCTTACAGTTCTTCTTATCATATTTAGATATTTCCTGTTATTAAATCTCTACTGTTTTCTATACATTTTCTTTCAGCGTTTCATGTACTTTACTCTATTGCATGCTTTATATTCCTAACTCGATATGAACTGCGTGAGATGTTTTGTGCTCGCTTCCGTCCTGAGTGGACCTGTTGATAAATTTTACAGATAGCCTGGAGGTGCCTGCTAGCCTAGAGGAGACACATTTGAGGTGTTTAGGTAGTTATTTTTTTGTCTGGAGTTGTTTTTACTTTGTGGATTACTGTATTCATGAGTTTTGAGATGTATTTATGGGTTTATGTATCTTAGACACTTAGACTTCTATCTCTGTATCTCTTTGGATTTCATGTTTTATCTATCCTTATCATGCTCTACCTTAGATGTGATTGAGTTTGTATCTGCTATGTCACCCCCATTCGGAGAGTATAAACTGTTTAGTCTTATACTGTTAGATGCATTGAGACCTAGGACAGCGTTCTACCATCGACACTGCGGCGTAGGCTGGGCGTTGTTACGTTCTCGTGCCCTAACTCTAGGGTGCGGGTCGTGACACGTTTTTAGTGGTGGCCCATGCAGGTCGAGACTAAAGTGTAGTGGTATTCGAACTAGAGTACCACTACAGCCTGTACTAGGAATAGGATATATTTTTGAAGGTACTCAATCACAGATAGGAACCCTTGAGAGATTTCCGGGACGACCCTGGAGAATCTTATTTAACTTCGATTTGAAAACTCTCTTTTTCCCTTGATTTAATTTATTTACTTTTGTTGTTAATTTGATTTTATGGATTATTGTTGAATTTGAGTTGTGTTTATTTTGATGGAAGATTTCGAATTTAAATTTTGATGATAGCTGTTGCATTCGAGTTTGTATTTTGATGGATTTTGTTCATTTTGAATTTGATGTTCGTTAATAAATTTGATTTGATTTTGAGTATTCATTATTGATTAATTTAATTTTTGGCAAGATGAAATTATATGGGCTAGGTCATCCATGTTATGGAATCTAGTCTTCTATAGTCACATTAGCCAGCATGGTGAGGACATATAGTCTGACTCTGGATATATTCTCGGGTGTGGGAATTTAAGGTTTTCGC